>OW804095.1:23748141-24348141 GCA_942159475.1 Sthenelais limicola
TTCATCCACGAGAGTACCATGCGTTACCTCTGGGAAGTCACACACTGAAAAACAGAGAAATATATTGATATTAGGTTATTATACATTATTAGATTGTTTCAATTGTTTTAACAAATATTCAAATAACACATTGGGTGCATCTTTGCACATCATCATCAGAAGGGGAGATTCTCTGAATCGAGCCTAGCAACATTGTTAGCTCTTTTTCCAGGCAGAACACCTACTGTACCAATCTGACTGCCTTAACTTGACATAACCCCAGTAATGGCATGACTTGGCTCCTGACAGAAGTCGTTGAAATAAGATAGTCAGGTGCAGTCACCTGGTTGCTCACCTGTCAATATCAGATATGGCTAATTAGCATTTCCGTATTTCACCGATAATGCGCCCGGGCACCTACTTTTTTCAAGCCATCCTAGCCCCTGGCCCTTATTTGGAGTAGACGCTTATTGGTTGCAGGCGCTTATTGCAATACAGCCTCGACAGCAGGATATATTGAATAAAACCAACCTTTTTAAAAAAAAAGATAAAAAATGTACCTAAGGGGGCTATCATTATTTACCTCATGGGGGGGGGGTATAAGAATTATGGGGGGGGGGGTCACAGAAACATGGCACCCTCTGATGGGGGGGGTCACAAAAACATGGCACCCTCTGATAGGGGGGGTCACAAAAACACACCAACATCAGGGTTGAAAAAATACTGTGTCTTAGTGATGTTTACTGAGGCAATCCTCACACCATCTTAAGTGATGAATCGGTTAAAAAACCATGCAGATCTATAATAACTTTTACTGGCTAAAGTACCAAGAATTCCGCAAAATATCTTCTGCTACCGCAATTTTTTTTCCTCTATGAATTCAGTGTTTCACATATCATTTCTATGGTGCCGAGGCACTCAACAGCTAAAAGTTTACACCGCAAAACTGTTTAAAATTGGAGACGGGTTGGAACAGACATAGAGGAATTGATTGATATAATAAAACAACCAATTTTCATTTCGAAAGGTGGGCTTGTGAGTAGTTGCTTGGGTATGAGAACAGCACGAAAAACACAAATCCAAGGAGTTTGCAAAAAAACTAATGATACCCCTTTGGGTCGAGTGGAAGAAGTTTTATAATTGGCTTCTTGATGTAACCAACATTCTGCCCTTGTTTAAATATTCAGCAATTGATTCCACTGGGTTTTTTTTATAACACTACTAGAAACAAAACTTCAACATTTATACCCGATCCAGATATACTTTGAAAACATGTAACATAAATATACTGCAAAACAAAAATCAAATTGACTCCTGCTTGTCTTCTCCCTCAACAAATGAAATGGGTCACTTCTCCTTTCAAAAGAGAGATTCTGGCTGGAAATGTCCAGTTTCACTGTCACTACTTTCTAAGCTAACACATCCAGATCTTTCAAGTGTTGGCACCATTTGGTTCTTTCAGTTTGATTTTTGTAGTCTTCCATAATTTTTTTAAACTTGAGAACTACATCAGGACAAAAGATGGTCTTTTTTCAGAGGAAGTCCTTATGCTTTCTGTCCATCTTTGGGCGAAGGAGACCTTCTACATTATGATTCAGGGCATTGAGTTGAACCATGACTGCTGACTTGCCAGAAAAATCATTTGGAAAACATTCTATTGCTTTCCCTGGTTCAGTTCTTTTGTTTAGTAACTCTATACTATTATCCTCATCTTATTTTCTTTTCCAACTGGCTGACTTCCTTTTATTTTCCTTCCTGCTGTTACTTTTATGAGTAGGCTTTAGTGGATTGAACACTCTTAAAGACATCTGCCAGTGTCTCGTTTGATTCCTCTAGCTGCCCTCAAAATATGCTGCATACTTTTCTTGTTCAATTCTTCTTCTCTAGAATGGTCATTTTCTCTCAAGCATTTCTCAACTTTGTCATTGCATATGTATGGTCATGTGTTGTCAAGTTCATGATCCCAATATAGTGTTTCAAAGATGCTGCACCAGGTGATCTACCAAGGCATTATTACTTTAAAAAAATGGAAGAGCACATGAATAACCATTGCAAAGTTGGCGAGCTGTAGAAAGAGTTCCACTGTGTCAGCTGAACTAATGAGGTATGTAATTTGTGTGGGAACAGAAACGATTCCACTCTAAAAACTGTGTACATTGTACCACAGTGCATGCCCTCTCTTGAGTCTGGCCATTACAAGTACACAACATATACTGAAACAATTGATTGTGTACATACTGAATCTCAACCAATTGATGGCTTTCAGCTGCGCAAATAATGCGATGTTCTCATTGAAAAATAAGAACTTGACTTGAAATGACAGCCAAAGTTATATCTTTTGCTCACAATTTTCATGTAAGGAAGGACCATGTAATTGGCCACATGCAGAATAAAAAAGAAACAAAGATGAGAAAGAAATGAGAAGACAGGGAAAAAATACTAAGGGTAAGGATTTACAAGAGGAACAAGATAGTGAAGCTTCTAGGGAGAGTAGGACAAAAACTACAGAAGATGATGACAATTCTGACTCAGACAATAACCTAGTTTCAGATTCATGTGAACCTGAAACATATGCTGACAGAGTAAATGAAGTCACTAAAGAGGAGAATAATGCTGTAATTAATGAATCTGAGGATGAAGTCATTGTTATGCCCAGACTGTGACATATATCATGGCAGATTAGCTGATACATGGGAAATCAAAATACCAACAATAACAATGAGAGTGGCTTTTGCATTATAGAATGAAAACTTCAATAAAGGTATATGCAGTCAGCCCAAAGTAAAGCTTGTTTTGGACTGGGAAAGGATAACAATACTTGGATATACCTTGATGGCTTGATGAGTACAGAGACAGAACTAACTGCCCCTTGTATATCACCTTTTTATTCTTTGGGATACCCTATTTTTCTGTTTTTATACTACTCTCTCTAGCTTGTCTGTAGCGGGCCAGTTCCCATGCTCTCTGTCAGACAGTCAGCTAGGCTGGCTAGAGTCTCCTCCTACTGACCTAGGTTGACTTATACTGATTTTCATCTGTCCCAGGGCTCCTGGATACCGGCAGAGCTAGTATCACCCATAGGTTCTGGCCTAATTCTGTAGTAGCTCTCACAGAGTTGCAGTCGTTGAGTGACTGAATCTTGACCAGGTGGCATAGTCTTCCCATTAGGCCTACAGACAGCGCCTACGCTCTGGGTGGGAGCGGGTTGCGGTGAACGGTTACTCCCCAGCCTTTGGTTGGGTTCGAACACACAACCTCCCAATCTGGAGTCTTGTCGCACTACAAATGATTTTAAATATCCTGGATTGCTTTTAATTATGGTAACTTGATGCGAGAAAAACACAACAAGGGTATGGCATGGTTCTACTTAGTGCTTGTGTTTATGATGGCCGTTGTGACATTGACAATGACCACTGCAGTTTCAATGCTTAGCAGAGGATGTAGCGTCATGGCATGATGTATCATCTATTTTAATTCACTGCGGGTGTGTGATTGGTAGGGGGGGGGGGGTCACAAAAATATGGGACCCTCTGATAGGGGGGGTCACAAAAACATGGGACCCTTGGATGGGGGGGGTCACAAAAATGTGTATGATTGACAGCCAAAATTCTTATACCCCCCTATGAGGTAAATAATGATAGTCCCCTAATGACAATGAAATAAAGCCCCACTACTTTAAGTTATCTAAGAAAAACTGCAATCCTCTAATATAAATCAATTAATTTCTTTTTAATATGAATAAAAAAGAAACAATAGGTCACTGCTTAAAATGGGCCTTAAAATATACTTCAAACAAAGTATCTACCATTAGCTATTTGTATGGGGAAAACTTCATCCTGTAGGAGAGAGTGGTTATTTGGGGTTTCCAGATTAGAATTTCAGTCTAAAGACTTAGTCTAAAATCGATAAAAGAAGGCCAGAATATATCTTAATAAATCTATCTTTAACAGAGTCCCTTTGAGACCCTCTTGAGATATTGAGACATAATTATAAAGGTTTATTTTGTCCAAAATTTAGATTTTAGTGGACCCTGTCATCATTCCTCTTGGGAAACTGAATTAACTTGAAAATCTTGAATTGTACAAATTGTGAACATATATTGTTTGAATGAATGTCAATTGTGAAACCATCTCAAATTTGAGCCCCCTGTCAAGACCTCCTGAGGGTCTAAACAGGGGCTCAAATTGCTTTTTGAATAGAGGCCCTACTAGAAAAGGTTACTCACACCCATAAACATATTTTACATCAATCTGGAACTGCAGTGCTAGACCGAGTCGAGACCAGCCAGTCTCCCACGGCAGCACAGTATAAAAGTTGTGGTGGCCCTCCCTGGTAGTAGTATCATGTATTGCATTGCATTGTTCCCAAATACGGTGGTGGACTCATCGGTGTTGTTTCATAATGAAGGGGACATGGACAGATTTATTTGGAAGATTTGCGAATGGTGTTCAAATGTTACAAACAATGTCTTAGCCTGGCGTTTCATAATGTGAGACATTCGCACATTCACATGACCATATTCGCAGCTCTTCGCAGCACAACAGTGTGCACCCAACCATGACCAGGTGAAGGTGGACAATGGGACTGGCTGTGAGTGTTTGTCTTAGTACGTAATACCTGTAATAGCAGACAGGGAGGCGCCATGGGCTGCGAATATCCTCAAAGTCGCTTGTGAATGTGCGAATGTCTCAAATTTGACTTCGATTATGAAATGGAATTTGTTTCAAATGGGATGTTTTTATACTTAATTCCTATGTCCCTGATTTCGAAAAAAGGCCCTGAGGAAATATAGCACAGTGGATTGAGTTGGCTGGATGCTTGCAATATGGGGAATGCCAACAGGTTAAATTTGGTGACAGATGACCATATAGACGCTGATGACCAAAACCTTTACTGACTAGCAAAGTTGGGGAACCCAAATACTGTAACAGACTTTTTTAAATAACTTTATACATAGTCATGTGACAGATCACATGGATATAATATAACTCTGACATTTACAATCAAATTCCTACTTACTACAAGTTATTTCTTCTGTTGTATTACAAGGCACCTCTGTGTCATTACTAGCTGTCCATCCCTGCTTACAGTCATAGGTGAACACCTGTCGTTTCTCGTCCTTCTGAATTTTAACTGCATTCTCAATCTCAGGCACAATACACTCTGTAATATAAACCCAGGAACTGCCGTCAAAAAGATAATTTCAATTCAGCTTTGAATTTTCTGATGTTACCAATGCATCACAAAATCATAAACTTGTATTACAACTGGCTCATTGCCGAAGAGATTTGTGGAATTTTAAAGCTGCATTCTCAACTAATATGACTAAAAAAGCTGACCAATATTACTTATTATGACCTATATGGCTGAATTCACTTTCTGCTGTTGTCATATTACTTGTTTTTGAGGCAAAAAATACAAAAAATTGTTTAAATGGATATTGATTTTTGTATTGATAGTTAAATGTCTTTTTTCACTTGGGGATGAGACGTATCACGTTTGTGAATATCTGCCAAATAAAATTTGTAAAAAAAAAAAAAAAATATATGTTTATGCAAATATTTTAATAGAAAACGGCTGCTTGTGACTGATGATATGTGAAGCCACTGCAGGCAAGTTTCTGTGGACACCAGTGGTAAAAAAGCAACCAGACAAAATCCTCCTAAACTTTAGTCAAATTAATATGGGGTTGAAAAGAACACAACAAAAATGAGAAAATCCTTGGTTTTGACCAATGTTATAACTGAGATAAGAGTGCAACTTTAATGCATACAGAAATATACAATACCCTAATTTGTTTAAGTTGGCTGAAATAATCTCCAGAGACATATGACGTTGCTAGCTTTTTTTAATGCAGATTCAAAATTGATTCTTTTTTGACTTTTGCTATCGAAAGGGTATAATGAATATATTCCTAGAATCTTTAGCTCATGCACCCATCTGATATTCTGAGTTATGTTGGGCCCACATATTCACAAACTCAGAGCCTTAAGACAAGTTGTAAAAATTCAAAATCATTCTTAAGAAACTTATTTGAGTTTGGTAATGTGTGGGCTTTCTTACGAAGAGAACTCCAATTCGTACGACAAATCGTGGGTCCTTAAGACAATTCGTAGGCAAAATATTGGTCCAAACTGTACCAAATTCAGAGCCGAATTGGTGCTATTATTTTAGAGCACTTTCCAATTCAAACGAATTAGGGTATAATCTTATGTTATATTAAGACAAATAGTTTTCTAGAGATTCTACGATTTTACCAAAAATGTTAGTACCTTTGGAAGTGTGTAATATCACTAAATTTTGGAGTATCAACATTTTTTTCACTTTTATAATGCTCATTTCCCTTTCTGTACTTCCTCGACATTTTCTTTCTTTTTACATGTGATGTTTCACTGGACATTGAGTCCACGAAATCGTAATTCCTTAAGAAAAGTGCTAAGGCAATTCGTAAGACAATTCGGGAAAGTGTGGGCCATTTGTGGGCCACGAAGAACTAACACAAATTCGTATGAATTGGCCAATCTTGTTAAGAATTTGTCTACGAATTGTCGTGAGACCCAAATTTGTACGAATTGTGAGTTCTTGAATGTGTGGGCCCGGCATTATAGGGCGATATAACACTATCTCACCAATATTGCAACCATATTCAGTTTAAGGCCCGAAGTAGCCCCAAAATCTCTGATAATACACCGCATATATATTTGCTAGAGAAACTTCATTCTGGGCTACAATGGTCATATCGTTGGCGAACTGGACCATTGTATTGTCCACCCTACCGACGACAATTCCCCTGCATACCAGATCATTTCTGATTTTATAAGCTACTAGCAAAGTACCCGTCCTCCGGACGGTCCCCCTCTCTTTCCACACTTCCCCCTCTCCCTATTTTCCCTCCCCCTCTTCTCTGTCTCTCATACCTGTTTTTTTCTCCCAACCTCTGTCTCTCATACCTGTTTTTCTCTCCCAACCCCATCTCCGATTCCCCCCTTGAATTGACGCAGTAGCTTGTGGCAGGGATGCCAGTCTGCCATTAATTAATAAATATCCATAATTTCCATGCTTCCAAAAATGTCTAGAATGTCCATGACATGTTTAGATTTTCTTCTCCATTCAACCCCATATTATTACCATAATGTGACAATATAATTATATCAGGCTTTGTAGGGCCAGGGATTGGCAGCATATGTGGCCACTCCTCCTCAACCTGGCTATGTTAGAAGGGAGGGAGAATCCAAACCTCTTTGGACAGTGTCTTTAAAGGGTTCCATAAATTTTCCTCAACCCAGCTGGCATTCCTGCTTGTGGGTAATGACGTCAAGGGCTTTCCCAGGCTATAAATAGAGTGTGGGTATTCCGATTTAAAAAAGGCTTCAAAATCACATTTCCACCCCAAATACCTTCACAAACCACATACGACGACATCCAGAGAGGGGGGAGAGACCTCTAAAGATGAGTAAAGTGGTTTGTAAAACAACAAATTTCGAGAACATTCTGGACAAAGAAAACCTTCTTTCTACCATTTCTTTTCTACCTCCTTTCCTAGAAATCGCTCTAGCTTTATATTATATGGATATATATATATATATAAGTGTTTTTATTTCCAATTCATCGTACATTTCATAGAAAAGGGTCATGTCTCAGTCAATGAAACCATTGTTTTTCTTAGAGTGCCCGTATGCTTCGACATTATTATTACAACTCTTCTCTTACTAGAATGTGCATAGTCAGGTCTTTTCAACATATTTGATCTTTCTGGAATTACACTATATTATGAATCATGGTATATTCATACCAACTCTTAATAACTATGTACAATCATTTCTCAATAAAACAAATTTAAAAGTAGTTTGCTTTTGTTTTTAGCAACTTAAAAGTTCCTTATATATAACAAGGTAAACTACACTCCTTGATGACATTATATAGCAGATTAATCCCACTTTTCAACAGTACATGCATACAAGACTTACAGGCTTGAAAAGATATACTGTTATTATGAAGAGACGTGATAGGCTCGCCTTGTTTTACCCCACTCCATAATCTAGAGCCTGAAAGTAGTCTCTTTACCCAACTCAAAAAGTAATCACCGATCTGGATATCCTCCAGACTTTAAATATGAGCTCCCAAGATACAGTATTGTATGCTTTTTTGAAATCGAGTGAAACAAACAGACCTTTCTTATTACTTTTGTCTAAATATTGAGTAATATCCCCCAACCTTCTTACTGCACACCCTAAATACCGACCTTTAACGAAGCTGTATTGATCATCATCGATTATATTAATCTGTATTAAGAAGGGTTAAAGGTCTCCAGCTACCTATTTGCTTCAAATCACAATATTTATTTGGGAGCCTGGTGATTATGCCTCTACACATTTCATGGGACAATTGGTCGTTGGCGATACATTCTTCCACAACTTCTTCGTATTAATTACCCCAGACGCTTTTGTAAAATTCTATGGGAATTCCATCCGATCCTTGGGCCTTGTTAGTTTTAAAAGAATTAACTGTTCCCCTAATTTTAGTGCTGGTTATTTTCCTGTTCAAAATTTCTCTCTCTGTTTCACTAAAACACTTCCCTACTTTTGCGCGAGTGGAACAATTATCCTCTGAATGAGGTTCATTTTTATTACTATAAATGTACTAGCAAAGTACGCTTTGGACGGTCCCCCTCTCTCCCTGCACCTAACCCCTGTCTCTCCCTCCTTTTCTTTCTTCACTCTCCCCCTTTGGCCTCCATTCTGCCCCTCTTAGTTTTTCTCTCCCCTTCCCCCTCTTTGCTCTCTCCCCCTCCCCATCTTCCTCCCTCTCCCCTACACTCTGTCCCTCCCTCTCCCCTCTCTCTCTCCCACACTCCCGCCCTCCCATCTTTTCCCTCCCCCTCTTCTTTGTGTCTCATACCCCACCCCTCTTTTTCTTCTTCCTTCCCCCTCTTCTGTCTCTCCCCCTCCCAACTCTCTTCTTCTCTCTCCCTTTCCCCTTCCCTCTCCCATGAGCTATCTAAAGCTATACTGCCTTTTTACTATAATTCCTTTTTTCCAAGTTAAGGAAATATGCCGTAGGTTTCTCCGCTTCTGCGAGCCATTTAGCCCTATTGCGAGCCATGGCCCCTTGGGCTTTAATGTATTGCTCAAACTCATCATTTAGACTCTTTAAATTTAGACTATTTTAATTCTATCCCTTTTAGTTCTCTCTTTTCTTTACCTTTTTATGGTATACCATCTAGTTTCTGTTCTTATGACTAATTTTACATAATCCCATTTGGTTCTTAGTCCAGTCAAGTCAGTGCAAAAAAGGCGTTGCCTTGCTTATAATATTAAATTCGTTAAACTCTAAGTATTGGTTCATTACCCAGAGTTGGATTTTGATATCATAACATAATATCTTTTTAATTAAAGTCTAACCTCAAGGGGAGAGGCACAGGGTACTGGAAGTTTAACAAAAGGTTAATAGAGGATGAAGAATACATAGAATTCATAGAGCAAAAAATTAAAGAGGCTCAAAACATAGAAGGCTCAGGCAGTGACAGATAGTCCAGTCAAATTAGTGATATACCTGTAACAAATTGCAATAGTTTCGAACCATGGTTTTTCAAAATCCACAGGTCTTTCTAATTAACGATAGGTTGACGTGTATGTCAGCCGACTGCGCTACCACAACTGAGCTATTGCGCTGCTCAGTAGAACGTTCCACCTGGCTCACCTGGATACACTGTTGTGTTACCATGGTTCAATAGGTGTCAATTGGCAACCTGGGGTTGTCTTTCTAATTAATATGGTTCTACATGTTCAGGCCTCAACCTAGGATTATTTTTAACCCAAAAGGTTGAGTCCCAATTCATGTAATATATTCATTTTACAAAAAACTTAAAAAGAAATATGGCGGTCATCTTGGATTTTTTCAGTTCAATAAAGTTCAATAATTTTAATTTAGGCTCCTACATGTCTATGCCTCAAGCTGGGATAATTTTTACCCCAAAACATTTTGTCCTAATTGAAGTTATATAATTATTCTTTAATTTTGGGTGATTTTCCTATATTTCGAACTTTTTTATTTGGTGCGCTAGTAGAGGGTCGTCCCTTTTTTTCACGATTCTAGATTTTGAGTATGTTAAAGAGAAAGACCCCTGTAGATTCTGAAAAATCAACTATTGCAATTTGTTCCAGGTTGACCCCTTTTTTGCACTAACTTGACTGGACTATTGACTTTAATGTCGCAGAGCAGATTATCACCTTCCATCTTTTCTATCACATCTTTATCTCGCACATTGGGGAATTTATAAATCTCAGCTTATTTTGGTATCCTGCCAACAAGTGAAATTTATTGCAGATTATATCCATGATTGATTGATCTGTGACTGATGTATTGATCTGTGTACAGTGAGCGTCTGTACTCATCATGGACGCTCTAATTAAAAGAGGCTTACATTTCAAAAATGAAAAAATAGACACACTTTAATAAATAATGATAACTATTGTTTACAATGGTCACAATGACCAGTGTGTACAAATTTGTCTAGCAAACATTGGTACACATGTCTTTAATTAAATAATTTTGAGCAAAAAGCACATCATCATCAGTCAGAGATTTGTAAAACTAATAATAGTTATTTGAAATATCAATTTATATTTTTAAGTTACTTACCATCGTATATACAATTAAGACAATATTGAAGTTTAAATCCAAAATTGTTGCCATCACCTTCTGATCTGGTGATGCTTATTGTCACAGGATTGAATAGAGCAAAGCGGAAGTCCGGGCCTTCACCAGATCTGGTTTTAATTGAAAGCATGATTAAATCATATGTTATCAAATCTCTTGCATGTAAATATTATTTCTACCAATTTTCATAATGGTTGCTATAGTCTGTCCAAAAAGTAGTTGACACGTGATTCCTTAGTCCCTCTTATTTAAAGCCTAAACTTCATAGGATATCATGTATACAATTTCTAGGTGGGGAAATCGTATCCAACAATCTCACATATGTATTTTATGTAATTCTCATCTATTAAAGAACTAGTGAGGTATTTTACATGGACTTCAGTTATAGCAGACAACTTGTATTGGTACCACCATTGCTATAAGTCATGTGACCTCTGATGACGTATGATACCCTCAACTCACAACGAGGCACAGGCATTGCCCCTGCCTTGCCTGAGTGGTCATATATTTCTCAATTGATTTGAGCCATTGTTTTTTTATAAACGAATGATGAGCATTGTACAACGGGTTGCATTTGAGCCTGAATATGCCATAAACAAATACTGGCGGAGGTGTTAAAGCTGTGGAGGGTTAGGATGAGGTGGGGGAGAGGAGAGAATGTGTCAAAACATAGCCGCTGCCATTTGTGCCGTTTACCTTTGGCACAACAAGAGGACAGTTGCACAATAAAATCGGGGGTCTCTTGGGTAAATAAGGTGTATTTATGACATGTTTATAATAGTATGAATGTCCAAATCTTTTCACTGTTAATACATCATACAATTAAGTATGTACCAATGCTTCAAACTAAGCGGCTTTACGTTCAATGTTTTTGTACATATATGTCCCGAGTAGGGTGATCAGTCACACCTAGTGGTTCAGTGACGTCATCAATAAACATATATTACCACCAGTGGCGCTGTTGGTCACCAATATGTCTGCCTCCTTGTAAGAGAGAAACTGACTGTCTTTTCTTATGTTTCAGGTGGTAAATAATGATGTTGATCATTATAATGCTGCATAAACACTCTGAAGACTATAATGTTTCTGCTATTTGCAAAAACAAAAATATTGTTTCCTAAATAGTGTTTGGGCTTTAAGGGGAGGGAAAAGTGGGGGATTTTTAACCTCAAACCTTTGCCCCCTGAATCGCTGTTTGCGACCAACCATGGCTGTTTGCGACCGACCATGGCCAAATATACAGCTGTATTTTATTGCGCTGCCTCTGTGCTATATGCAGCAGCTGTTGTTTTGCTTAAAAGGAATGAAGAGCTGGTTATACTGGCCCTGTTACCCCATGGTTGATAGCAGTAAGTGACCCATCTGCGGTAAGCCTTGCAATGTTTATATGATGGTTCTGTAGGTGGAGAGGAGTGGTGAGGTGACCCGTGAACCATGTAGGGAGAACCTCGCCACTCCTCTCCACCTATAGAACCATTGCAACACCAATTAAGATTAAAATACATTTGTACCTAAAAATTCTACAGTATCGTTCTATAAACCAACACTACAAACAACCTTGTTTATTTCCTCATCTTTATGAGGCACCTTGAAAATCCTGTCACCTAATTTAGATTCAGGTTACAACGAAAAACATTCAATATGAACGAGCCTACTATGATGTAAATACCTGAATAGAAATGTTGGCAAAACAAATCTTCCATTAGAACTACACCCATTAGAGTATTCAATAAACAGCAATACCATTACCTCTACCAGCAAATATATATAAATTATTTACAAAATGATATATAAAATAATTCATTAAGAAGTTTTTAGTTTAAGCTTTGAGAGCACAATATACTTACTTGTATACATTGCTTGCGAATCCATCGGAAATTGCAAAGTAATCAGGTGTGTTAGTTAAATCAAATTTTCCTACCACATGAATGGTACATTTAGCATGAGGGATGTCTATGATCCATGAGCATGGGGGACCCAGAGCAGGGTAGTCTGGTGGTGTTATCATACCCTTCTCAGTGGTTATAACCTCTGTTGTAAGGCAGGGATCTGTCAACAAGCCAGCTCCTGAAATATGATCGTAAAGTTAATAAATCATCATGGTTAGCATAGATCTTCCTTTCTCACCATTTTTCCATTGACAACAAGTGTAGGGTCAGATTACACAATGATGGATGTATCCAGCTGCGGATGTTGGTGGTGAAACTGCAATATCATGCTGCTTTTCAGAATAAATCTAAAATAGTGGAGATACCGGGTGCATACAGTTTTCATGTACTATGTCTCAACATTAAACTGCATGAGATACTGAAATGTAAAAAAAGTATTTTTTTTCCCGCTACTCTCATCATTTACCCATGGGACTGAAGATGGTGTTCATTTAATACATAATATATTCAAGGTCAATTCTCATGATATGCAGGCAGACATCATCATTAGATTCCAAGGTTTACTGTGATTACAGTTTTATTTTACTATGAGCTATTGGGCCTTTCAGGGTTGATTAATCTGAAAATGTCCATTTTGTAGGCCTACATAACATGTAGCTGAAATGTCACTTCATAATAGGAATCCAAGCATTTATAAGTGTTTTTTTTGGTTAAATTTGGCGCTCATACTGCCTCGAGGGTTGGAGGGGGGAGAGAAAATTGCTTCAGCTCATACCTTATAGATTATATATAGATCATGACCTGTCTATATAATGTATACATATATGTGATTGCACAGACTTCTAACTGGTTAACATTGACTGTCATCATTGGCAGATGTGGTATTCAATGTGGGAAGAATAATCAGATCATATCATCATATCATATCATTTGACTTTTAGACTACTATACTCTGAATGGGGTAACATGAACCTAAAACCCCTGGTCTTTTCCCCCTTCCCTCCACCCACTCCCCTCCCTTTTCCTCTCTCTCCTTTTTCTCATATGTGAGTATGTAAGGTTACATCACGAGTATTAATCATATATTAAACATATGTATTAATCATTCATGTCATGGACTAAGGATTAGGTAATATTATTTCTGAAATGCTAACAACACAGTTAAAGCCAGTTATACAGGAAAACCTCATCAAGATCCACTATGTATATTGCTGTTCTCCCCAAGCCGCCTCATTGAGTGACAATAACCATTGAAGACAGGACCTTTGTCTGTCTCTCTCTTATATTACTTACTAAATACCTACATATATGTATACATGTGAGCATGTATGATATATGAATACATACATGTATGTATGTCTGTCTGTATACAGATACTTATAGGGGTAATGTCACACTAAGGGAAGCCTATGGCCAACGTTTTTGGTAACAATAATTGTTCTATGATGTTAAATTGGACGTCTAATTAAATCTGTCCAAATCTTGCTCTCCTTTCTTCTCTTTGTCTTGTTAGGAAAGGAGAACTCAATCCCTGCCACTCGATCATGGATGCTTAACCAACTTGTTGATTTACTTAGAGCTTGCCTGGCATCCAGTGACCACACAATTAATATACATCATTTCCTCTTCAATATCCTTTAGTTTGGTGTTTATATAAGTAGTATTACTCCAGTTAAAACAAAATTAAAAGACAAGTACTCTCAGCCCCTACTGAGAGCTATGGGGCATAAGTAAACAAAGCATGAAAGTGGCCTCCCTTCCTGCTAAAATCTCCAATGGTGTATGGCACTGGCCTCCCTGGGCTTCATTAGCTCTTGTTCTGTGATTATTGTTATTTTCATTTTTTAAATTATCAAACCTTGATCTTTTCTACACAAAATTTCTTAAGTGGACTGTATCTGCTCACGTTAGGCAACACCGCTCACATTAGATGACACAGGCCTAATTGTAGTCCTTACCATGTATGAAATAATCCAAATCATCAATATTCACAACAATAGAATAGAAATAGCCAAAATGAATTACCAAACTCAACTATGGAGTGAATTTATCTGTGTGTAATGCTTGTTCTCTAAAATATTATTTCGGGGCATTTACCATGCACATGTATCATCTCAAAGTCACTTGACTGCATGACTAACATAAAAAACAAGGAACTAATTATACGTTTCTTCAAAATTCAACACTATACTTTTATATTAAAAAGGAGCAATTTTTAAAAAAGAAATGAAGTTTTTTCAGGTAAAAAGCTGTTAAATAGCGTTCCCCTAGTACAAATATAATATATCATATTGCAAAACATTATCAATGGGAATGAATAATTATTCACATAGGGCTGTGTGTGATTGGCCTGTATATGTATTTGAATACTCACGAATTGGATCACAGTCTGCCTCATTAACCGCATAATTTATTACAAAACCAAGTCGCCCACTACCAGAATTGCTGATCCATATGATCCTCAGGGGCTCATAATTTGTTGTTGGAAAAGGTGTTACTGACCGATTATTTTGTTCCTCAACACTGGAATTAAGAAATAAATATGTTTAACAAATATTTTTCAAACTGTCTGTCTCAACTTTCCAGAACCATGTGTAAAGTAACATATGGAAAAATAAAGTTTTATGTGATATGGGAAATCATGAAGAACATAAGCCAGATGCAAAACATTTCCTAGGTAGAAGTTGTATTGTACTATTTATTAATTCATTAAATACAGCAATGAGCTTTATAAGCTATTTTGAGGTGGTGAGAGACAGAAAATAACAAAATAAATCATATCTTCCAGAAATAAACTCCAGAGGTGGTTCTTACATGTGCTTCACAGACAATTGAAGACAGATAACAAATTAATGAGTTTCATATAACAGCTGAGATGGCCAACGTTTTTGGTAACAATGATTGTTCTATGATGTTAAATGTGGGTTTTCAGCTGTTGGATGCACATCTCTAAAATATTCTGAACATGCTCTAGTGAAACTAAGTGAAAAGCCTTTACGTCTAATTAAATCTGTCCAAATCTTGCTCTCCTTTCTTCTCTTTGTCTTGGTAGGAAAGGAGAACTCGATCCCTGCCACTCGATCATGGATGCTTGACCAACTTGTTGATTTACTTAGAGCTTGCATGGCATCCAGTGACCACACAATTAATATACATCATTTCCTCTTCAATATCTTTTAGTTTGGTGTGTATATAAGTAGTATTACTCCAGTTAAAACAAAATTAAAAGACAAGTACTCTCAGCCCCTACTAAGAGCTATGGGGCAGAAGTAAACAAAGCATGAAAGTGGCCTCCCTTCCTGCTAAAATCTCCCATGGTGTATGGCACTGGCCTCCCTGGGCCCATAGTGATTCCCAAACTTAGGCCACTCCTATTCCAGTTTGGTTGTCTTTGAACACAGATGGTGCTGCCTAGTATAAGGCGTATCAAAGGTTTTCTTCTGTACATTTGCCATTTAATTCGACACATCACACCGCAGCCAGGCCAATATCTATGGGAGCGAGATTCGAGGGGTTTGATGTATGAAAATTCCATCTTGGGAATCATTTTGTCTACCTAGTAACTTAATGTGAATGTTTTTCTCAATGATTAAGCTGCTTTAAATAAGATGGCAATAACATTTATAATATTTACCAATGATATGTATACTCGATAGGCATACAGCAGTGTTATGCCAACCCGGACATCCTTTTCCGATGGCCAACACTGTCTGGTGTCACTAAATGACACAATCATAGAGGAGCAAATTGCATATGAGCAATTCCACCAGAAATGCATCATTTGGGTTGAAAAACAACAGCTCATCCAGAGGCTGAAATACTTATTTGAGAGTATTTCTTTTGGTATTGTTGGATCCAGGGAAGAAAAACCGTATTAGGGGAAGTATTTTATAATGTTTTTTTAATTTTGTTTAATCATGAGGCCAAGAAAAGGCTTATTTTCGTGCCAGCACCACACGTAAAAAGCAGAGGTTTCATGTCCAAACCACTGTTTAAAAAATTCTGCCAGCATTTGTATGGAAAACACTCAAAATTCTGAAACACTATCGTGTTACCATATTATCATTATAAATATTATCATTAACTTTCCAAATAAATTTTGGATGATATTATGCAAGGTTGATTTAATTGGAAGCCCCCTGTTCCCGTAACTGGATTCTAAATTATTTTTGGAATATGTACACCTAGAAGAACTTGAAATGAAACCAAAATTACTCATATCATTGTTTATGATTAGTACATCCATTGTATTTATTGAAAAATCTCCCAACTAATTCTTCCCAGCAGAATAGAGGGGTTAAGGATACCAAGAAAAGTGGGAATATTAATGTCGCCGTAACGGGGGTCTAGTTTTCATCAATAAATAAATTAACATTAGCCAAATTATTTTCTGTAAGCATTATAATGTGTAAGAAACACTAGTAAAAATGAATAAATAAAAAAAAAGTTGTTAAAAATTAATTTGGATAGAGGCCACAAGCACAAAATTGTATGTCACTGCAACAGGGGTCTAGAGGGCGACCATGTCGCCGTAACGGGGGTTTAAAGGGGGTGGGGGTCTGGAGGGGGTGGAACTATTTTTTCTAACTTTTTCCCTATTAATTTTGCCTCTAAATACTTAAACATAACTTATATTTACCTCCAAAACAACCAAAACAAATATTCAAGTCAACGTAACAGGAAAATGATGGGGAAACAATACTTTAAATATTTGTGGATATTCTAAATATAATGGGTTATATGAGTATCATGGGCAGAGGGTCAATAACCTATGACCTCTACAGCTGCAATTACCATTACCATTACTGAATGGTTATTTGACTGTAATTTTTCTTCTAGTTGGAATATTTTCACAAACAAAAGAGTCTTATGACCCTTATATAAAGACCTATCAAATACAAAGTGATTTAAAACATTATGTGTACATTTTTATCATTCATTTCAAATTTAAATCCTCATTTATGTAGAAATATGTACCTTTGCCCTGTGCCCTTACCATCAGAATTCAGATCACAGTGTCTCCCAAGCTGCCCTTACCACTATATTCATTATTAACGTTTTTAATTTTGTCTATATTAGAAGCGATATATCTAGTTTATGTATGAAAACAAATAAATCAATGGAAGCAATTTAAAAAAAATATAAATGTTCAGCCCTGGATGGCCAAATGATGCATTTTTAGTGGAATTGCTCATTTATATTATAAATGTTTTGGGTTGAAAACGAATTAAGTTTTCTAGATTTATGATTTATTTCTGTGACTAAGATTGGCTGAGATGGTCAATTTTCCTACAATACCTACCTGCCAAAATGAAAGAATTCATTATTATTATTGTTTCAGATGGCTGCAACTTATTTTGGTCCATGATGTATGTTTTTTCTTCTCTCTACTATATGAGAAACAAAAGTGGGCCAATTTCTCTGAATTATGTAACTTAAAATGAATACAAGCCCGGGCTTATAAACAGGCCCTTACTATTTTGCCATGCTCAAAAAGAAATGTGGAGATCAATAAAGTTGTTTTCCAAATCCTAGAATCTTCAAGTATGTTACTGCAGAGACGTCCCAAATAAAGATCTGATCACACTATCTGGAATCCTTCGTCTTAGGCATAGAGCCGAAATTTCCAGCTTTGGAGGACGTAGGGAGAAATCTGAGAAATAGAAGGGGAAGAATGCTTTTAGTGAAGAGACCCCCCGGAGAGAAAGACTCAGAAGTAGCGTGCCCCCTGACCAAATACGACTTCAAGTAGCTCGCTGAAGGAGTGATATATTAATAAAAACAGAGAGTTCCCTGTGCGGAGAGGAATGAAGCAGGGTGATCCCATATCATCCTCCCTCTTTACCCTGGTAGTTGAAACAATGGCTGTCCGACTCAGACAAAACAACCAAACCAAATTAGCTTTCCCTGTTGGTCGTCAGCCAAAGGAGTTAGTCCAATTTGCGGACAATACAACTGTTTCATGGAGAAATGATAAATCTATTTGAGAAGCCTTTAAGACGATATATTCGGTGAAGAGTCTGGTCTTATGTTAATTCGGGAAGAGCCTGGTCTTATGTTAAATCTGGATAGAACAAAAGGTATTAATATTAACAACCTTATCTTAACCTCAGCTGTCCCCTTAGAAATATCTGACATTTCTTGGATTACGCTAGTATATCCCCCTGATCAGAAGAAGTTAAACCAGATAAACATGACAGATTTGATCGAATCTCTGAATAATAATGAGGTAATTTATTATAAGAATGGTAGATACTTTGAAGTAAAAATATGTATAACTTGTATACTTATTTTAAAAGGCAATGCCTGAGATCATACTCGAAGGACAGTGCGTTTTTTATAATCATGTTTATGTATCTTGAGGAACCTAGTTACTTAGGATCATTATATTAAGGTGGCGCCACCAGCAATCGGGTCTATGCCTCTCTGTGTCGTACCTCTGCCCGCTGGCTACCATTCATTCACTCTGCCTCAAGCATTACTTTTATTCATTGTCATTTCAACACTATGTACATAGCGTTTAACCTGCATTGTGTATCGCATTTTAAAATGGGTGAAAACTTATAACCATGTAAACATTTACTGTAGAGTTAGTTACAAGTAGATAGAACACACAGGAAAGTTACTTACATTAACCATAATCATTTCTTATAAAAACAAAAGCTATATGTATGTATTTTCTGGAAAACAAAACTTTGTATAATTATGATCAAGATTTATGTAGGAATGGATCTCTCAGGAAGACCTGCTCAGGCAGAGAGTAGTATTCAATTTCGGAATGTTATTTGTTTCTGAATAAAAATGCAATATATATATATAGCACTCACCGAGTGCAGAAGGGAAAATTTGTCTTTTCTTGTTACTTTGTTACTTTGTTAATAAACTCAGCTCACAATATCCAATCCTTGTGTTATTCATCATAGCCTCGTTAGCCAGCCTCGTAATATCGTATAGATAATAGTTCTCAGTATATCATGAAATTTAGAAAAAAAATAGTAATAGAGAATCATTGTTAATATCTAAATCAATAATCAACAGTTAGTAGACAGTCGTTGGTAGTCATATGAATACAATATATGGGTAAGATGTTCAGAAAATGTACAATTCGCCTTCACCAATCCTCTCAAATAACCCATATTTAAGACAACAATGAGCTTCAAAATGCAGTTTAACATAGCAGAACTGATACTTTAAATCAGTGCGATACCGAATATACTCAGATATACCCGGTATTCTTCATTTTCAGCCTACTTTAGGACAATTTCCTAAATGTGTAGAGAGCTCTGTCAATTGTACATTTTCTGAAAATCTGACCCATATACAGATAGTCAATTTAGAACTAATGACTAAGCAGGAGGTCACCTTGAATATAACTAGTTGTATTCTATCATTTACTGGTAATGTGTACAGTTCTAGGTCTCTCACAATAAAAATAAAATAAACGCAACATTTTTATATTCTTTTTCAATTATGAATAAAAATATAAAATCAGCGGTTCGGGTTCTGAGCCCACAAAGTCAAACTAGTCACTATGAGTCAGAAAGTCACCATTGACGGTGACATGAATGAAATGAAATGAAAAAAGAAAAAAAAGTTGGCCATGTCATGCACTTTGAAAGGCAGTTCTGGCTGATGTTGCATTCATATTCGGCATAGCACATACTTCTAAGTGGTTAACATGGAATGTCGTCATTGAAAGATGTGGTTTTTGTATCAAGATCATCCTGATTATACTTCTCACAGTGAAAAATGTTCATTTGTCAAGGCAATAAGAGAACCTGTGTGAAAATTAATTATGGAAATGAATTTTGAATAAGGCTGCTTAGTACATTTATATATACTGACCACTGGCTATTATAAATCAACCAGGAGCAACATATAGTCGCGTGTGTTTTGATTGTCCACTATATCTTCACATATGTAGCATATAGGTCCTCCAATATACATGTGGACAATTTAGGGAAAGGTGCAGTGTAGCTTTCTGTTTTATTCAATGAAACCTGAAAAAATACCACATTTTTCCATGGACTCCCATACCAAAGGAATTTTATTTGAAAGCAACTATAGACAAAAGATTGGCGATTTTTCCCCCTTTGTCTTCATTTCTTATGTAGTACTGAAATGTATGTCATTAATTCTTATAGGTACAACTTCAATGCTTTCAAATATCTATTATCTTATAATATACCTCAAACAGTGTACTGGTAGTGCCTCAATGTCAGTCATTAACCCTATACATGCTATAAGTAGTTGCTATAATGGCACTTACTAGTGATTCAGTCCAAACAGATCGGAGAAGTAAATTGGATCATCTCTGTCAACATCTATATGTTGGAACTCCAATGTCACCTCACAATAGCCATTACCGGGAACATCTATGATCCACTGGCAGTGTTCATGGTCCTTGTAATTATTGCTGTCATCATAACCTGGAGACTGGATTACACCTGAGGTACCGGTGAGAGTAAGTGGTTCTGGGCATTGTCCCTCCACACAAAGCACACCTGCAAGTCATGAATATTGTTGTTAATATGTTTTTAATATTATCTTTAACCAGGAGGAAATACAAGGTTGGCCTTTGCCATCCTATTGGCAGGGATGTTATTTTACCTCATACACTGTCCAGTAAGAGTGGTGATATGCTAGCGCTGGCCTGAACGCCTATTTTTCCCTTTACTATCATCGATAGCCCATTGAATATCGATGAGTAATTATGTGTAAAACATTATGGATATATATGTTGTTTCTCCTGCCTTTCCCATCACCAATAATGCCAACCCACCCGCCGTCTCTGTTGTGTAGAATGAGAGCATCTACGCAACCCTGAATCTGCATGACTCCCAAACCTCCACTCTCGAGGCCAGTGCTCTATCCATTGGGCTATGTCTCCCTTGGTCGGAGCAGGTACTGAAGTTTGCCAATCATATGAGCAGGGCCAACGCATGGCAGAGGAAGGAAAAACGTCCACTACTCCTTTATTCATGCTATGATGACTGTGTTACTTTAAAACATCAATCTAGAGATGTTTAGAGGGCGTTCTGTGGCAACGGAAATTACTAGATATATCAGATCACTGTAAAAGGGTGATCGTGTGCCGTTTTGAGCATTAACCCTTTCTCTGAAATAGAGAGACTGGGGGCGACACCTGCAGGGAATTGATGGGACCTGCGGCCACAACTTAGTCGCATTTCGTCAAGGTTTTGTTTACCTTGGTAAAGTTTGTGCCTCCAGATGGCAGTGGTAGTTATACCACAACTATTACACAACTATTACATGAAATAGTGGAGAATTTCAGAACGAGGCTGGCCTAATATAAATAAGTTTAACAGTGATGTCGGAACTGGTGGGGGGGGGGGGGGGCACAGGGGCCAGAGTATGGTTTGCCCCCCACACATTTTACCTTCACTTAATTGATTTACTTAATTGATTTTTTTCGTACATAAACTAGACATGTTGCTGCTAATATAGACAAAATTGGGAAAGTTAATAATGAATATTGTAGTCAGTGGAGCTTTGTGGAATCTGTGACGGGAACTAGCTGATAAGTACACAGACCCAGGTAGGCCTACATGTCTCGACATAAGGCTCATAGCACGTTTTAGTTTGTAAAAATACTCCAACTAGAAGAAAAGTTACAGCCAAATAATGACTAAGTAATGGTAATGGTAATGGCAGCGGCAAGGGTCACAGGGGGATTGACCCTCTGCCCATTTACACATATAATCCCATATATTTAGAATTAACTAAATATATAACATTCTTCCCCTTGCTGTCCTGTTAAGATGACTTAAATACTTTTACTATCTGCAAATCCCTCTTGAAAGTGGGGTGCAATAAAAATATCAGAAGATCCCCAGAAGCGACATTTACATACTTATATGGTATGTGCACTATAAAAATGCTCTGTTGATATCTCCCTCTGGAAAGCATGTCAACACACTGAGTGAAAGCTGCCCAAATCCCTGTGATCAGTAAAGCGGTCCAGCCACTACTGTCAACAAAATCGTTGGCGATGTGTCAGTGATGCGTCGGCGATGAGGTAGTCAATAAGATTTTTGTGAAATTTATTGCATCGTCTTTGCATCGACTTGATATATCGCTATGCCTTCGGGAATAGCCAGTAATGACCGGCGATGAGAGGGCGATGTACAGATTGCATCGGTAAGGGTAGTGGTGATGAGTAGCCGATGAGATTCCCCATATAAAAGCATGAAAATTAGTTCTATAGTTGCCAAGCTTTTTTCCCTTGTCGATGTCAAGGCAATGCCACCACCGATAACCCTCCTCATCAATGTGCATTGCCGGCAATTTCATCGTCTTTGCATCAACTTTGCATCAACACAATTTTGTTGACAGTGGCCAGACTGCTTAATCCACCCGCTATTCTGGTACCATTATCACAAATATACATAATAAGAAGCATAGGATTAAATTCTCTATATGAATTAAATTCTCTATATGATCGTAGGGCTCTCTGGGGCTTGTTTCATATTTTTTCAGTGATATCTGATGACATATGATCAAATTTTATGGACAAATATAATAAATACAGAATGAGACTCGCCGGCAATAATTGAAAAATTTATTGGACGGGATTCATCCGCATATGCATGATGCAGAGTGCTTATGCAGACAAATCTTGTCCAATAAATGTTTTATTATTGCCGGCAAGTTCCACTCTCTCTATGTATTGGGTGTTTAGGAAGGTAAATATGAATTCTACTTAAATAGTTAAAAGCAAAATTATTAGGGAAACGGTTCTCTATATATATATCAACTCAATACATGTTTAAATAATGTGACATAATTATTATCTCACATACTTTATGTCACTGTAATGCGCCAGCATGTTATCAATGACATCATCTTTTAGCACTCTTGAGGTGCAATAATGCACAGCAGGGGTATGATGTGTCTGTTTATGTCTCCAGCAATACTTTAATTTTTTCAACTCTAAATATTTTATATTTTTTTTATTTTTTTTTAAATATTTTATATTTTGTTAACTAAAATGTCCAGCATGTATATATCCATCTCCCCGCCCACCGGTGGGAGGTGATTATATTAAGCCAGAGGGCAGCACCGCCCCCAAATGAACGGGACATGTATGTACAGCCACGGCTACTCTTGCCGCTGACTCGGAACCTTACATACAACTCTCATACGAACTGAAACTTTTTTGAGAATTTTTTGCCTGTTTTGTGACTATGCCGAGACAGAGACATCCATACATCGTTTCGACTTCTGCGGAGGACATTAAACCCCAGGATGACAGTGATTCTGAGATTCTGACAGCCGCTAAAAACGTTGTGACAACGGCTGCGGAGGTACACGTGCAGCCTGTCATACCTCCTGTCATACCCCAGGTCGTGGCCCCGCCTGTCAACCCGGTCAGGCCACCAGTCAGGCCAGGGGCAGCCGGTCTTGTTGATCAGACCTGCCGAGATCAATTGCTTGGATTGAAGACCAATCTAGGAGTTCTACAGGCTGAGTCGGCCTTGGCTTCTACGAAGATGAATAATATTGATTCCTTGCTGGGTCATTTGGTCGCACACTCTTCCAAGTCTCATCGTAGCTCGAAGGCTAAATCCCCTCACCACGCACGAGGTGATAGTGACAGTGTTTCCAGTGTTGACAGTCATTCCCGTTCCCGTAGTAAGGCCAAGTCACTGCTCGTGGCTCCCATCATCACTCAATTAGTTGTGACAGTGATTCTTCAGGCCCTTCCCGTAGGCGGGGCAGGCACAAGTCTAGGCGTAGCACTCGTTCACGACATCATTCTTCGACTTCAACTGACTCCTCCTCGTCTTCAAGCTCCTCCTCTTCCTCCAGTTCGTCGAGTTTGGGGCTATCCATCAAAAAGACTCGTAAGAAGAAAACTCATACCTCTAAGAAATCCCATAGAGACACTAAGAAATGTATGTATAAGCTTAAAAGTCATATGTCAACCAATTGGTGGAATTGATCATTCTATAGAGAATGCCCTCTCTCAGTAATATAAAATGCTAGTAAACTTCTGTAACTATAGACAAGTTGTGGCCTGCGCGAAAAACCATTTTCGCCAAAAATAAACCCAAGGTTAACAGTCTAGGCCTGAAGTTGAGAAAGTACTTTCCAGCAAAGGGAAAGCCTCCTGTCTCAAACCACAAATTGCCTTAATAAATCAATTAAGACTGCAAAATATCATTATATTCCCATTAAACGCCGAGTTCTAGGCAGAGATACAAATTAGCAAAGTAGGCTGACATACAATTCTTATCTGATCTGAGAGTTTGGACCTAGAGTGTCAGGACTGCCAGCCATGCCTAGACCAGATATCCTAATATCCCAGAACCCCATATAACTCAATTTTCTTGCTTAATTTGATCTTAGCATCTCTTATTCTTTCCCCAATCAAGGAATGACATCAATAACAAAATATGCAAGTTTAAAAGAAAAGTGAGCCAAATATATGAAGATATTGGTGAAATTGAAGAATAATCCGACTTGAAAATGAAGTGGACAATCAATAAGTAAATTTCATCATTAAAACAGCCATACAGGGTATTAAATAGAGATATAAATTTGGAATACAAACTCAACTGTCAACCACACCACTTGCGATGACACACAATCTTAGACCTTGTGTCATAGGAAAACTATTCCCAAATCAACAACTTATAATGATGATCATCTCAAGATATACAATTTCACTTTGTGGGACAAAGTTGCCCCCCCCCATGTTTAAATTGCTTCCTACATCCCTGATTTGCCAATAGCCGCTTTCTAGATCCAAAGTGATGAACCATAGGTTGCCACCCAATGCTTCTATACTTTCATCTATTCTTGGTAGCGGGAAAGAATCTTTCTTTGTAACCGCGTTCACTGGACGGTAGTCAACACAAAATCTGTCTGTACCATCACTCTTTTTTACAATAACCACTGCAGACCCCCAAGGGCTGTTACTAGGTTCAATTACACCTTTATCAAGCATGTCTTGAATCTGCTTCTCAGCAGCTTCTCGACATGCTCTAGGAAGGCGCGTATATACACTTTTGATTGGTAACGCATCACCGGTGTCAACGATATGACGTACCTTATCTGTGTGTCCTAGTGTTTTCCCCGGCAGTCTAAAGCAATGTTTATACTGTATCAATAGATTTCTCAGTCTAACTATATCCTCCGCCTTGGACGAGTCAGACCTCTTTACCAACTTCTCTAGTGGACATTCTTCAACCTTAAAGCCCACACACACAGCCACGAATTAAAATCTGCCACGAAATTGGGACTCACGATTACTCGTGAATCTAATTTCAACCGATTCGTGGGTGTTATTTGTGTAAATCGTGGTTCAAATTTACGCGCACACATACACGATTTCAGACGTTTTTCTGATTTCGTGTCAAATTTTGTCGGCGTTGCGCACACTGCCACGAATTCGCAGCTAGTAGTCACCACGAATTTGGTTTCAATGCTTCCCACGATTTTTAAAGACGTCATGAGTAGTCGCTAGAGGGGGTAAAGAGCAGCTCTCGAATGAGCTAATCATTTTTGCCCTTTCTGTCGTTCGAACGCACGGGCACTTCGTGGGCACTTCGACTTCAAGATGGTGCACATGGCCAACAACGAACTCCTTGCTGCGCTCCATGCCCCAATGGCCGCCATTCTCTGTGTTGCGGTTGAATTCCTTGATGATGATGATGATGTGGAGAACGCCACACGAATTTGGATGAAGCCCTGGCTGAAGCGGCGCGATGAGGAGGATGGCCACAGTTTGGTACATCTGTACCAAGAGCTGTTCAATGTAAGTACCTGTATGCCTATTGTACATCAATGGCCATCGGCACCAATGGTGTTCAACTTGTTGTCCTATTCTGATTAGCTAGGGGTTATATGTTACTGTAAACGTATTACTGTCCACACAGTAGTATAGTTCAGCCTTCGTGATTGCACTTTCACGGTGTTAGATAAGTTGTTCATAAATAATTATGTCCATAATTATTACATAATTATGTCAAGACTATTATATTGTATTGATAAATAAATATTCCATAATTTGTTTGTGTTAATTTAATATTAATTCATCCTGATGAAGGTCGAATGTTAGACCGAAACATAGATCGAAGTATTAAACCTCCTTCAAATATAAACATCTGTGTCCCTTCGTGTTTTGACTTGTCTCAATCACTTAGGAATTTTAATATTAATTTAATCGGATGTGCTAGCATAATTTGTTTGACCCCAGTAACTTCTTCGTATATTATAATTTAATTTATATTTTATTGTTATATGTGATATTTGTATATTATTAGGATGGCGAAACCAACCTCCTAATGCGTACGCTTCGCATGCCGCCTACAGTGTTTGAGGAACTGTTAGATTTGGTCGGGCCGCGGATCACTAAACAGAACACGAATTGGAGAAAAGCCATCACTCCTGAAATTCGCCTCTGCCTCACGTTACGCTTTCTGTGCTTAGGTAAATATGTCCACATACACCTGACTATTGGTATTATTCAACTTATATACGTCGGGCACACATTTTCCAAGTGTACCATATTATTAATTTAACCGAGTGTGGCTTACAATAACAATATATGTCAAAGGATGTTTATTTCCTATCTTTGTTCTCCATTTGTTATACAAAAAATGATTGTATAACAGCAAGATAGATGCATTTATGAGCTAGGCTGGGTTTTTCTAATTGGTTGTTACTTAATGTTCCAATTTGGACTTAGTATGTACATCTTTATTTCATGTTTACAAAAAACTGGTATTTATAATATTATATTATAATCTTGGACCCTCCAGGAATAACTCATTGTGAGAGGATTGTGTCCACTTCTGGACAATATGATGTAGATTTTGACTCAGAATAATACTATATATATATATATATATATAAATTTGACTAAATGTCATTATTTATTTATTTAGGTGACGGATTTGTGTCGCTGCACCAGCAGTTCCGGGTGGGGCTGACCACGACTGCGGGGATTGTCTATGAGACGTGTAGGGCCCTCTATGATGTCCTCCAACCACTGGTTATGAACGTAAATTATACTTGCATTTGTTAGGTATTAAGTGTAGTAGTCACCCTTACTGGCGTGTCTGTAACATACAGTATATTTATGGAACCGCATGGAAGAGTACCTTAATTATGTCATTGAAAATGTTTTCATAGAAAAATATATAATATTTTCTGTCAGATCTTCACATATTTGTGGGCACAGGTTGGAAAACTAAATGGCCACGACAAGAAATCACCACTCAAGTCTATTACATACTATTTGTAATTACTTTTTCCCGAAATATGCGCTTCGATGTTTGCATGAACACAGACATTGGTGTAAGCCTTCTATTACATCCACATTGTTCAGCTTTCAGGGAAGATAGATAGGGATATATTTGTTATTTGAAATGAATGTGCTTCTCTTTGCTGTAGGTGCCAAAGACCAAGCAAGGCTGGCTGCAAATCGCACAGCTCTATGAAGAACGTTGGAACATGCCCCACTGCATCGGTGCAGTTGATGGAAAGCATGTGCGAATCCGGAAACCGGTTGGGAGCGAGTCCCGCTTCCACAATTACAAGAATTTCTTCTCTATTGTATTGATGGCAGTGGTGGACGCCAATTACAGCTTCTTGTACATTGATGTTGGAGCCGAGGGTAGTGCATGCGATGGTGGGATATGGGATTCTTGTGGCTTCAAGAGGAAGCTTGTTGCTCAACGTAATTCCATGTCCATTCCCCCCCCTGCCAACCATGCTGGACTGGATGATAAACTGAGTTACTTCCTCGTCGGCGACGACGCGTTTCCGTTATCTACGAGACTGATGAAACCCTTCCCTGGCCAGGGACTGACAGGCAAGCAGAGAATATTTAACTACCGGTTGTCGCGAGCCCGCAGAATCGTGGAAAATGCCTTCGGCATCCTCTCTGCAAAGTTCGCTATATATAGCCGGGACTTGAGGATGAAACCTGAAAGGGCAGTCCATGTGGTGAAGGCCACGTGCGTGCTGCACAATTTCATGCGGTCTAGGTGTGGCCGTGAGTACATGGCGCCCAACATGGTCGACCATGAAGACAGTGATCACGTACTGCATGCTGGTGGCTGGCGACAGGTGGCACAAGTTGATGGTCTGCAGAGGATGACTGGGAGGAACTCATATGCAGCGGCAAAACAAATGCGGAACAACCTGGCCGACTACTTCGTGCGCGCTGGGGCTGTCGACTGGCAGTACGATCAGGTGGCACTGTGAAATGTAGACTCTTTATTATTGCAGAGTTCATACCTGTAATATTGGTTGTACATAACGTAAAGCTATTGGGTACAAATTTTTGCAAATTTTATTATGCTCACCTACATTTAGGTTTTGAATGCATTTGCCAAGAGCGTGCATCTTGCTTTGCCAGAAAATCTAAGTCATACTGTTTTAACTTGTTTTTATTGTATATTGTAAGGTACGCTATTGAAATGATCATTTATGAAAGTTCAATTTGTTTTTCATACATTGTCAATGTAATGACCGACTGTGGACAAGAGTCCAGAACACGAGAAGTGAGTAGTTAGTAGTTATTATAAATAAAAGACAGGTACTACTTTATCAACTGAAACAATTTTTTATTTATGTTACTCATCCAACAACGATTTTCAGTTAACCTCAGTCGAACTAACACACTACAATAGGCCCCATGCTTTGCCACATGATGTAAGTCATTGAAATAAACAATGATATAGCACCTTACATTATAAAATACTGACAGGCGACGACAAATAACTTCGTCTGATAAAAATGTTGTTATAAAAATATAGTCCTGTTTGATAAGTCCTCTTCAAATATATCCTGAGTCTATAACTAACTACTTATGAGTCTATAACAAACTAATACAATGTAACTCGCCTTCAAAACCAGTACAGAACAAAACCGTTTGAAAAATAATCTCCAAAATCATCAGTAACGTATATATGGGTCACTCACACGTCTCAACACTTATTTACTTGTCACATGAATTGTTTTGCTGCCTTTTTAATCAATGGTCGAACCTAAACCTCAGTCAACCGTACATAGTACAATATGCCCCATGCTTTGACACATACTGTACGCATTTGAACAAAACCCCAATGATATAGCACCTTATAAGGTTACAGGTTACAGGTTACAGAACTACAACTAACTCATACAAAACGAATACAGAACAAAACTGTTGGACAAATAATCTCCCTAACCAATGGACAATATCAGTTACCTATCTAAATCTGTCTGCTGCCGCTTATTTTGCTGCCTTCTTAATTTATTGCCCAACCGCAATGTAATTACACATCACACGTTCACTTATCTGACTTTAAGTGCTAGGTTGCCTCTTAAAAACTAAACACGGAAATGATTTAACATTACATGATATGTTACTTATTTTCTGAAATGTACTGCCTGTACTGAAATGTACAAGACGGACATGTCGACAACAAATTTAAAAAATGTACTCTGGAGAAACTACAATATATTTATGGAACCGCATGGAGGAGTACATTAATTATGTCATTGACAAAGTTGTCATAGAAAACTATATAATTTTTTCAGTCACATCTTCACATATTTGTGGGCACAGGTTGGAAAACTGAATGGCCACGACAAGAAATCACCACTCGGACAAGTGTAACTTGCTGTGCTGCGTAACAGAACGTTCAGAGAACATGAAGTGGTTATTTGGCTCTAAATAAAATGTTTACTTCGGAATAAAATTTCTATTTCAACGGAGGCCACTCCCCTTCAATCGCATCCAGGGCAATACCGTCCGCATGCAATTTAAAGCGTGCCTGGACACGCTCTGGCATGCGGTCAATCTTTGCTGCAAACAATTCGGCCCACTTCATGTTCTCTGAACGTTCAGCAACATTAACTGTGGCATTCTGCGTGATTTTCTCAGCGACTTGGTGATAGTCTTTCGCCATATTTTGAAGTACAGAGGTCAGGGCGGATGATTTACTTTCGGGCTTACTCTCCACCACATTTTTTTTCTCATCACCTTCAGGTTTACCTTTTTTTGAGGTAGTATTGTCATCTTTGGAATTGGTCCTTACAACTTTCGATTTACAGCCGAAAAAGCTTTCATCCGTGTCTGAGTCCATGTGTGTTATTCCGGTGGAGGTGGAGGCTATTGGCTCACGTACTGTAATTACTTGTGATCCTGGGGTGGAGCTTGAGCGCGAATTACTTCTGGAGATCTTTCCTTTCCGGTTAGGTGGTGACTCCAAGTCATCCCCAGGTTCATAGTCTAAATCGCCCTTGTCTCCCTGGTCCGACTCATCGCCGCTCACGTGTATACTGCGGGCACGTTTCTTTCTTTCTTCTTGCAAAGTTACCAGCTCACGCGACGGGGGGTCACCCTTCTTCACTCGGTCATGTTCATCTTCGTCCTCCGAAGGACTTTCCTCACCGCCACTCTGAAAATGTAAACATGGTTACATGATTATTACAATGTATGCTTCATGATATATTTCCAATAATACTTATCCAACAGTCGTTTTTTAACAATTTTTCATACCAAAAGATGTTCAGGCAACCCACTGTCAAAGACAGCTATTCCCTTGTTTCATTGTTATAAGAGCGGCTAAAAATGTGAATTTTTAAATCGTGAGTGACTGTTTGGAAAACGCCAAAATTATAAAAGTTGCATTCAACTCACCGTATCTAAATTATCATCCGTTTGATTTTGTTTTATGTGCTCCTCCAGAAACCGACATATTTGGTATATATGCCGATTCCGGTCGCTTATCTTCTTGTTCTTTTTTGGGTCACCAGCACCTGATACGTTGACCTGCCTCCTTATCCGACCATAGGTGGACCTGAGCGAGGTAATCTGTTTCCAGACTTGGTCCCCTACAAAGACAGTATGGAAATTGTGTGAGTTAGCAACATTAGAACATTGTGATGGTCTATGTGTAATTGGCAAAACAGATGAAAGAACATCCTTCTTCTTTCATAATACATTTCAAGTAGTTTAGGTTAGCACGTTAATAACATGGGTTGAGATAGGAAAAGACAAAACAAAAACATTAAAAAATACAAAAGGATGAATAATGAAATATAGGAAAGGAATTATAGCAAAATGTCAAAAACACCTACTTGTCTTCTCTAACTCCACTGCTATTCTCCCCAAGGCACGCTCCTTCCAGGATCTGTCTTTATAATGGGGCGATCTTTTGTCGTACAAATTGGGCCATTCCTTCCATAAGTCACATAAAGTGACCTCTTGCTCCTCCGTCCACACCTTGGAGCGGGGTGAGTGGCTGGGACGCACACTCTTCTTAACACGCTGTACCGTTGGTGTTTTCTTCACTTCATTGGCAGTAGAAACATCCAAACCTCTCTTTTTAGGACTACCTGTATCTTTGCATTGGTCCGTGTCTTTGGTTTTCTTTGGTTTCACCTTTTGTACTGGCTCCACCTCAGCCTCGTCGACTGACTCAACCTGCTCATTTTCCACAGACTCAACCTCAGACTCTGGTACCGATTCAATCACCTCATCCTCGACTTTCTCTGGTACAAGTCGGCGTACCGTGCTTCTGCCTTTTCCCATCTTCCGTCCGGGGGTGGTTTGTTTTGTCGCAGTAATTTTCTTATCGTCATCGAGAACTTCTGCTCTTTCAGTCTCACTATCGGAGACACTGTATGCGTCCTCCAGGCTATCGGCTACGTACTCTTGATCTTCTGCTTTTTCTTCTTCTGGTTGATCTTCTGGTTTTTCCTTTTCCTCCCGACTCTTGGTGCGTGCATGTTTCTGTAACCGATTGCATTGAAACATTTAGAAACACAACAGACAGACAGAACACACAAATGGTTACAATATATTTGTCAGTAAAGTTTTATTGATAATCTTGAGTTCAATTCAATCTATTTAATGAAATCGATAATAGTTAAAATGTTAGTGGATCAATGACATGTAAACCATGTAATTACCTGTGGAGGTTCACATATGTCGGCTGTGTCGCCAACACCTGCAGTATTTACTTGTCTGTCCCTGTCTCTGTTGGTGGCCTTGAGAGGCACCCCTAGAGTACTGCCCCGCTTCGTCTTGTTGGTCGACGGACTGCTAACATTTTCCTTTTGGCCAGGCTTCTTGAGTTTACGCTTGGTAACCCTCGCCTAGGTAACAAATGAGACATTACACACATTACACACCACCGTAAGTATAGTACATGCCCACAGCATGTGAACTCGTGATCATCCACGAGCCGATAGCACATAAACAGGCTGGTTACGAAAGGATTCATAGCATAAGCGAATGTACCACACCAACGCGGCCATGACAGTTCTCGCACGAGTCCGAACTTTTGTGCTTAATTACTCAATATTGCATGGACAAACACCCCCAGAATTACGTATAGGTCATCCCCAATCTACATTCATTACACATACAGTTATGACCTTATAATAAATTGTAGAACCATCAGTTAGACCTACCTTTGGCTCTGCGGGAACTTGGGCGCTCCTTGTTCGCGTCATTCTCCTTTCGCAAGGTCAAGGCCGAAAATCGATTTTTACGCCATCTACTGTTTCGTGTTGAACTATTATCCCTTGCCGCCACGACAGTTCGTGGATGCTGCCACGACAATCGACTATAGTCGATTGTCGTGGCAGCATCCACGAACTGTCGTAGACAGTAATGTTGAAGCCACGAACATTCGTGACCATACGCACACAGCCACGAATCACTAAAATTATTTGGACTTAGAAAAAAAATCGGCATCCACGAAAAAAAAAAAATTGCGCACGAAAATTCATGACTTTTCACGATTATTCGTGGCAAGCAAAACTGCCACGAATTTCATGCCACGATTTTACATTTTACAGATTTTTAGCCACGAACATTCGTGAGGCCAATTCGTGGGCCGAAATCGTGGCTGTGTGTGTGGGCTTTTAGACATTGGTACCTCCGGCTCAAGCAATTCCACATCCACTATTGGAGAATCGGCGTTTGCCAACTCCCCCTCTCTAGCAGTTTGCAGTTCAATTAGCACTGGAGAACTGGTAGGATTGTACACAGACAGCATGCAATTATATTGGTCGCCAGCAACCAATAAACTCCCGGCGACATAACATCCCAGTTCTGATTCATCAGGTTCAAAGAACGAGTCTTCATCCGAGGACATTGGGCCCAACCCACTACAGATTGTAGAGAAAGCGTCTATGAAAATACTTTCACAGTTGCTTCTCATCATAGGCCCACTTTGCAATGCCCTACACATTATGGATTGTTCACTGGCCTTGAGGGTGAATAAACCTGACCAATCAGAATTACTTTTATGGAGATAAATCAAATCCATCCTCAGTAAACCAGCCTCCGCGCCAACAAATCCACTCACAACTAGACAGTTGAGAGCATACCAAGCATCTCCCAACCCAAGTGCCAATCGTACACAACCATGTGTTCTTAAGTTGTGACCTGTTCCCGCGTAGCACATCACTCCACATGGCATGAGGGACGGCCTGACTGAGAGCTCATCATATACCTGTTTTTTTACTAGAGTACATTGTGCACCCCAATCGATGAGAAACTGACCAGTCACATTAACCAAGGTCACATCCGCATACATGCGTTCAGCCACAAGCGGCGATTGCGATCTGAAACACAAATCTCAAAATCTTGTAGGTCACACACCATTACCTTACTGACCATCCTAGCCTCCTCTCCCCACTCAACTTTGAGAATCTGACCAGGTGAGCAAGCATACTCAGGATCTCCTTCTCTCACCAACATCACTGAGCATGAGGCATGTCCAGCCACGCCTTCCCTGCCGTCCAAATGCAAACTGCTCCCTTTACCCCCGAATCCATGGGCATCCCCCAGAGAGCAAATGGGCACAAGAAAACCAATGCGGTCAAATGCGGTCATGGAAGCAAATCTTTTGGTCCAGATCTCCTGTTCACCGCTTAAGGAGATCCGGCCCTGTTTGACAGCAGAGCCAAATCTGTCTTCATTGCAGCAGACTGGGCCAAGAAATCATCCATCAACTTCACATGCGCTTTTTGTTTTTCACAATCAGCCCACATGTGTCCCTCTTCATGGCAATAATAGCACTTGAAGGGCATTCCCAGCTTCCACCTATTCTTTCTCTCATAGGGAACCTTTCCACTACCACCACTTACGTCCAGCTGTGGTTGCGGCAGTGGCTGCGGCAGTACTTCAGTCTGCGGCCGTGGTCTCTTCTGCCATGCTCTGAAAGCTTGGAACTCTGCCATCTCATTTTCATTCCAATTACCACAACTTTGCTCCGATACAGCCAATGCAGCAACATTCATACAACATGCGCGGACAGCCGAGAACGGTTGCAATATACATCCCTGTATCTAGTTGCGGCAGATGCTGCTAAAACAATGTTCTTTAGCTCCTGCAATGCAACATAATGAGCCATGCCTTCATCCAATAACCCATCAAGGAATATCTTAACCGACATTTCATGTAATGTACCAGCCCATTCATCAAAGGCATGAACCGCTCTCAAGCTAATGTTCTGGCTGAAGCTAGCAGGACTTTGCCCAATAGTCTGCTTGCAGTTCAAGAACTCATTCTTGTGAGTTGTATGTGACTTTTCAGCCTGATAGTCATACTCAAGCATTTGCAAGAGATCATCAACCAAAAAACATCAGGTTCTAACATCATTGCTTGAGGCAATTGTTTCCCAACCCTGTTAACTGGATTCTTCCCTCGCAGCCGCTATTGGCACTCCTCGTTAGAGGCTACCAATGACTACTCCCCAGTCTTACTCTGCCAATGGATCCAACTGGTCACAGCACCAAATTGTAATGTCCTATCGATAATCTTAAGCGACTATGGAGACTTAATATATCTAATCAAGAATGAAGACAACAACAGAATCTAATGAACCTCGCCAACACTCGTCTTTAATATCACACACCGAACCCAGGGTTGTTCAAGGCTGTGAAGCAACCTCTACTATCAGAATAGACAAGCAACAGTATATAAATACAATGCACCGACACTTGGTGTATAACATTCATCAGATCAATACATAAAGAATACAGAGTGATACATAGCATTAAAATTGTTTAAAATAAAGACACACAGACAACAACGACCTCTGACGGCCAGCATCGACGTACTACCACATCAGCGACCAGCGCAACTCACAATACACAACACTTGTTTGACCCCGGTTGTCGCATACCTGACAGCTGCGCGGGCCCGGCTCTGGTTCAGCAAATGCTAATCCAGAGCCGCGCACCACACTTAAGGCTATTATTCTGTATAAATATTGATCGTTTTTCTCATTTTCAATGACGCACTGCCCCCCCCCCCCAACCCTACTCTCCCTCCCTCTGACCTTGAAATACATTATTGTGTTGTGTCTAATGGCCCTACATTGTCCATGCAGTCTCACACCCTGTGCAAGCATATATTTCTGATGCCTAAGCTTGACTCTACCAGCGTTTGTGTGCATTAATGATGCATTGATTCCTGATGAAATTGTGTTGGACATCCACTTCTGGCCGACCACTTACATCAATGACAATAAAAAACAATATTTACTGCTCGAAATGGCGTGCTCATGGCTTTCTACTGGTACATTTTGCTTCGAAATCATTCATAATTTGTTGTTAATGACAGTAACATCTCAACAAATGGGGACTAAAGCCATTGGATCATGGTTGTGCTGCTTCAGCGGGGTCTTGTTCCTGGGCCCGTAGACTGGCCTCACCACCACAACCTCATGATCTAATCGCCCAACAACTATGACCATTCTACAACTCATGTCAGGATCTACTGATTCCTCCTCCTCCGCCTTCTCCGCCTTCTCCACCCCCATCATTTCATGCATGATACATCCTAAAATAAAACCTTTTTAGGACTGCTACACATTAGGATGCTTTCTGAAGACTTATTTTTGTTAATGAGATGAATTGATCAATACATACTGCAGAGAAGGAGGGCAAAACAGGACAGCCAGTCCTTGGACATCTTCTTCTTTTGATCGATTCGTCTTATTGTTGCCCCTTGGATATAACCATCTAAAGCAATACAAAAAATGACTACATTAGTCATGTGCACCAAATCAAATTTAATCAAGCAAATGGGAAGTTATTCTTTTAAAGAAAACTAAGACTTACAGGCAGAAAAATATACAGTCAAATTCTCCTTGTCAGTTATGTTTGCCAAAAAAAAATATTGTAGCAAAATCTATCATAGCAATTAGAGTGAGAAAAACATGTCTTTTTTCTCTCAATAAGATTTATTAGTTTTTACAGGGTGATGGAGATAAAAGAGGGGCCGGGGCCACTTTCGTGAGAACGGATCATTCATATGTACTCATTATATGATTATACAATAGCCTCTACCAAAATATAGACGAATTGACCCTACAGATGTATGCCATTGATGTTTAATAAATATTCTTCTCTATTAGATCAAATGAAATATTATTTTGGGGAGTACGTTGACCTGAGTGGCAGGTAATTTATTCTATAATTTGGCCGAAATGCTCCAATAATTTACTTAGGATTTCTCTTTTTAAAAAAACTAGTACTAGTAATCAGGAGCCAGGAGCTAGGAGCCAGAGGCCAGGAGACCATGAAAGAGACATGTACAATTTTAAATACTGGGGAGTACATTTCCATAAATAAATGTATGCTTGTACACTGCAAATCTCTATTGGGCTAAATAAAGTGAGTGAGACAATGGTTTGAGATGTGGTAGAGAGGTAGCATGTGGTGGCATCAATAATTCATGATAGGGTCTGTTTCGAGCTGGGGTTTATTTAAAAAACATAAAAGACTTAGAACATACCATAATAGTATAATATGTTATAAGGGGTATCTGGGGTATTTCATAAAAACTGTAATTAACCGCTCTAAATGGCCATGGTTTAGATATCGTATGGAACATACGAGCCAGGTGTTTGGGGAGGGACGGGAGGAGGAGCAAGAGCAGAGGCTAGAATTGATAAAATAAAGTCCAAACAGATAGATCTATTTAAATACCAGTGTTCACTTAAAAAATGAATGAATCATGGAATTTTCTTTGGATTTAGAAAGAACATGGTTGGGGGAACCCAAAAAGCCCCGAAAAACTATTATGTCATTGGATTAGTTTTTATTTCAGGGACCACTGAAATTTATTACTGTTCACTATAGAAGTCTATGGAAAAACCGGTGTTTTCTGCATTTTCCCCAATAGCATATGATTGAATCATACGATTTTCTTTTAAATCTGCATATACATTGCTGACATGTTATTGTACCCTCCCAATTAAAAAAAATAAGGGGTCATTGAACTAAAAAAAGTTATTCAGCTAAACTTGCATCACAATGAGCTTCCCCCATTGAAATCAATAGTGAAGGGAAGTAAACTTCACTCATCCCTAAAACACAGAATGATATGATAATATCCAGTTTTTTTGGCATTTTGTATTCCCCCAACTATGTTCTTTCTCAATACAAAGTTTGAACAAAATATATGGAATTCTATTGTCCTTGAATTCCCGCCTGCTGCATTGCTGACAACGCTGGTATTTATCTTTAAAATGTAGTTTCCAGAGTTGACCCTCTTCTCTCCTCCCTCATTGTACCTTCCCCCTCCTTTCCTCCCCCTTCCCCATCTCCCCCTTCCTCCATCTCCCCCCTCCCTCCATCTAAATAGGTCTAATGTTTAGCGTGGAGGAAAACAATGGACAATATTATATGTCATGTATGTTGCTAGGGAGTGTTTCTACACCGACGACGTTGCGTCGCCAAACAAGTAGCAGGCGCAACTTAAGTTGCGTTGTGAAATAAAGTTGGTCGAAGCAGAGGGAGCAGGCGGAATACGGCAATTTAAATAGATTCGCTTCTACCTCCTTTGAAAAAGTTAATCGGGAAAACCAAAGGCCGTGGTAACCTCATTTAAAGCCAAAGTAAGATGTGTGGAAATTTTGAGAATTTTACATGGTCGGGAAAGAAGTTTTTCAGAGTTTGTTGACGTAACAAGGCTATTAATTATGTCGATACTTATAAGGTAGCACTGTGTCTGTTTGAGGTGGCAGTAACTCAAGCATTTAAAATAGATTCAGTTGATGCTATCTTGTATGGAGCCTTCTATTGTCAGTGATCTATTTTGTAATGTTTGTGTTTTGTAATGTTTCGAGGGAGGCTATCTCTCCAAGGTACAACTTATAAGCAGATGAGTCAGCTTTCCACTTGGACCGCTGGGTAGGCTACCAACATTTCATTAGTCTTACTAGGATATGGATCTTCTATAATATTTATAATATTTTATAATACTTATTATATAATGTTTATGGTATCTATGACAACACTGTGTGTATTTTGTAACTTATATTTTGTTCTTTTGTACTTGTTCTATCATATTCTATTCTGATAAATAGGAGAAGCAAGCAAGAGGACTTACCTAGAAGAGCCTGGATAATGAATGAGAGGTAGACGGGAAGCCTGTATGAATTATCACCATATACTACATGCAAATGAGTTTCGGCAAATAGGGGGAAGATTGAAGAGGCGTTTAAATAAAGATTCAGTCTTCTAGAACCACTATAGCAATAAACCATGAAGATTTTAGCGCGAGAACTGTCTGTAGGCCCAGAGACGCCACGAGGCCGCAGGCCGAGTGGCGTCTCTGGGCCTACAGACAGTTCGAACGCTAAAATCTGAGTGGTTTATTGATTTTAGTTCATAATGGATCAGATCCCACCATCATCAACCTTACAACGTTAGATTAACTTCTAGTAGGCCTAGAAAGCCGGAAAAACTTTTATTGGATGGCAAATTTTCTGTTCTTTGACAACGCACTAGATGTGTACGAGTGAGCGAAAATAGGAGGCCGTGGACGAGCGGTAAACTTGCATCGACGGCCGCTCCTTGTGCATAAAAGTTGTGATTTTAGTCCATAATGGATTAGTCTAGTAGCCATTCAAATTGCCATCGAGCAACGGGAAATCAAGGTAGAAACAAGCAGAAAAAAGCCACTTGAAGCTCTATTCACGGCCGTTCGAACGGCACCAGTGCGGACAATGACAGGCAGAGACGTCAGATGGCGTGGCAGTAGTAGTGGGTCACGCCACTGGCTAGTAGCCAATTGGAGGCGGGGGGCAGAGGTGTACAGACAGCAGGTGACCAATGGCCAGCTAGGAAAAAACAAAATAGACCGTCACTGTAGTCAGGGTCTGTGGGGAGATAATTGCGCACTAAATCACCCAAAATCTGCTCCAAAATGGACTAAACATACATAGACTCATGTCAACAAGTGTACCATTCTGGTCATAATTTATCGATCCAATCTTTTTTGTATTGGAGCAAGACTGAAGAATACAATTGGCTTTCAGTGAAGTTGGGCAAATATTCGATCATTTATCTAACTACCAACCTATTTACTCATCTATCTATCCCTCCATCACCCCAACCATCCATCCATCTATCTATCCATCTCCATCTGTCCATTCATCAGTGCATCCATATATCCATCCATATATCCATGCTTCTGTCTATTCAATTATCCTTCCATATATTGATCCTTATATCGATCCATATATCTACCCATCTGTTGATCTATCTGTCCATCCATCTGTTGATCCATCAGTCCATCCATTAATCCATTCATCTATCCATCAATCTGTCCATCCATACATCCATCTGTCCATCCATCCATCCATCTATCCATCCATCTATCCATCCATCTATCCATCCATCTATCCATCCATCTATCCATCCATCTATCCATCCATATATCCATCCATCTATTCATCCATCTATCCATCCATCTGTCCATCCATCTATCCATCCATCTATCCATCCATCTATTCATCCATCTATCCATCCATGTGTCCATCCATCTGTTCATTCATCTATCCATCCAACTATCCATCCATCTGTCAATCCATCTGTCTATCCACCCAGCTTTCCATCCATATATCCATTCATCTATCCATCCATCTGTTTATCCATAATATATATCCATCCATCCATTCATCTTTCCATCCATGCATCTGTCTATCCATGCATCTGTCCATCCATGCATCTGTCCATACATCTATCCATCCATCTGTCCATCTACCTTTCCACCTATATGTCCATCTATCCATCCATCTATCTCTCCATCTATCTGTCCATCTCTCTGTCCATCTACCTGTCCATCCATTAATGCATCAATATATCAATCTTCTTTCTATGTTCCCAATAATCCAACCATCTATCAATCTGTCCTCCATCTGCCCTCCATATATCTGTCCATGCATCTGTTCATTCATCTGTCCATGCATTTGATCATCAATTAGTCCATCTAGGAGTCCATCTATCTATCCATCCATTAATCCATCCATTTATCCATATATCTATCCATCCATCTATCTATCAATCCATCCATCTATCTATCTATCCATCTATCCATCTATCTATCTATCTGTCAATCCATCCATCCATACATTTATTAATCCATCTACCTATCTATCAGTCAATCCATCTATTGTCTATCCATCTATTGTCTATCCATCTATTGTCTATCATTATACCTGTCCATCCATCTATGAATATATATCTGTCAATACACCTATCTATCCAACTATCTATCTATCCATCCATTTCTTTACCTGAATGCATGAATCCATCTATCCATCAATCTGTCATTCATCTGTTCTTCCATATATCCATGCATCTGTCCATTCATCTGTCCATGCATTTGATCATCAATTTGTTCATCTAGCAGTTCATCTATCTATCCATCAATCAATCCATCCATATATCTATCAATCCATCTATCTATCTATCCATCCATCCATTTATCCATCCAACTATCTATCTATCTATCTATCTTTCTGTGAGGTGTTTTTTAATTGAGTTGATTCCATCCTTCATCTCTATCTATCTATCCATCTATCTATTCATCCAACTATCTATCTTTCCATTCATCTATCCATCTATCAATCTATCCATCTATCTATCCATACAACCATGTAGATCTATCTGCCATCTATCTATCCATCCATCTTTCGACCTGTCTACCTCTCCATCTTTCCTTGTCTCCTCTCAATCTCTCCATCCATCTCCACTGTCTCTCCTTCTCTCCATCTTTCCATATCCACCTGTCCACCCATATATATCTGTTGGCCTATCAATTGACCTTGTAATTCAGTGCATGTTAATATAATTATTCTTAATATGAGGAAAAGAACTAATGTAGATAGGGAAACAGCAACCTTAAGAATACTACCAAACCATGTAAGGAGAGAGGTCCACACACTAGAAGCTGCATAATTCCTAGCACAATCAGACTCCAAATTAGATAAAAGAAAAATACCAACTAGAAGCCATGCAAAAAACAGGAAAAATTTGAAAATTAATCGACCGAAAACAACAATCTACAGAAACAGCTTCCTATATAAAGCTAAGATAGCCTGGAACTCACTACCCACTGAGAAACAGGCAATAGAATCGAAAAAACATTTTAGAAAAACAATAGAAAACACACTCAAATAATAAGGCCTATAGTGAATGGGCCCCTCTCTTAATGAATAAGGGTTATATTATGTACTATATATGATATCGAACAATATGTGAAACTATTGGTCTGCCATATGATATTTTGGATGAGACATGCATGTCTCACTTTATTATTATTATTTTATTTTATTTTTAACTTGCTCATGTTTTACTGTATTTCCTATGAACACTAGGTTGAGAGCAAAACTTGCCGGCCTGTAAATAATCCTGTACTGGATTCACTCATTAACTATTGGGTTTTAAAACTCGACGTATATGGTTTTACCCAAGCAAACTGTAATATATATTAGGCTTTTATGTGTAGATAAAGGGAACGGTAGGAAGACCTAGGTGTAAATCCTATAAGGTACCTAGAAACCTGTAGACCTGTTCATCGTACAAAATTAATGTAAAAACCCAGTGATGATGAATAAAAGATATTTCTATTCTATTCTATTCTAATTTCAAAATACCGTTCTACCTTATACTACGCATGTTTTATTGGAACACTTGCATAACCTATGCATGCACTGGTACAACTGTACTTGTATCATAGCTGAAGTAAAAAGGTCAGGAAAATGTGATAGCGTCAGCAATTATTAGGGCATACGTTGTACTTGAAATCTAGCCTGAAGAGCAAAGTTGAAAGCAGAACAAAACGTCTTTCTACTAAAAATAAACGTTTTGCAATACTTTTTTTCTTTTCCAACACGCTTCTAATCTTAGAAATTGATTAGAAATTAGGGAGTTAAACAAAACAATCATTCAGACAGGCTTCCATGTGCATCAGAGCAGAGAGGACAACACCTTTAGACTAGACAGAGTCCTTATCCTCTGAAAGACTATTCCCACTAACATATCTCAAGTCTTCCCGATTATAGTAGGGAAGAAATCTATGACAATCATACGTTTATTGCAACTATTTTAATTAAAGATTTGGCATGGTGTTAAATCAACTTTTGAATTAAGTAACTTCAAAGATCCAAACAGATGAATCCAACCATATCACAGCCAGGTAATTTACTAATAGCATTAATGATCATCATAAAGTTGGGAAGAACGATGTAGCAAGTGCATGAATCGTATTTAATAATAAAACAAGAACCAACAGGTATCCCGAAAAAGGACATTAATGTTATTAATGAAAAGTAATTGCTTTTCACCACAAAAACAGTCAAAAGACTGACATAGAGTTTGGTTTGCCAACAGTAATTACTGATCTATTTCACAGAGACCATGCATAAGCCTATGCGTAGTAAGATATATCAAAACAAACATAGTTCACAACAGAAAACTAATAGACATAGTGTAAAACCAATTTTACCAAATCAAATTGTTATAAACAAGACTGGACCTGCATTATACTGTAATGTCTATTAGGCCATTAGCTGAGCCTCAAAATATTGCTAGAAAATGATTTTCGTTCCGGATCTTGGGGACTACTTTTTGACAGCAGTTTCCAATTGCTAATACTATATATTATAATATCCCAAAATGTTCTCCATGTAATTCCTGCCAATTTCTAAGAAAATCGGCATTGATTCTGGCAGTGCAGTCATTTTTTTGCTGCAGAACAATCAATTCCCCCCCCCCCCCCCCTTCAGCATGGCTTCTCGGTTTTATTTGTTTTGTTAGAGGGACAGCTGTCATATATCATGGGCCTCCAGTTATAGCAGGGATAAATATATTATATCCAAATGTTTAAACATAGATCTGTACATTTCTAGGAGGTTCAGGATTCTAATATCTTGAAGCAATCTAAGGAAAACAGTTCTGTTTCCAACAAAAAGGTGCCATTCAAATATTTCACCTATATCGATATAATATATGGGAAGAGCGATTTCTAAGAAAAACGTAGAAAAGAGTAACTGAAAAGAGAGGTTTTTTGTTTCACATGTTCTTGGAATTTGTTTTTTTACAAACAGTTTTACTCATCTGTAGAGTTCTTAATCATTTTCATTTGTTGCCAGATAGTGTGGTATATCTAAAATATGTTGGTTTCTCCGTTGTTGTAGTGGCACTCAGAGAAAAATAAAATGAAAATTTAATTTGATGCTGAGAGAGAATTATCCATTCAATCGATTAGCAATTTAGGGGTAAGATTCCACAAGTACCCTATTTACCAATGCATACAAGGGGCAGGAGATGGGGACTGACCCCCTAGTCCCCCCCCCCCCCCCACACACACACACTTGTGTAACTCTGTCTACATGACTAATAACTAATCTACTCAGCAATATTCCATCATATTCGATGATAAAGTCAATTAAATTTAGAACACAAACATAGATTCTCCAGAAAAATCCTTTCCAATCATTTCTGCTGTTTTTAAAGTTCAGTTTAGGCCAAAATCGTGTTGTGTATCAACAAATAGACTATGTATAGTTTGCAGTTTAATTTATTGTTGCGGCAAAATGATTATAGACTACATGCACTATAGAAGAACAGCAAACAGAGCGTGGTTTCCTTAGAGCGAACACACAAGCTTAAGTTACACCTATTTAACTTTCGTCCAGCCACACCGCACATGAATTACTGTGATTAGACAGGGCTGACATTTAAGCATCATTTAAGCATTAAATCATTTTTAATGGCACTCAATTATCGCACAATTGAAGCCTCTGACATGGAAATAATAATTTTTGAAGATTTATACTAGGCAATTACAGTTTCTGTTCTTTGTATATATATTTTGGCGCAGTGGTGGATGATGCAGAAAATACCATATAAACTGTAAATCTTTGCACTTAAACCTTTGCTGATATGATACTGACAAAGACATCCTCATATAGAACTAGCAAAGTACGGACAATGACCCTCTCTCCCCACACTTCCCCCTCTCCCTTGTTTCCCGCCCCCTCTTCTGTGTCTCTCATACCTGTTTTTCTCTCCCAAACCCATATCCTATTACCGTCCTCTCCCTCCCCTCTTCCTCATGCTTCCCCTCCTCGCTTTCTCTCCTTCCCCTCTTTCCCTTCCCCTACATCCTCTCCCTCTTCTCTTTTCCCGCCCCCTCTTCTTTCCATCCCCCTCTCCTATTCCCCCACCCTCTCCCTTTTCTTCACGCTCCCCCTCCTACATCCTCTTCCTCCCCTCTGCAATACCCCAACCCTCTCCCTTCCCCTCTTTTTAACTCTCCCACTCCTCTGCATGTAGTTAGATCCCCCTGGAAATGACGTAGTAGGTTGTGGGAGCTTTCCCAGGCTATGAATAGAATGTGGAGATCCCAATTTAAAAAAGGCTTCAAAATCACATTTTCACCTCATATACCTTCACAAACCACATACGACGTCCTCCGTAGAGAGTGGACAGAACTCTACAGATGAGTAAAACTGTTTGTAAAAGAACAAATTCCGAGAACATGTGAAACAAAAAAACCTCTCTTTTCAGTTACTCCCGTATATTATATCGATATAGGTGAAATATTTGAATGGCACCTTTTTGTTGGAAACAGAACTGTTTTCCTTAGATTGCTTCAAGATATTAGAATCCTGAACCTTCTAGAAATGTACAAATCTATGTTTAAACATTTGGATATAATATATTTATCCCTGCTATAACTGGAGGCCCATGATATATGACAGCTGTCCCTCTAACAATTTAGGGGGTGATCTAGTCACTGTATTTATGTTAAAGTCTTCTAATCATGGGACTATAACGACTATAAGCATATAATTATTGGGGTATTAATTTCCTAGGGTTTAGGGCTTAGACTGTTTATGGTCATTTAGTGAATTATACATATATTTGAATTTAATAATGGATTTTAGCTTGGATATTTAATGTGATTTATTTTTTTCTATTTTTTTTTCTTGGGGCTGTAATATATCTGCCTGATATAGCTCAGAATAAATAGATGCAGCTTTCTCTGTACAGGGACATAATGTGTGCCAAAAAGTCTTCATACTCTTTGGAACAACATTTTTGTAGTTTCTCCTTTGCAACTTTATTGTCAACCCCTCTGTTGAAATGGTCATTATAGATTCACTCCGAAAAGCATCCTGGTGAGACAGGAAGTTTTTTCAAAACCATAAACAACTGGGTCAAAAAGGACATTGACAACAACCACATCAAATTGCAGTTAATAAGGCCAGGTGTAGAATGTGCTATTTGTTGGGGGTGACACTTACAAAGGAAGCATCTGTGTTGGTCTATATATACCCACTCATCCACACTGGCAAGTCCCGCGATTATTGATTGTTCTAATGACACTCACCAGGGCAGCTGACATAAACATAATTATTTCCTTGGTCTTAATGTATAATATAGAAGTGCCACCCTTTATCTCTCGCTCTCACTCTCAAAATCTCCTCCTCCTCCTCCACTTCCATTTTTCCTCACTGTCCTTATTTCCTCATATTTCCTCCCATTTCCTCACTTTTTCACCCTCACATTTCCATTCCTCCCATTTGCTCGTTTTTTTCTGTTTCTTTTTCTCAAAGATTTGTATTCAGCAAATATATGAATTATACATTTTTCTCAGTCAAAGCTGTCGGCTAGATTACAAAAAGTTAGAAAAAGTTTACTCATATTCTCAAAATTACGTTTGAAATAATTCCAAAAAAAGGTTGATAATTTATATATATTTATAAGACAAAATAAGGTACAGAAAGGGGCTTGATCCCCTATTCGCATTCACAGGTAGATCTTCTGGCCAGTCCATGGAATGGAGTAATCCAAATTATGTTTAAATTAAGTACATTTGGCATTGTTAAATCGAATTTCATCGAAATACATTAGACATCTATTTCTTCTTGATCTGCTACCTCTAAAACATTTAATATTCAATATTCAATACTCAGTATTCGGCGTGCCAGTACAGGCAGTAATTATGATAATACATCCTTAGATTCAATACTAGTGTTCTAACATATTATTATTCATGTTTTAAACATGGGTTAGCTAGAAACGGCACCGATTAGTCTTGCTATATTGTTAATACAAAGTGGTATTCTCCGATATACAATATAGATTCTAATCTATTACAAATTCTATTCACTACAATTTGAAGCTCAAATGTGAGGTTAAAGTGGTGTTTATTGATTGCGCATGCGCCATATTTGAAGGTATCTGACGCATAGGTGTAAGAATCGAAATAATTGTCACAGCCTTCCCAAACTTTGCCTGCATTATGCCGGTATTCCCTGCTATATGTACGCCAATTGTGAAGATTGAACGTATTCTAATTTTGTTTTAAAAAATGGCCTAAAATCAAATGTTGCCCGTTTTGGACAATTACTCATATGTTGTATGTATGATGTATGTATGAATGTAAATACAATGATTGCAACGATTTTCGAATACGATAAACATGTTATATACTTTTAATGTTACAAAGTAAAAATAACTAAATTTGCACTTTAACATGTATGAGATTTTATACTGTACCCTTAGCCATACGAATCAAGATGGCGGCTATGCAAAGCCCCTATTAAGCTGACACAAGTCATGAATACTTTAAAGAGTCACTAAACCCTCAAATATTATGAGAAAATCAACTTCTTCACTATTATTCAAAGGTAGCGACCCCAGTAGTACTTGATGTAACCTAACATTTAGTGATTTTTACCATTTTAAAGAAGGGAAAAAGTAGTTCCACAATTTAGCACTTCATGCAGGGCGCCACTGTTTGCTTTCATCACAAGGTAGTGAAATCTAGAAATGAACACACACAAGACACTCAGGGCCCTCTTTTGCTAAACAGACCTTTCACCTAAGCTTTCTTAAAGGCAAACGCTACTATTCACTGCCACGCCCCCCTTTTCCATATACCAAATCTACGGGCATTTTACTCACTATTCCTTTAGCATTGAAGTCTATGAGGAAACGGCCCATTTTTGCACATTTTATAGGATAAAACAAACAATTAATGGCTACTCCTACTGTCCCAAAATTTTCTACACATACAGTTCAGGTTATATACTACAGATAAAAAGGAAAAAAAATATATGTCATCGCGTTCGATTTTTTTTTATAGTTGTCTGAAATAGACATGTTTGGGAAACAGAGCTAGCTATGGGTACTCTCAGTTGTACCCAATTAGTATTCAAGTCTATTGGGAAATGCTGCATTTTCCTTTCACAGTTTTGGCAATAAAACAAAAATGGATACTCCAAATGTCCCAGAATTTTCTACACATATAGTGCAGGTAATATTCTACACATATATCGGGAAAAAATGTATTTCATCTCGTTAAAAAAATAATTGTAGCTGTCTGAAATAGACATGTTTAGGAAACATAGAACACTTTGAAAGCAGCAGATTTTTGGGTTGTCAGCCATGTTTCAAAGTCCCATAATTCAAAAACTAGCACGGTGACCCATTAATTTTTTTTCAGTTTTAAGAACACAAATACTTAAAAAAGCATATACTAAAGAATCAGAAAAATGACATTTATTTTCACTGGGGAGGAAAAAATATTGTTTTTATAAAAATGGTGAAAAATATTGAGTTTTTTTGAGTTTTAAATTTAAAATTCACATTATGTATTTGTTGTTTTCAAAATAAAAATAACAATGCACCCTATAGAAAAGAGGCATAGAATTATTGGCCAAATAATACTCTCTCCAAAACTGTTAATTTTACTTAAATTGAGTGAATATAAATAGCAAATATGAACTATGAAGTCAAGGTACTGCAAAATGGGCCCCCTTTTGGTCGTCATTGGTACTTTTGAGATGCCAAATTTTGAAGCACTGTAATTCAAAAATGAGCACGGCGACCCAATGATTTTTTTTCATCCTTATGACCAGAAACACTTCAAGAATCAAATACCAAAGTTTCAGAAAAATGACATTTATTTTCATTTTCTACTAGATAGTAGCGTTTGCCTTTAATATGCATATTGGAGTGATTATAAGTTAGACATACGTGAAGGTTAAAATTAGGAACTTGGGTGTTGTGCTTATGAATCTGTAACTACCTCTGATACTTGTTTCATACTTTTTCAGTGATATCTGATGATATTTGATCAAGTTTTATGCCCATATGATAAATATAGAATGGAACTCGCTGGCAATAATAAAACATTTATTGGACTTGATTTGTCCACATGAGCACTCTGCCTATGGCATCATGCTTCTGCGGACAAATCTCGTCAATTAGATATTTTATTATTGCCGGCTCATTCCAATCTCTCTATGTATATATTATTTACATTATAAAATATCAACTGCAACTGATTTTTGTTATTCTTATGGAACATAGCTTTTAGATCTATAACAAGCAGGAGAAGTAAGCAAGAGGACTTACCTAGCAGAGCCTGGAAGATAGATTGAGATTTGAGAGATAGATGGGAAGGGATGCCTGTAAGAATTATCACCATATAACCTACATGCAAATATGTCTCGGCGAATAGGAAGCAACTGGAAGAGACTATTAAATGATGAAGATGTTTGTACAGTCTCTACGGTTCTCTAGAACCACACATATAGACTCATACTCATAGTTATTATTAAAACTATAATTAATATGTCGGCATGGGGGCTATTCTGGCCATATTTTAACCATCCTTTCATTCTCCTTTCATCCATCTTTCCATCTGACCATCAATCTATCCATTCATCTGTCCATCCGTCTGTCCATCCATCTGTCCATCTATCCATTGCGCTGATCATTTCAGTCCATCTATCTGTCCATCTATATGTCCATCCATCTATCCATCCATCTGTCCATCCATCTGTCCATCCATCTATCCATAAATATACATTCATCTGTCCATCCATCTGTCCATCCATCTGTCCACCTATCTGTCCACCTATCTATCCATCCATCAATATACATATTGGTCCATCTATCTATCCATCGTTCCATCTATCCATCCCTCCATTCATCCAGCTATCTATCTATTTTTATAATTATATATCTTTCCATCCATCTATCTGTACATCTATATGCCATCTATCTATCCATCCATCTGTCTATCTCTCCATCTCCACCGTCTCTCCATCTCTCCATATCCATCTAACCATGTATCCATCTATCCATATTTGTAAATTGTATCTGTTACATTGTATACTAACACAAATAGGATTCTGTAGGAATAGAAGTAGAGTAGAACTGATTTTTTATCATGTACAAGTCAGTGAGTGGACAGCGCCACTATATGTGTACATATTTCATTAAAACAAGTTGAAACAGCCTTTGATCCTTTGCGCGCTGGGAAATGGAACGAGATTTTTGTGTACACTTTCTGAGCTACCCATTTGGTTTAAAATTATTGTATCATAGTAACAAACATGTTATGATTTTGTCATAGAAATACATGCCTTGCAGGGGCGGATCCAGGGGGGGGTTTGAGGGGTTCGAAACCCCCTTGGGCACCATGATGCCCTTTTTGCCCTCCCCCAAAGGCCCTTTTTTCAGCCCAAAATTGCCCTTTTTCCAGCCCCAAAGTACCCTTTTTCCAGACTCAAAAAAGTGCCCTTTTTTCCCACCCCAAATAGCTTTTTCTCCTGTCCCAAATTGCCTTTTTTTCTGCCCCAAAGTGCCCTTTTTCCCACCCCAAATTGCCTTTTTTCCTGCCACAAATTGCCTTTTTCCTGTCCCAAAACGATGAACTTGTCTCAAAATTAGCCTTTTGGGGGCTACAGCAATGTGACCTATCATTATACCATTCACTGTGTAACTTCCGTATTTGCCCCCCGTATTTGCCCCCCGTATTTGCCCCCCGTATTTGCCCCCCGTATTTGCCCCCCGTATTTGCCTAAAAGGGTTGTTTTCGACCCACCCTATATCTCAGAACTTATTTAAGGAAATTTCACCAAATTTCTCCCATGTACTCACAGTACCGTCCTAATCATTTTATTAAAGTTTCAAGATGATTAAACAATTTTTGCAACCTTTGGTTTAAATGGGTTAAAAAGGGCCTCATTATGACAAATGATAATTTTTCAACTGGTTTTCTGACTGGAATCTATTAATTGATTGAAAAAGTAAAAGGGGAAATTAGGCTATAATGTATCTAACAATTATTGCTTTCTTTTATGTGATGTAAGTATAGCCCTTTGTGCCTATGGGATTTGACCCTTTTGTCATGTGTAAATGATTGAAATAATCATTTCAACTCTATATGGGATAGTGAATGGTGTACATGGGGGCATATATACAGTCTAATAAGGCTATTAAATTCTTAAGATTATTATTTTCACCTCATGTGAAATAATCTCTTTCGTTTGTGATGTAAGTAAAGCCCTTACTGGTCATGAAATCTGGCAATTTTGACATACATAAATAATTGACATAATGTTTTCAAGTGGATATAATATATATTGAATGGCGATTAGAGTGTGGTCCATATTGTTTTTATTTCGAAATAGATCAATTATTTGTGTGATTTGTATTTAAAAGTTTGAATTTTGCCCGAATTTTGATGAATTTTCAGGTTGAATAGGGCCTCATTAAAATAGCATTAGTCATTTCAATCCCATGAATTTTGTCTGACTAATGTGTTACAGTTTTTGTCATTATGGTGACATAAGTATATCCCATTTGAAGCTATTTCACAGAGCCCTCAGACAAATTCGACATGTTTCTGGCCTAAATTGTGAATATCGATTTTGTAAAAGATTATGTCAAAAAACTATAAGGAGAACTGTTTACTGAAAGAGGGGGATGAATTGGAAAGAGAATTACTTTTAATATCAGAAAATAACCCCCAAACCATTGTAAGTATTGATCATCAGGTATAGAGACCATGTAGCAAAAACAGCACACATGAAAAAACTGACCAAGCCTGAACATGTCATTGTGAATATCTATTATTTTTTGCTACATCACCTGTAATGTAATGACCAGCAAATATTGTTAAAATACATACACTAAAAATATATTTATTCACTCAAAATGCACCAGGAGGTGTATATTTTCCCGGGAGAGCCCTCCTGGACCTTCCTCTGAGGGCTTCGTGCCGTCGGCGCTCACAGAACCCCCCAACATGTGCCTTTTTCTAAGACCTGAACCATCCCCCTTCATGAAATTCTGGATCTGCCCCTGCATGGCATCTTATTAAACTAACCATGCAAAACACTCCTACCCTCGCGCGGTTACTACTGGATCGATAACCCCTATATTAATTCCCCCATCGCCCCATCCTACTCCCCCTACATGCACCCCACCCCCATCCTCCCACACACTGTGAGAGGAAAGAGACAGGGTGGAAGAGACGAGGGAGAGGGGTAGAGGAGACTTAGGGGGTTGGGAGAGACGATAAGTAGGCGGAGAAAAGGGAGAGAGGATGATAGAGGGGAGGGAGCGGAGGGGGAGGGGAAAAAGTCAATGGTTCATGCTACCCTATTAGGAGTATAGCACTTTTACATGTTTCAAGTGTAAAATTCCATACTTTCAGTAGAGGGGCTTCATTTGCTTTTGTTCTATGATTATTGTTTTTTTCGTTATTTAAATTATCAAACCTTGATCTTTTCTAAACAATATTTCTTAGGTGGACCTGATCTGCTGATGTTAAGTGACACAGCTAATGTTAGGCGACTCAGATCTCATTTAAGTATTTATCATGCATGAAATAATCCAAAGTCATCATTATTCACAATAATAAAATAGAAATACCCAAAATAAATGACACAATTCAACTTTGAGGTGAATCTGCCTTCTAGGGTCATTAATCCTGTTGATGTTAGGTGACAGACCCCACTTCCCACACCCATTTGGTGCTGTGTATTTTTAGCTAGGATTCGATCACAACACTTACTGATATAGTAGCTGATGTCTGTAGGTTAAATGTCAACTATTTTAGTATTTTAGAACTATATTCGGTTGATATTTGTTATTTTCTGGGAATTACTCCAGATTAAATTTAAAGTGCTGATGTTAGGCGACAGAGCCCACCCCACACTCAAATTTATCTGTTTGTAATGCTTGTCTCCTTAACAAAAAAATCGGAAGATAATGCTTGGCATATTTATTATCTCAAAGTAACTAGCGAGCATGACAAACATGACAAACAATGAATTTATTTTATACCTCTTAAAAATCAATTTTTTAGAAAAAAAAAATCAATTTCTTTTGGGTAAAAAGCCCCTAGAACCCATATGTTGTCAAATTGGTGGAAATGGCCAGTTATGTAGTTGGAGAGACTGGGGGATGGGAAATCAATATATTTAATTCAACAATGGACGCCTTTGCCATCATCCTCCACTAAAGTTGTTCAAATAGGGTCCATTTCAGAAATTACTATATATCCTCCCTCTGCTGGTTCAGCAAATTTTGGCACAGCACAGTTTTGCTCAGTCAAGCTCATCAGGCAGCAAACATGATCAATACCCAGGTGGGGATATCAACCTTTCTGTCAGATGTATTTAGTATGTTTTAATCTAATTTGTAAACTTTGATGTATAGAGTATGTACATAAGAATGTAATTATATAAATGTATTGCCAGATTTTGGATTATAGCGATATTTGATAAATATAAAGACGAGTATGGGATTTTCACTAAGATGAAAAATATGAATGTCTGATTCATGGGCAGTAAATTTTAATATGAATCTGCAAAAGACTTTGTCCTCTGATTGTGTTTATGAAACTGTAAAATTACTCTTTGGTATACATGTGTATGTTCTTTAAAACAAACAATTGGATGTAATCTGATAAAATAATTGATCTTTGCTGTACGCTCTAAATGTTAGATATAGATGTTTTCCCTAAAAGATTGAATACTGCGTCTACACTGCCTACTCAATCTGATTGTGTTATGTGATATTAATATCTTATGATATCCTAATTCAAAAGGATATGATTTGTCCTAAGATTTTCACCTGTGAAAATTAAGGAAATTAATTAATTTTGGATTTATTTATCATAAGTAGGAGGACAGACGGGTTGGTGACGGGTTGGTGCACCGGTGAGTGTCCAGTCAAAGTATAATTGGAGGACATAGTTGTCATAAGACGCCGACTAGCAGCCGTTCCCAAAGGGGTGACACATGTCGTGGGCATGGGAGTGTAGGAGTGTTCAATAATCACTGATAATTACACAAAACTTCCACTGGTCATCCCTTACTAAATTAGAAAAAAAATCTCACTAACTTAGTTTTTCTTTTACAGTCGCTTGTAAATGATGGTCCTTTGGTATGAGAGTCTATGGGAAAATGGGTATTTTGTGACGTTTTACTATTATATTTTAGTAATTGTTTTTCCCCTAATTTTCTATTTACTTCACCTAAAAGGGGAAGTAAGTCTAATTGATAGACGGGAGTAAAAATGTAATTCAGCAGTGTTTATTGTTATTCTGAACAAAATGTTAAATTTAAGAACTTGAGATTATATACAAATCAATATGCAGAGGGCACCTGGGAAGACAAACTAAAAGTTGACAGGTTCACCCATTTTCTCTACATTCTGTAATTGTTTATAAAAGAGAAATACAAATAATTATACAAATGGAAGAGGGGTAGTGGGATCTCAAAGTGTCATACCCTCTCCCATTTACAATAGAAGCGTCGTAGTGGCACCCCCTGCCAGTTCACTGCCATGCAGCGAAGTGCCTTCCTTGGTCTCTTGGCCGCGAACTGGTGCTGCCATCTAGGTAACTTTCCGGCAAGGAGGGAATACATACTGGGGTGTGAGTGGCTAATTAGTCGATTCTTTGAGACGGGAATCCGGGTACTTTGCAGGTGGCGCCGCGGTCGTGACAGTGGCAACTCCCGCGGCGGTGAATACAAAGGTGTTGCTAGGCTTGTTATGCACAGTGTGTAGTGTGTGCGCGGGCGTCGACGCACATATTTTAGGAAGTGTTCTAGCTTATGTTTAAAGTCAACGTTGATTTTCGAAGAAAGGTAATGTCTTGTGACTATCAAGAAGAATTGGACACTGTAGCGGCTCACGATCAAAGTACTGCCCCCAGTCAGAGTACCACCCAACCCATAAATTATATAGTACTGTACCACCCTCCTTCTCGGATGGTAGGTGTAAGGCTATATGATGTGTGAATGCATGAATTTAATTTTTCTTGGTATAGTATAAAATCTATCTATAGAAAACATTCCATGTTCAGCATGGAATATTTATCAATGCTCTAATGTCAATATCCCGGCATTTATAAGCTGTAAAACATTAGGTAGCCTATTCGCGGTAATTACGGTACAAATGTACGATTTCCTGTCATGATGTGTTATAGCATTGTTGTAACAACCTTTTATGGGAATTATGACATAGTCGGGCACTTGTAAATACCAATTTGGTTTATTATTAGGTTTTGTCCCCATTGTCCCACTTTTGTCCCCATCGACCCGGCGATTTTTGTCCCGTTTGGTTGACTGAGAGTGGTACTTTGACTGTGCGAATCCCCCCTAACCACGCCTCTATTACTGGACGAAAATTATTTTATTGAATTCAAATGAGTTTGAGTAGGATGATGTAATAAAATAGGTGCAGCTTGGAAAGACACTTGTACCAACGATCCTATAGTTACACAACTATAGGATAGCTTAGGATCGTTGACTGAGAATTTGGGGTTGATATACACGGGCAGTATGCGTTGCTAGCTGCTTGGCATCACCAGAGAAAGATGGCGGCCGGCGTTGCCACCTGTATCACGTGACCGGAGCGTGGAGTCCGTCTCAAAGAATGGTATCTTAGAGGAAATTCGAGCAGGATTCGAGTGTGATTATCCTAAATACAGGTTTTAGACAGCCTAGACTCGAAAACCAAATGATGCCCTATTGGAAAAATTACTCATATAGAAAGACCAATTGTTTGGAACAGCATCTCCATGAATTCAAATTATAATATAACATTAAAATGGGGAGATGTGCCAGCATACATAGCCATGTCAAGGAAGTTTTGCTCTTTGATTAAAATCAAGATTTATTCAGATCAGACTATTTTAAGTGAGGATTTACAAGCTTTCTCTCTATTTAAAATTAAGGTATTTTCCATCTATCTAAGTCCTAACCCATTGTACCAACAACTTTGATGATAATATATGATAATGTAACCTTCAAACATGTATTATTTCCGCGGCCATTTTTTATTAGTGCTGTTGAAACATGTTATATAGTGTTCATGCAATGATCAAGAAAAAAGGTATTGGGGCCAGCGGCTTATTGGGAAGGCCTGTTGCAAACGTCGCCACACTTCTGCAATAAAGCTTTGCAATAAACACAATAGCTAGGCGACCTGCGTGATGCAATGCTTATAGCCAAAAAATATTAAACATGTTTAATATTTTTGTGATAGACGCCGACGCATTTCTTATCGTGAGGCCTGTTGCAAAGGCTATTGCAGAGGCTATCGCAAAGGGGCCAATACATCTGGGATACACTGCACTACAAGATCGAAAATTGGCATTTCTATTTCAGAGGTCTGTTGCAAAGCCTATTGCAAGGCTTATCGCGGCTAGTGTGCTCCCGCCTATATGCAACTATGCAATACATTTATATTTAAAAAAAATGAAGATTAGTTTTTAAGATACAAGTCAAAACGTGTCGACCAATTATTTCCGCGAAGCATTGTTCAGCCCACTGACTCGAGTTGGAGCAAAGGTCTCGGTAAAACAGCACCCAGCACACAGCACGGTGGAGTGGGGAGGAGTGAAAAGGCATAAACAGTTCTGAGAGTGGAGGAAATAGGTACAAATCTTCTGCCTCCAGTTTAGCAGAGAATGGCATGTGGAGCAAAAAGCTGCGGGCGAAACGCACTGGCGGAAAAAGGTATAGTCTAATCGATAAAATGGGTCTGTCAATAGAATGAAGAGAACTTACAGAAACAAGGTACACACATAACAAGATGCTTCAACCTCATGATTGACGTTTGCCTGTGCGCTACTAAATAATGAGCTCAAAAAAGGATTAGGAACGTATGGACTAGTACAAAAATGTAATTCAAAATAGCGTCTGCAGGCTTGTGTTTCGCTATTCTCCCCTCAGTGAGTAAAAATTCAAGATCAGATTCATTAGAAATTTTATTTAGAAACAATATCACAATGGTTATTCTCAATTGTTATTCAATATACCTTACCCCAGTTACCAATAACCTTTGATATGATACAGAATTAAAACAATTGTTTTAATTTTATATATTATATTAAAAATAAACCTCATCAAATTAGTTTTATGTTGAATCATTCAGTTGTTAATATTATTAGTATTATTACAAGTTGAACCGTACATGGATAATTAATAAATGAATATGATGTTAGTATCTTTTTGGCAATACAAACAATATGTGTGTGACACCGGTGATACAAGCAAAATGACTTGCTTAGCCTCCCTGTACAACCTAGGTCCATACTTTTCTACTAGGTGGCACTTGTGAGACTCAACTCATCTACTATAGCCAATTTTCTACTCAGGCCAAAAAAAAAATAGGTGTGTTTCCAATTTACCTGGCTGAAAAACTAGGTTGGGGGGGTGTTCATTTTTTTCTTCTTTTTTTTCGAAACCACCTCCCGGGAACTGAAAAAAATGTCTATTTCATAACAATAGTTGTTTTAAACATGGGAAATGCGCTTTTTGACAGTTTTGGGTTAGGAACTGCTGTTATAAGCTTTTTTTGTCAAAAAATCCAAAACAGTAAGATATGATGGGAAAAAAATCAGGTATGGTAAAAATTTTTTTAGGTAGGGTAAGGTTTTCTAGGTAGGGGGGTATTGGAAATACGCCTATTTTTTTTTTCCTCATTGTTTATTTAATTTCTGCTCTTATGACTGTTCTCAAAATTCACCTTGAGAAAATGCAAAAATGTTAGCCCAGGTCTTCTTGATGAAAAAATGAATCATCATATACTGCACTCTTTTCTCTATGTACCACATCACATAGATAGCTAGTCCCTAGTAGACTTGTAGTATTGCATGCACTGGAACACCAGATTGTTAATGTGATGTCTAACCAATTCCGTAACCCATAGTTATGCAAAATAAAGAATATATATAGTATGATATTATTTATGTGTTTTCTAATTCAATTTTTTTGCATACATTTAAAAAATTATACTATTATTATATATAACCCTATACCTCAACTTAAATGTAGTTAATGAGAAAGAAATAAGAAATAACATTTTACTTATAATTTTGAAGTAATGAAACCTCCTGCTGGAGATTTTATTCCATAGCCTTTCAATCCATAGCCATAGCTATGGATTTAAAGCTTTAAGAACTGCAGTCCATCCCTTGGACTCATGCTTTCTACCTTGCGTTAGTAAAGGCATATGGGAATCCTATGTACAGTCTACATGCAGTCCTTCAGCCTTTCCCGCCTGAACTTGCATGCTCTCTTAATTATAAACTCTCTAACTGGTCTTTATTAACAAGTGGGTAAAGTCATAAGATATTGAATTCATTTGTTAGGCCTAAAAAAATTAAGATGGTCTTATGCGGCATTGGATGTTTCCTTATTGAAGTGTTGAATCTCAATATCTTACACTCTAAAATCTCTTCTGAAACTTTTTAATGCTTTTTAACATCCAGGGAGAATCTTATAATAATATGCAGCTGCATACTTAAATACTGTGAAATCAACTAACTGTTAAGTTTCTTAAAAAAGAATTTAAATTCAGCTCAGCCAGCAGCATCAATGGACTAACTCTAGTCAGAATTAACCCAAGATCGCATATCCTCAAAACATTACTCTTCATCGACCCACTATCTGCTGCACCCCAACCTGGTCATCACCCATCACTGCCAAGGAGTCGGTATCCTTTAAACAAGGCCATTGTGGTCTGCTAAAAACCAAGACTCAGTCATGTAAGGTAGATAAGCCAAACCAAGGTGCTATACTAGTCACTGCCTTGAGCCGTCCGGGGCAGAAACAACCATAAGTAAAGACTAAAAATATTAATAACCTCCATTTCAGGTCTCCTGCACTGTTTGTGCATAATCTCTCTGCTTTACAATGCCTTGTGATTGTGCACCAGCAGCCTGTCAATGCCGATAATAAATCCTTTAACGATGCACCAGCAGGACCAGAATGCAGGCTTTCAGGTGTTTAGTCTCTGCCTCAGTTGGCTATAGCCTAAGACTATGCAAGGCAGACATCTTATGATGTAAACATTTCCGTGGATGTGTTACCTTGTGTCTAATCTATACCTATGTTCTTTCCCTTTCTTTGTTTGTGTACGGACAATCATGGATAGCATCAGAGAAAATCCTGACATTCATTAGTAGACTGTAAATACAATAATCATTGGCTCCTATGTCATATAGATACGATAAAATATATTTATCATGTTTTCCTCTGTGCATAATTCATGTGTTTACACCTTTTCATAGCATTTCATGATTTGATGAGTTGTACTTTGATCAGTTTATGACTTTAGAGGAAGTGATCCTAATAGTTTTTATTCAAATTTATATGCATGATTCATAGGATTAATTGAATATTTCAGCTACAATACTAACAAGAACTTTCATGAAATTGTCAAAGAGTATTTTGTATCTAAACCAGCATTGGATAATCATTTAAATTTATAATATATGGCTGTCCAAAAATATATATTTTTTTTATCATTTTGCCAACCAAAAGATTGCTGAAGATTAAAATGTGAGGAATGAAAGTTGTTGACATCGTTTACATGCAGTTATTTTATAGTTTGCAGGAATCATACAAATATCTAAGTTTCAATGAACCATGAAAACGATAATATTATTAAACGATAATATTAAAAAATCTGACTGTTTTTTTAAGAAATCTCAAAATTAAAAATGTTTACCATCAACTCATTTCATTCTCAAGCTCAATCACTAACTATCACTAAATGACAATTCAGCATTATTCAAAACGAATAGTTGGGACATGCACCTTCAGCCACACAAATATCTATGATGACCATCCTAAACAAAAGCCAACTTGTTTGAGCTTCTTGAATACAATTTTTAAACATTTGTTATCAATTTTTCCAGAAATTATTGGATGCATGCCCCTGTTTGCCTCTTCATCCAATATTGTTTACATCACTGGTTTCCTCCAACTTAAGAACTGACTCTGGTGGTACCTCATCCTACGTGAGGGACCATAGATGGGAGCAGCTGGTGGTGGCTGAGTTCGAGGAGTTACTCCATAGTAGTTGACAGTCCTGGAGTTGAAAAGGCAGCACATGCAGATTCCCAGTATTAGTAGCAGGGCCGAGAGGGCAAACCCTGCTATACCAAAAGCCAGTGCAAGTACTGATGGTTCAGGTGTCTTGGCACATAGACCCTCATTATTCCCTTCCTCACACCTGTGAAAATGGAATACAAAAAGACAATCTCATACATCCAGCATTGTGCATACATGTATGTATACATCCAAAACTGCCTCCACCACCCTTCTCAATCTCAAGTGATGAATAATAACAAATAACTGATGTCCTGACTGCAAAGAATATACTTACACACATGCAGGTCGACCTGTTGGTGACATTGTACATGCTCCTCCTGCACCACAGAGGTTGAATTCAGAGAACAGGTCACATCCAGTGGCTGAAACTGATAAATTGTTATTCTTTAAACACAAAATCAGTTTGTAATAAAAAAATCTTTAGTTTTATATTTTGAGCTTTCATATCATATATATACAATCATGTAATTAATATCAGGTTGAAAGGAGTATGTCTAGTAGTCTATTCAAGAGTAGCTATTCAGATGATTATATTATCTCGATATAATGTAACAGATCTACACTGTCTTAGAGTATACTGTTTTTTAAAGATTTTTATTCAGCTACGACATTTTGCACAAAGTTATACAATAATTCTCAGTGCATGCTGAGGTTAAATAGAAATATTAGCAAAAAAAGGAAAACATTTTAGCTTGAAATATCTGAGGTAAATTAATTACATACAAATCATATAGCAGTACAATGTTAAAACTATCCACCCGGGCTTGTGTCCATTTTCATGACAAACCAAATAATGACATATTCTAAGCATAACATACCATATATTCATAATGAAATTTCCACCTGCAACAGAGACCTTTGCCCCTGCGAACGTTTTATATTCAAGCGTTCGATCACAAAGTAGTCCGATAGTAACACTCAATACATACTGCCTTCGATTCCCCAGAAATCGTTCCTAATTTGGAAGCTTTTCTTTAGGACCTTTTTAATTTCTTTTTTAAATACATCTTTATCTTCGATTTCTTTTAAATTTTGTGGTAGGTTGTTCCAAAAGTTAAAGATCCTTATAAAGAGGCTCCTCCTAGTCGATTCCTTCCTGATCTTTTATTAGATGAAGGGAGTAGCCATCACTCACTCACTCCAAATGGGTTGTGGAATAATTCTGGCAGTCATGGAAAGCCACCCAAAATATTTATTTTGTTTAGTCTTCGCTCTTGATATCTTTTTCTTACTGTGCTTCATAAACTGTATGATAGAACTTTACCTTCACAATAGGTGTCCTCAAGGTTGTCAGTACTGGGATCAGGCTTAGCTTTGGTGGCATCCCAGATGAATCCTGTGTCACAATCACATTGGAAGGTGCCCGGTGTGTCATGACATTCAGCATTCCTTCCACAGAGTCTAGGGTACTCAATACACTCCAGAATATCATCTGAAATGAATGAAAAATATCCAGTCCATCTGTCTATTAACGATGTCAACGTGCTCATATCACAAATAACATGTGTAATGGGGCATTAAATACCCATATATAATGTACAGTAACTTTGCTTGATGACATTTTCTATCATGAATGTAATCGTCAATACAATAATATTATTGTGGATATCATTAAGTGTACTACATTATGGATAATACCTCTTGTTGTATTGATCCTTTTTAAAAATGAGACAATTTCATAGTAAGTGTTGTGATAATTGATGATTTTATATGATACAGCAGTACACACTCAGATGTGACCCAGTTTTCCATTTGCAAAATGAGACATTTAAAAAGTTAATATTCAGAAGCAATAGAAAATGAGGAACAATAGACAATGAGGTGCATTTATGTATGTTTTCAGGGTTTGAATATATCTAGGTCCTTATTGGGTCATATTTTGAAAGAATACAATTGGCCAAAGGCCAATCCCCTATGACCAGAAACTTGCAGCTTACCACAGGTAGGTATCGGTTCCTTCTTGCAGTTTACCTGTTGAGTTCTTTCTCCAGAACCAGAACATCTGAAACCTTCAGAGCAAGTGACCAGCAAGCTCTCCCCACGCCTGAACTCTGACACCTTACCATTAGGTATCCTAGGCTCTGCAGCACATTTCTCTGGTACTGGGTGTTTAAGAATCAAGGTTATTAAGTAAAGAATGCTTTATAGTATTATGATAATATAAGTCCTTGGCCAATTCTGGTTGGACTAGTTCTTCAAATGCATGCATACCATTTCGGTATAAGAGGAGTTGCATTTAGTTTTCATGATTTTAGCAAATTAACAAAATAAGCCTATTTGGTTTCTTGCCAATTCTAGACCTTCAAAACACCAAGGTTTTTTCTGAGGAATAGCTCACCCAAGCTCAAACTACACAAAAGACATAGCTAGTGATGTGAGTAGAAAGTAGAAAGAAAGTAGAAACATTATATTGCTAGTAATTACAATGTTGCTCCCATGTGCTTGCTTTAAATTAGTTAAACACTGACAAATCGTATGTCACATCAGAATTTCCACAGGGAAGAAGAGGCTCTAACATTTAAACTAAAGCTCAGTCTCATTGGAACATATTTCATATCCATGTGAACGACAAAGATCTATGTACAGCCTCCTGGTGGCCTTCTCTGTGATTTAGACGTTACTGAGACAATTTACAGGACTTTTGTGTCCAAAGAGCATCAAAAACTAGACAATGTGACTTCAGCAGCAGAATGGAAAAGAAAATATCATATATATAGTATATTAGCACTTACTGCAGGCAGGAGACATAGCAGAGGCTTCACAGATGTAGTTGTCCGTCCTGCTAAGAGACAAATCAGAAAGATAATTGTCATCACAAGTTAGCATGTAGCTGATCCCTCTAGTGAAGTGGGAAACCAGACCATACTCAATAAATGGTTTCTGCATACACCAAGCAATGCCTGAAAGATAATTGTATGAATAGTAAACAGAAGGGCAAACTGAATCTAATCTAATTTTATCTTAAACAAACCCTTAAATTTAGATATTATTTTACATAATGCATGTTTTGAAATTTGTTGTTAATATTCCATGTTAAGGAAGATATGGGGATATGATTGCCTGCTGAAGCCAGGCTAGCCTGGACTTAAACTGCCGTGGGAGTACATTTTTCCTGTCAATACACATTGTTTACATTGTTAGAGACCTATATTTTGGACAGTAATCGGGTGTTGGATAGATAACAAACAAACAAAGCCATCTCCCTGTCCTGAATATCACTCATTGCCATATACCATATAATAGTAATCCTATAGTAATAACCAGAAGTCCCAGATTAACTCACCACAAATAGGGAGCTCCTCCGTACAGTCCACATCCTGCTCTGCCTGCATGTTACCTGACGACACATATCCTGCCTTACACACCAGGCTAAATCCCACTCCAAACTCAAAATCCCTCACATCTCCATTGAGTATCTTTGGTTCCTGCACGCAGATCTTAGGCACTGATGATGTAAGCAAGAAGTTATTTGATATTGTGGTACAATTTAATGCTTAATCACATGTTATTCATATATTATTATGTTCATTGCAAATCAAGAACCAGCATTGATTGGCGGTGGACACTTTGTTTCTATATTTCGTGTGGGTATGGCACTTTAACTATCAAGTAAGAGGGTACCATTGTAAAGTTTTCATGTGAATATCCTTTCAACCTTTTGACACCAAGTGGCTTTTTGCAATGGACAGTCGTAAAAGATCAACTGGCTGTTAATAGGTTTTAAAAGGGATCTGTGCCAGCCACTTTTATCCTATAAGGTTTGGGTCTATGGACGCTTTTCCCTTTGCAGTCATTCTATTTGCATTCTGCAGTGCATCCTCAACCCAAATATAATAACAAATGGAGCTGGTGGGAGGAGTCTTGGTACCTTGCAATATAGGTTCTTCAGAATGATTAATATTTGTACAATATCTTCCAAACCAAGTATTAGCTGCAATAAGCATACTGTCTGGTAGTGTCCTGCCTATGATATAAATTAACCTACCGCAAGTTGGTATTTCCTGAAATTCATGAAAAGCGCAGTCTACTTCATGAATTTTTGTGTAGGTGATGTCGGATACGTAGCCATCTCTGCATACAAGTTTGTAGCCTTCTCGCCATTCATACACCTCAACATATCCATCACTGAGAGACAACAGCTCTTCTGGCTCAGGGCACCGATTGTTCACTGCAAATAATCTGTATACACTAAATGTTCCCAAAGCTTCGTTCTCAGTTATATCTACCCAAAGAAATCTTTCATAAATAATTAATTGAAACAAGGACTAATTCTACTAGGTTGTGAACAGGAGCTAGGGTCATTTCAAGTGCCCTTGCTAATGCAACCAGGTTCAATGACTTATACATTCTCAATATCCACGCAGGTAGCAAACATGTTCTTCACCCCAGTTCTCTCTAGTCTGCTCCGGTCCAGGTGGAGGAGGCACAGGCACTCAAGAAAGAATGGAATCTCCGTTTGCAAGGTGGTTCTCATGCATTCACATGTGTCAAGTTTGCAAGGGCATTCAACATGACATTCGCTTCTGTTTGTAACCAAGTGGAGGACCACATAAGTTGGATATATTGTTGCAATAAGATGTTTCAATGATAAGGGAAAGAATAGTATTAGGGTCTATGTCAAAAGTGAATATGTCAAGATTTGCCCTGTTGTTCCTGGGGTTCCTGGGGCGATGTATGGCACATTGTCCATAGTCTCCTTGAATTTCTCAAGCAACCCCAACTTGCATACTGAGGCCTTCCAGGCCTCCACTAGTTGAACATGCTTCCTCTTTTTTTTTAACTGAGGAAGCGGCCTCAACCCTGCTCCACTATAATACTTCTGTGGTTCTACTGACTTGGTCAGTGGTTTCAACAATCCTGAGTGGGGGCTGGGATGTTCAGACACCATGGACCGTTTTTCCCTGCTCTCTCACCTGTCCCATAGTGGATCTGCTGCGTTCCGAAACAAAGATTGTGTCTACTTCCTTTGAGAACCAATTCTTAAATTCGGTAAAAGGCTGCTTGGACCATACCAAGCTTATTTTCTCAAGATTATTGTAATGAGTAATATTATATTATTATATAGAAAACAATAATGAACACAATAGAAAAAGATTCCCTGTGGGCCAATGCTCAGTGTGCCTAGGGTCTATGTGTAACATAATCAGCACTGCTAGGGCCTACGCATCGTCAGGTGTAGTTCATACAAGTTATAAGATAATAGTGAAATATATAAGGAGGTTGGACATATTGGTAAAGGTTATATACAGTAAAATACATAGGAATGATTAATAGAACATAGAAATACATAATAATACACAATAATGATGAACAGTAATGGAGTGGCCACTTTTGACCAACCCCAAAATCCGCACTGCCCACTGGTGTAGCTCGAAAGAACTACTCAAGAGGACAGTGGAAGCATCTAGATACTAGGCGTCAGGCTACTAATACGCCTATATCACCATTATATGCACTGGTTTCTTATATCGTCCTGGAGGTGGAATGAAGTACATGGATTGATAACAATACTTATTATAACCTAACCCTAACCTTAAATTAATGGTCCTAAGTCAGTGTAGGTAGTAGATATATCTCATTGGTAGCCCGGCACCTAGTATTTAGCCAGTACCGAGGACAGCATGGGTGAATAATAAAAAGGACAGAACAAAAGTCCAAATTGATATGAAATACCACAGAAAAACCTCCACAATATCTTTGTTTTCTCAAATTGTACTAAAGATATGCACTAATAGTAGGAAGGCTTCATAAAAGAATATGAAATATATATCTTCATCAAATGTTGTGGTACTGTCATAAGTGCAATGCATGTAGTGTATACTCACAGCATGTTGGCTGTGGGCTGTTACAGTAGAAAGGTCCGAGAAGGGAGAGTCTATATTCTGGTAGACAAGTAACATCATAGAACGTGGCATTGGTTCTTGTGGCAGTGCCATTCCCAATGATAGGCAAGTTGCAGACTGAATAAAAGCAGATTACAGAGGGTCATCTTCACTTTTCTGTAAAGTAAGGTTTTCCGGGGAATAACATGAAGATTGTGGCCTAACAGTAATCTCCAATGCAGACCAGAAGTGGAAAAATAACTCAAGTTTTAAACAAAGTTGTCTTTGTCTGACATGCAAGGAATAGAATAATCTTGAAGGTGAGAAGTGATCGTGTTATACTAGGGGGGCCGGCTTGTGTATAATTGATGTTTCCTTAATGGGATGGAATAAAACCCTGTGTTATGATTTTCTATGGTTTATTCACAAGCTTTCACCCTGGTTTGGGCTTCATCAGGTGTTGGTGATACAATAGTAAAAACAGTGGGCTGAAGTACAATTTCATGTAGTGGTGATACATTCAGATGGTCGTACTGACCGCAGTAAATATGTGAAAAATAGCTGATCGGAGTAAATGCGTTAGCTGATCGGTAAAAAAATTTTTTTGTCATATGTAATATGGCTAGATAAACAATTGAATATGGTATTCAATTTAGAGAGGAGAATGTTCGATTGTTGATGTTCAATTATTTAGATATTAAATCTTTGTTATGCTGATATGATTAGGAAATAACGGCAAGTCTTATTAGTTCGTTTGGTCTTGGATGACTTGTTAACTTGGTTTAGAAGTGGGTTCTACACATATAATGTTCTTTTATGGTGTGTAGGTGTTTCCACGGGTGGCCAGGAGTTCCCCAAATGATTTGGAGAGCTCGAGGTCAATGTTGGATAGGAGGTCCTGGATACAACACAAGAGACGTCCCTTCACTAGGGTCTCTTGAGTTACGTTGGTATTAGTTGAAACGGCCTGTTTTACAATGGAGGTGTTGGTAGCTTGGTCCATCTTAGACTTGCTTGATTCGTTCAGGGCTGCTTGTAGTTTGGCGTCTAGCTGGCTGGTGTTGCTCCCGCTAGATGAGCCAGAGGAGGAGAGGGATAAGTCGTGGGACGGGTCTGGAAGGGTGGGGTGTTGGATTGTAGAGTTTTGGCCGGTGGGTTCGTCAAAACAAACAGTGTCATCATCACTGTCTGACAGGCTTATTAGATTGAGTGGGTGGCTTGGTGTGTTAGGTTTGGAGGGCGGGGGAGCGGATGATGCTGCTACTAAGATTGGTTTAACTTTGATAGTAGGAGGATTGTCTCTTTCTTGGTGGGTGGGTATAAGTCCCTGGAAAGAGGTGGTATGCTGTTTTGCGTCAATTTTGATATGCTTGGTGTTGTGGGTGGGAGGCGAATTAATAGGGCGCTTGTTTGGAGTGGTAGCAGGGCGACGAGGGGGGCTCTCTAGTCTTGGTCGGCGTGCGGCCGGTGTGGGTGGCGAGTGCTGGGTGCGTGGTTTTCTGGCAGTAGGATCGAAGTCAGAGGTGGATGGTGTAGGGGCACTAGGTGATACAAGGCTGCTTGGATTGGTTTTCATAGATAGGCGATCTTGTGGTCTTATAATAGGAAAACTCGGAGGGTGATGTACACGGTTCTTTGTTTGGTGTTTGCTTGGTGCGATGCCTGCAACGTAAGGGGAGTTGTTCCCTTTGAGTATGCGAAACAGAGCTTTGGGTTTGCTTGTAGTGAAGGTTTTGATTATTTCTAATTCCACAGTTGGTAGAGTTTTCTTATTGTCAATTTCAGAGGCCAATACAGGCCTAGGGGTCGGGATATTGCCGTAGTGTTTTCTCTGGTTATGTTCTTCAAATTCTTGTTTTCTCACAAACAACATGGGGCAGACAGGGCAGGCGTACTTACCCCGGTTGTCATTGCTGCCGTGAGATTTGTTAAGATGCCTAATGTAATTCCCGCCTCGACTCGACATCCAAATGCCACAGATGTGACATTGGATTGGTAGATCTTCTTGCGATTTGTTCATTATTCGTAGTGCCAGCTAGGTTTATGTTGCTCCGCCAAGTAGTCGCGTGCTAGTGTTTACGGTGGTTTGTTGTGGTTTGAATCTAGGTCGGCTCGAATATGGGTCGACCAATGAGAGCGCGTTGCCGCGCTCGTAGTTATGCATGACGTCATAGGTCAGGGGAGCGGTTATTGTTTTCTGGCGCGCGGTGATTTTCCCGCGCTGGAGTCTAGTACTGTTGATTCAGCCCATTGGGCGTGATAGTGTTGAGCATAATGATCCATGCTTCTTCCAACCTTTTGCGGTCGTTGGTGTTCTTCGGAGTAGAGTCGATTATGGTGACTCTTATGTCTTTGTCCTGTAAATCATGGTCAAGGAAGTGGTAGGCTACAGGTTTCTGCCGCCTCCTATTCCTGATATCCCCCATGTGTTCCTTGATTCTTTCCCTTATGTTTCTTCCTGTCTCTCCTACATATTGTAGTTTGCAGGATGGTAGGGGACATGTAATGCAGTATACGGTGTTGGTCGTGTCACAGGTATTATGTCCAACAATGTTGTATTTTTTGTTGGTGCTGGTAGAGGTGATCTTGTTGTTTGATTGAATGTGTTCACACATTTGACAGTTGGATCTCCAACATGGTTTGCTGGTGTTACCTCTTCGTTTGTGTGGGAAGGAGGAATGTACAAGTAGATCTCTGCAGTTGGGGGCTTTTCGGTATGCCACCATGCAGCGGTACTGTAGGAATTTTTCATTAGTTTTTTTCTTGGTTAGGAATGAAATTGCTTCCTTCAAGACGGCCTCTGCTCGTCTGTTGGCTGGTGTGTATTGTATGGAGAAGGGGATAATCTTCTTCTTGTCCTTGGTTGTTGGGTGTACTAGGGATGGTCTGTCGATATCCCTCACTTTGAGAATAGTTTCTCTGGTGCGCCTGTGATTATGATTTCTCAGGGTGAGGAGTCTGAGAAGTCTGCTCGTGGCTTTGTCGTATTCCTGTATTTTCGAGTTGATAAGTCTCAGTCTAATTGCTTGGCTGTAAGCAATGGACTTAATTGTGTGGATGGGATGGTAGGAATCGGCGTGTAGATACTGACCTTTGTCAGTAGGTTTGATGTATACTTTGGTTTGTATAGAGTTGTCATTGTCTCTATAAATTGTTACATCGAGGAAGTTCACTGTTTCTCTACTGTATTCTGCAGTGAATTTTAGTGTTTTGTAGAACGTATTTATTTCCTCTAGGAATTCGACTAATTCATCAGAGGTGCATTTGAAGATGGCGAATATATCATCTATGTAGCGTTTCCATAATACTGGTCTGATGGATGTTCGTGATAAGATGTCTTCTTCAATTCGTTGCATGTATATATTGGCGTAGCTAGGGGCCATTTTTGTCCCCATGGCTGTGCCCTGTACTTGTAGATAGGTTTTGTCGTTGAAGCACATAGTGTTCATTTTGAGTACCATTGACATTAGTTCACTGACGATGTTGGGGTGTAGGGGGTTGTTGTGCTGGTTATAGAGAGTGTCCTCCACTGCTGCTATACCGTCCTCATGTGGGATCGAAGTGTATAGTGAAGATACATCAATTGTTGTCATGATTTCGTCGTCGTGTAATGGGCCATGTTCCTCCAGTATTTGGAGGAAGTGTCTGGTGTCTTGTATATATGATGGTATTTTTCTGACCAATGGTCTGAGAATGTTGTCAACAACAGCTGAGATTCTGTCTGTGGGACAGTCAATCCCGGCTACAATTGGGCGACCTGGGTTTCCCTCCTTGTGGATCTTGGGGAGGGTGTAGAATGGTGCAGTTTTGGGTGATCTGGGGATGAGTGTCTGGACAGAATCTGGTGGAAGGATTCCCGTCCTAGTTAATGTTATTAGTCTATCTTTGATGGTGCGATAGTGGTTGGAGGTGGTATCTGGAGATACCAGTTTGTAATGTTCTTTGTTCAGTAGTTGTCTTTCTGCTTCCTTGATGTAATCCTGAGTGTTCTGTATGACTATCGCTCCTCCCTTATCGGCAGGTTTGATAATTATACTGTCATTGGTTTGTAGTTCTTTCAGGGCCTGTTGTTCAGTGTCCGTTAGGTTGGATTTTTGTTGTGGGAGTTTGGGTGGGATTTTCATTTTCTGGGTGGTGAACGAGGTAAGTGCCTCGATTTCTGGGTCGGAATCGTATTTGGGCATAGATCCTTTGTGGTCTACTGGGAAAATTTTCCGATTGTTGTCCTGTTCTGGGTAATTTTGGAGTAGATGTTTCCATCTAACTCTTCTGTTAAACATAAGTGTGTCTTTTAGGCTATGGATGTGATTGGTGCTCCTGGGGGTTGGGATGAAATTTAACCCCCTATTCAGGACACTCTTGTGAGTGTCATTGAGTTCGTAGTCAGAGAGGTTTACAATCGTGTTCCCCTCTGATTGTTCGTACCTCTTGTACCTCCTGTTCTTCCTGGATTTTTCTTTTGTCTCCGGGTGGTCAGTTCTTGCCTCATTTGTACTTCCATCTCTCGGAGGATCCGAGTAATGTACTCCATTACTTCCGAGTGGTCGATGCATTTTTCTCGGAGAGTACTTTTGAGTTCATTAATTTTTACTTGGATTTTCACTTCTCATTCTCTGTAATAGTCTCTTAAGTGTTGTGTGAGGGACTTGGCAAAGTCCTGATGGGCAGTTTCCCATCTAAGAGAAAATTCGAAATCCAGTTCTGGTACCTGTGACAGTACCCTTGCCTGGAGTCCTCTAGGTGTTAGTTGTTGATCGAGACACATTTGTAAATATGTGTAGTGGTGGTTTGCCTTAACTTTTGATTGGACCATCTTGCGAGCGATCCTAAAGTATGGCAATATGTTGTCAGGAATGCGCGGGTTTGAGGGTCCGCTGGCGGTACCAGAAGTACTGGCCGCTCCCTGAGGCGCGTTGTTAGCGGCCGTCTCACTAGGTGGCGTGGTAGTTGTCGTTTGTGTTGTGCCGTCCTCCATTTTGTTTCTCCGCTAGCGTGGTTGGATTAGTTTGGTAATAAGTTTATTTGAGAAGATGGGGAATTATTTGTTCCGCCTGGGATTGGATCCGTGATGGATGCAGGAACTTAAACTCAAGTTGATGGTTCCAGCAGTGTTTCAGGTAGCTCCACACAATCCTCTGGTCTCAGTGCCGGGTCCTAGCAGATCTCATCAAGATGCGACGATCGATGTAAACAAATCTTGAAGGTGAGAAGTGATCGTGTTATACTAGGGGGGCCGGGTTGTGTATAATTGATGTTTCCTTAATGGGATGGAATAAAACCCTGTGTTATGATTTTCTATGGTTTATTCACAAGCTTTCGCCCTGGTTTGGGCTTCATCAGGTGTTGGTGATACAATAGTAAAAACAGTGGGCTGAAGTACAATTTCATGTAGTGGTGATACATTCAGATGGTCGTACTGACCGCAGTAAATATGTGAAAAATAGCTGATCGGAGTAAATGCGTTAGCTGATCGGTAAAAAATTTTTTTAGGAATAGAATAGTCTAGTAAAGCTAACATCAGTTATGTTGTAATATCATAGCTTTTAGTAATTCTCGCAGACCTGATTACCGCAATTTGATCTAGCCACCACCTAATCTGGATGCCACATGTTCTTCCTGCGCTACTTCCAGCTATTGTAAAATGATAGGTAGAGAGTGCAGTAGTTTTGTGTACTCCAACACTCGCAGAAGAATAAACATTTGAGCCATAAACTGATATATAGTAATATATCAAGCTAATATGCAGATATAAATCTGAGCTTGTGACTGCCACCTCTACCCTGATTACCTGGATGGAGCGTGACTGGACGGAGCTATTCCAAAGGATATGATTAGTCACATCAGGCCCCTCGGGTTTGACAAGGACCATGGTACGGGACCCAGGCAATATCAACCTGTTTGCATAGAAAACATGTTGTTGTCCAAAAACCAGTGACTGATTCTCATAGACACAATTATGAAGAAAAATCTTAGCTAACTTACAAATTCTATTACCTGTAGTACATTTTCTATTTAAGTACATTTGTCCCTAGCTTCTTGGCTTCGATTCACGATCTCTACTTATGTGCAGGGGAACTAAACAAATACTCTTCCCAGATTCCCACGACCTCTACTTTTGAGCGCAGGAACTAGGCCTAACCAAGTACTCTTCACAGGTGTGGGCGGGAGTGGGGGGGGGGGGGGAGAACGGGACAGCTGGGTGGAGGGGAGTGCGTTGGTAAATGTTTTTCTTTATTCATATAACCTAACATTAACCAGAGCAAACCCTACAAATCCTAATATCTCGCGGTTATACTCTGGACAATGAAAGCCTACCTGTGTGGCAATGATCACCTGATACCGCAGGGATGTCTGATGTTGAATGTGTATCCTTTACCAATGTTAATTAAATATAGAGGGGGAAGGTATTGCTGTATATCAGTTAGGGCCAGAGATTCAATGATGAATCGATGTAGAATACATTAAAAGTTGTTGATGATGATTTTATTTGTTATCACAAGCTTTCGGGCTTTAGCTGACCCTCTGTCAGTACTCTGTTTGGCCTTCTTTTTTTTGCCTTCTGTTTGAGTAGATTCTAAATGATCAAGGTTGTTGGTTTATCGCAATGATATAAGCAACATGCATGCATTCAAATTTCCCCAATCTGTTCAGAAATAGTGAGACTGTACCCAATTTTCTAGCAAATGTTTAGTTTTAGAAATGTTGCCGAAAGCTAGTTTGACGTCTCTAGGTGGTGGTGGCGATGATTGCCATTGGTGTTAAACCTACAGATCACACACCGTAACCAGGATTGCGAGAATTGGCTTACCATAGTTTACTTATAAATATTCATTATAGGATATTACTAGTAGCACATGTACATATATTGTTTTAATACACTAACATTCCTGTGGGAAAGAGCTTTAATTAGATTAAGTTACAAAACTGAAAATGGTGAGTGAAGAAATAATAAGATGTGCTGAGAGTGAATACTATTACAGGCTATTGATTTACAGTACAAATTAATGAGTGAAGTTTAAATAATTTCAACCATACATTATTAGATTTATTCGTTTTTTTGTTTATTATAATATAAATTCAGACACATAAAGAAAGGACGAAAGGCAGAAGTAGAATGGCATCTCTCTCGTGGGAGCAAAGTGTTATTACTTCCCCAAAAAAACATTGATTTCTTTTGTTTACATACAACCAATAGCAAGACCAAATGGCAACCAGGGGGCGTCTTTATGAATCTAATCTTGCTGGCTTCTTTATAGATCTAATCTTCTTCAACTGGGATTACAAATCTTGGGAAGATTAATCACATACATAAATGTTTGGGGACTAGCCCAATGTAGTGATGGGGTGAGTTAACAGCCCTTCCTCCCAATGACAATGTTATCGTGCACTACATGGTTTCGCTAATAATAGCTCCCCAATTAAGCTATTGACATCAACAAGTAATATCAATGAGGCATAAATGAAGGTGGATGAAGACAAGTTCACCCTAGTTTTATTTTCCGTGCATGGAGGGAATTTCTTTTATAATCTTGTCAATCATGACATTAAAATGTCTTGGATACAAATTCTAAGCAACAAGAGCAACACTTGTTGATGTCCCATGACATCGCCAAGGGTACGAATGAGGTCGTAGTAACCCATGTCTGAAGAATGTGACGTTCTCCAGTTGCATGGTAGCCTTTGTGAGGGAGGGTTTTTTTGTTTGTTTTTTTCATTTAGATCACATACAAAGACACAAGGGTTACCTATTTCCTGGTCTTTGTTTAAATAATATAACTCACAGATTGGATTACTTAGGGAAATTTTAAATACAAGGGAAATGCAGAAGAGAAAAGAGACGAAAAAGGTGATTCCAGGTTACGACAGCGGGTGAGAGGGATGAGGGTGATTTGATGGGTGGAGTTGCTGCTACAACTGACATAATAGCTGCTGAGGCACTTGCAGGTCGTGGGTAGTCCCGTTCAAATGATTCTGAGTTTGACAACCTTACGACCACCCATGATAATGGAAATACCAGTATCAATGTATGAACTGGCAATGTTGACTACGACCTTGTAATTGGATCCGATAAAGCTTTGTTTGTCTTCGTTAGACTAATCATATTGTATCAACATTAACACTGTACAACGACATTAGACGCTAAATGTCAGTTTGAGTAATTATGTGAAGCATATACCATCAATTAATTTGTTCTATTCTCATTTGAATTTTGTAGTAGGCACCACATGAAAGATAGCTGTGTGGTCAGTTATGTGTGTTTTCCTTTCCTAGACTAAATGAAATATTCTGATAAATGGGTATGGCCAATAAAAATATTTAAAAAAAATAAAATAATATGTGATGTGTTCCAGGAAGATGAGCCACAAGTCGCAAGAAATGATATTGATCCACTAGATCGCTTTGTTGGAATGTACAGTCTGTAGTAGAAAGCCCTAATGGCCCCCTAACTCTTAGGGTCAGGTGATTCCCATGAAAACTGTTAAGCCTTAGTCTTAAGTCGGGCCCACACATAAGTGGGCCTTAAGACAAGTTGTACGAATTCAAAATCATTCTTTAGGGAACATTCTTGAGTTCGGTAATGTGTGGGCTTTCTTACAAACGAACCTCCAATTCGTACGACAAATCGTGGGTCATTAAAACAATTTGTAGGCAAAATTTTGGCCCACACTGTACCGAATTCAGAGCCGAATTGGTGGTGCGAAAATTATTAAGAGCACTTTCCAATTCATACGAATTAGAGTAAATTGTTATGTTATGTTAAGACAAATATATTTTTCGTAGACCACTCTAAGACAATTATTACGGCCCTTAAAACAATCGAATATATCCGAAAGTTTTAAGAGATTCTATGATTTTGACCACAAATGTAAGTAATTTTGAGAGGCAGGTAACTTTGGAAGTCTGTAACATCACTAAATTTTGGAGTATCAACAAATTTTTTTCTCACTTTTATAATGCTCATTTCCCCTTCTGTATATCCCTGACATTTTTTTATTCTTTTTATTTTAATTTTGTTTACATGTGATGTGTCACAGGCAAATGTGTCCAAGAAATCGTAATTCCTCAAGAAAAGTGCTAAGACAATTTGTAAGACAATTCGGGAATGTATGGGCCATGCATTGTTTAGGTCATCTCATGGAGTAGATTGAGCTACTTTACTAATAATTCTCCGCACAAACGTATTGCAAACTTATTTTTCAAAAATAAAAATATCAAACTTAAAATAAAGAAATTCTTATTAGTTGTCCTAATGTTTACTTTCGTTGGAATCTGCTTGATCTCATCTTTTCAAATATGATGATATCTCATAATCCCTTTTTTGCGACTTGTCATTATGTTTTTTTTTGCGACATATCATTATCTTTTCGAACATCACCACCTAGGGAGACTAGTAAGACCTATGTCATGACAGTCATGTCAATTTTTACTTGATTCATTCTTTATCACTTTTTTCTGTTTGTAGAAGATTAAAGCGGTCCAGCCACTGACGACAAAATTGTGTCAATGCAAAGTCTATGGTAAGACGATGTAATTGCCAGCGATGCACGTTGATGAGGAGGGTTATCAGTGGTGGCATCGTCTTGGCATCGACATGGAAAAAAAGATTGACAACTGTGCAATCTCATCGACTAGGCATCGCTAGCGCATTGCTTTGGTCTTTACCTCCATTGAAATTGCTCTGATGCAAAATTACATCAGCGGGAAATATCAAACATATTTGATGTTTATTGCTACCCTTGCCAATGCAATTTTCACATTGCCCACTCATTGCTGGTTGTCGCTGGCCATTACCGAAGGCATAGCGATCATATTTCGATGCAAAGATGATGCAATAAATTTTACAAAAATCTTATCCACTACCTCTAATGATTTTGTTGACAGTGGCCGGACTGCTTAAGACTTCTTATGCAAACTTAATTGTTAGTTAGTTTACCTGTTTACCTGTTTTTTGTAACAAAACAGGATAGTTTGTTTTGCCAAAAGTTTGCCTGGCTAGAAATGAAACATTGTGTATGTATAATGGTGTAGGGGTGGAACAGAAGACCCAATGCCCATGGCTCTTGTTATGTTGATGTTAAAGCTGACTTACCACATTCAGGCACAGGGGCACCTGGGTCCCCACAGTCAACCCTAGCAAGGGTCGGAGCCTCCTCAGCATCAGCATCAGCATCATTGATAGTGTAGCCCTGGTGACAGACAGTGATGTATTCCACGGCCCCCACTAATGCCACCGTCTCTGCATTGTCCACTGTGGGGATATCTACACACACTGGGTCTGTGCACAAAAACAACATAGTCTATATATTTATCAATGTTAATTAACCTTATTCATACATAAGTACGACCCTCACCCCACACATCCATGTATAGGTCAATATGGTTAACTGGTTGCCATGGAAACTAGGGGAGATGGGTGGAGAAACATATTCCATTGCGAGGGATTCCCCACTCCCCTCCCATCCTCTCTCAGAATATGTCTTGCTCTTTCGTCTTAAGACCCCTCAATTCTACAATGTACTTTCATAGTAAAAATCTCATTACATTTACAATCACATTCCTACTTACCACAAGTTAATGGTTCTGTTGAACCACATGGCACCTCTGTGTCATTACTAGGTGTCCATCCATGCTTACAGTCATAGGTGAAGACCTGCGCTACCTCATTCTTCTGAATATTAACTGCATTCTGAATCTCAGGCACAATACACTCTGTAATATAAACCCAGGCATCAAGGAATAAGGCAAGAGAAGTCATTCAGAGAGTGAGACCAGTGTGGCTTCATAGCCGATAAAGAGCAAGAGCAAGAAGAACCAATGTGCAGTGAGCCCAAGTATAGTTTAATGCTGTTACACATTATGCACAATTATAGTTTTTTCAGCTCATGGTTATCTGGGATAAGGAAAACACAGGATAGTTTGATTTCCTGTGCTAGTTGTGGACCAATGTTTGCAAAATAGTTGTTTATTTCACTGGTCACTTCATGCAGTTTAGTGGGGTTGCGTTTGTCATCAATCTGTCCTCAAGAGTTTGTTATGATCTTTGCTGTTTTGTTTTAGCTCCTGCTTTAGCTTCTTGTTTCTTTGTTGGCTATGTGACAGATTCTTCGGGCATGGTCCCAGTGTTATGGGTCTTTGCTTGTTTTTTCCTTTCGCAGGAAGTAGTCTCTCTCTCTCATGAGGTCTAGGAGTTCCAGGGTTGCCCATGGTTGTGTGTTTGTAGGCAACTCCAAGGTCCAAGTTGTTAATGATGTTTATTCTTACTATAGCTTGGGTTCATAACATGACCATGTGCACAGGATAGTCACCATGGAGATCATATGTAATCTGTACTTACTCTGTAGAAGGGGGGATACTATCCTGTATTGTGAAATAGAAATACAATTGTCGCTACAATTACAGTGTTTGGTGTGCGAATTTAACACCAGTGATAATTGTTGCCCCCACCACTAGCCAGAAGCGGTCAAAGAAGCTTCTGGTTTCAGTCCTAAAACAAAACATTTGTTAGAAAATCCACTTCTGTTTTACCAACTCTTAATCAATCTGGGAAATTCTAAGACCTGCATGTTGCTGACATAGCTGCATTTCTTTTTATATATAACATTAGTTTATATCCTGAATACACTTTTCTGTAAACATTGGAGTATGCAGAACCATAGTGCGGCACAGCCTCCCTAGCACTTGACCATAGCTGGAGTAGTGGAGGAAGAATCCGCTGCTTCCAGATCAGTTCCAAATTTAAACATTAGGAGGCATCTAGGAATAGTTTATTTGATGGTTTTATGGACGTTATTGTGGGTGGGCCTTAGTGTCTGAAGATGAGTGGGTCCTAGCATAGAGTCCAAAACACCTTAGCATCTGTAGACTTTTCAAGTGACTGTAGCTCAGGTATACAATCAATTGATGAATATAAGTATACAAAATACCTTACTCACCATTGTATGAACAGGAACTAACTGCATAGCGAATTTCAAATCCAGGCTCAGTGCCATCAGTATCTAGTCTAGTGAAGCTTACAGTCACAGGATTGATGAGTGTATGCCTGAAGTTATCATTGTCATCATATCTAAACAGAAATTTGGAAAGGTCTTTACATGACTTTTTTCCTATAATCAAAGGTAAACAGCAGTTGTTGCATCCCAAAGTAGACATATGTCCCAATGACAAAAGTGGTACAGTCTTTCCTCTTTGGTACATGCTATTTCACATGCTACAAATTCTTTTCCAACTCCTTACTTCATATTTCCGAGCAGATTTGACTATTTCCCTGAGATATCCACCACACAAAAGTATGTATCCCCACACCTTTTTCCTATTTCTCCTATGGTGAGTCCTATTTCACCTCTGGTACACTACTTTTATCTCTGTACCAAAGGAGACATCCTATGGTGAGTCCTATTTCACCCCTTTTGTCTCTCACTAGTCACTCACATGAGTCATAGCACAAGGCTTTCGCTTCACTATACTGGGTTGGGGCCTAAAACAGTCTAAAAAGACCACAGCTGCCCCTAAGGTCTGACTCTACATGAAAGCTGAGGCACCTACAACAATGTGAATCAATGTTAGCAGATAGTTAGTGATCTCTTAGGATTGAAAGCACCACTTGCTACTAGTACCTATGTGGAACACAAAATAAGTTGGAATGGAGAATTTTGCTGAATCACTTCCCGTAGGAGTTCTTCCTGTACTTAGTATTTGTCTCGCTAGTTGACAGGAACAATCATTGCATACCTGTTACAACATAGTCCATGATGTCCATGTCGGCTTTGTCAGGTTCTGGTTCCGTCACAGAGCCTTCTTGTCTGAACACAGACCTGGAGGCAGAGACACTTTCATGAGTTTGCGTTCTGTATCAGGACTAACCTCGCTCGACGAGTTTCCCTTGTCTGACGAAGTGGTAGATAGTTTAGCTTCCCTCTGTTCAGATGACTAGTCTACTGACGCTGGGTTGCTATTTGTTTTGTGCTCAGTGCTAGCCTTGGGGGCCGGTGTTCTATAAAAATATGCAGCCTGTGAAATTATGCAGCCAAATTGCGTGGCATACTTTCATGCCTAGAAAGCATGAAATTATGTAGCCCATGAAATAATGCAGCACATATTCTGCTTAATTTAATGGCTGCAAGATTTTATGTTATTTTCACATGTAGTTATGCAGCCCAATGCGATTATGCAGCACATTGTTCCCAATGATTGTAAATAAAAGCTGCCTTATTTCACAGCTGCAATATTTCATGTTATTCTCATAGCTGCAGCATTTCATGCCTAATACCATGAAATCATGCAGCATATGTTGCGTCCCAAAGTAGACATATGTACAAATGATGAAATCGGTACAGACTTTTCCTCTGTGGTACATGCTATTTCACATACTATAGTTCTTTTCCAACTGCTTTCTTCCTATTTCCGGGAAGATTTTACTATTTCCAGAACAAAAAGTTCCATGTCAGTGTTGATTTTCCCATGTCAGCCTCCTTTTCCACTATTTCCCTTAGATATTCACCACCGAAAAGTATATCACTGCACCTTTTTCCTATTTCCCCTACATGAAAAGCCATGTCTGGCTGCTGTGACTCCTATGTCTAGATTTGGCCATCTTTTCTCATTGGTGTCCTCCCTGGGACACTCCTTTTCTACCCATACAAAAGCAGACATGGTTCAGATTTTCAGAAAATGTACAATTGGCAGCTGTACACATTTAGTATATTCTACTAAATTAGGCTGCAATTTGTTCAATATTATGTAAATACCTGTACATTTGGCATTGCATTGATTCTAGCAATCTGTTTGGCTAGGTTGAACTGTATTTTGGACTTTATTTTGGTCTGAAATTTGGGCTATTGGAGAGGATTGGTGAAGATGAATTGTACATTTTCTGAACATCTAACCCACATGAGTAGTGGCTCAGTGTTACGTAACATTATCCACTACCCCTGAGTGGGGGCCCACCAGCTATCTTTGTAGTGTAGCAGTGTTACATAACACATCCAATACATCTTCTCTTCCTTTCTCATTCTCCCTCTCTCCCTCTCCCCTCCCGATCACCCCCCCCCCCTCCCCCGCTCACCCTCCCTCTCCCTCTCACCCTCCTTCTCCCTCCCAGTCATGTTGGGGTAGGAATACATCATGGTACATTTGGGTGAAAAGGAGTGGATATTTGGAAAAAGAGTGGATATTCGGAAAAGGAAAAGGATATTCCAAAAAGAAAAGGATATTCCAAAAATGAAAGTATATAAAGGAAAATGATAATCCGAGAAGGAAAAGGACATTGGCAAAAAGGAAAAGAAAGTTGACAAAAAGGTATTGGATATTCCAAAAAGAAAAGTATTGGATATTTTTTATTTTTCCTATTTCACGTTTATATCGTTTCAGATTGGGGACAAAACAGCATATGAGCTTATAGATATAGCTATAGCTATAGGTAGAGATTGTGCTGCATAATATCATATGCTGCATAATATAATGATGTTATGCATGAAATATTCCAGCTGTGACATTATGCAGCTTATGGATATAGCTACAAGTACAGGTGTGCTGCATAATATTATGTGCTGCATAATGTAATGCTGTAGCGCATGAAATATTGCAGCCATGAAAGTATGCAGCGTTGTTAAAAAAATCCTAGTGATAAGTGAAAAGCTGCATAATAGTGATAAGCTGCATAATCTCATGAACTGCACAATTTCATGCCAGAATGCATGAAATATTGCAGCCTTGAAATTAAGCAGCTTTTGTTTACAATGTCAGCTTTTGTTTACAATCATTGGTAATCCCAAGCTGCTTAATTTCATGCCAGAACACATGAAATATTGCAGGTGTGAAATTAGGCAGCCATGAAATTAGGCAGCACACTGCCTGATTTAATAAGCTTTCTAATTTCATGCTTATGAAGCCATGGAATTATGCAGCCATGAAATTATGCAGAAAACTGCATAATTTCATGGCTGCATAATTTTCTAGAACACCTGTTCCTCAGTCCAAAATGACTGTCACTTGATTACTGATGTGTGTTACTCCTGCCGCAATGAAGCCTGTTCCAGCTCTTCTGACAAGTAAAGTTACACACTACAGGTGAACCATTAGAAGAGGCTCATAAAGGTGAGACACAAATGCAAGCCATTGGTTGTCCGACTCTGTCTACCTCCCTGCTGCCCCAGTCTCTGTCTGACTCTGTCTGTAACAGAAACGGTTGGCACATCTGGAACCTTTGCTGGTTTTCGCAAAGGAGTAACCAGACAGCTTTACATAGGTATGCAGCTCTTTCTTCCAACCATGTTCGCATTGCCTCATCAGGCAGATACCGATATTTCTGGGTCATCCGGTTTCATTGCCTGCTTCAAGGAAAGCAGATCTATGTTCATGCATGGATAAAACCGGCTGCCTGTCAGGCTAGGGTTGAGGAGTTTAAGTTGCGTCCACCTCTGGGGTTTCAGCCTTCCTTTGCTTAGTTAACTCCCAGGGCCCCTCAGGGGTAAAAAATGTATGCTTTTTTGTTCCATCCCTTCCAGCCAGATTATCTATTCTATTCTATTCTGAACAACAAGTTAGTCAAATACTGCTGTCATTAACAATAACCCCTTTTTTCAGAATTTTGCGGAGTTCAGTTGCAAAATTCGCACCATAAAATGACCCCTTTTTCCGCAAAATTGGGAACAAAAACGCGTACACTTTTGACCCCTGAGTGGGGGGCCCGGGAGTTAGCTGCTTCTTCGGAGCCAACACACCTTGTTAACAGGTGGCTTTGGAATCAAGGTTTGTATGGGGGTATGGTCCTCTTGTTTGCTGGCCATGCACATTGAACACAGGCTTTTCGCTTGCAAGCGAGTCAGATGTTTGATCAACAACAGGTCTCCTTTTACAGCTACAAGGTTGTCTGCTGGAGTGACTTCACTCAAAGCCTGTCAGTTCATGTGGGCAGAAGGGTCACTTTGCAGCGTATGAAGCACCTAAACCATTGAAGAATTCAGGGTCATTCTCTGATGAATATTTAGGGTCAGTAGTTGAGCGAGAAATTAATCAACGCAACACACAGAGATGTATGTTTTGAGCCAGAACCGAACCAGTTAACAGAGGATGGCTGTAATCATTGTATTGCTTATATACTACACAGATTACAACAATGGACACAGGGCCTGGGCTGATTGGCTTATCCTGGCTGGACCAATTAATTACCAGGTTAGATGTAAGGGATCCAATAAACCACAGGATGACAATGAACATAAAAGATGAATATGAGGTCAGAGCGACCACTGTCACACCTGACCAATCCCTTGTGTTGTGACCAGGTCATGTGGTTATCTTCCCTCCCCTCTCCCTCCCGCTCTTAATCAATGCCCCCTCCATCTGCTGACCTGGCGGTCAGTCCCTCCCTTCCCTTCCCATATGATCAACCCTAAGATAACAATCTGACATGGACAGCGACCAGTACCTTGGACTTTTGGGAAGTGACCCATGAGTGTGTGGTGGGAGGGGGCATGGCAGATGTATGTCTAAATGAGACCCATAAAAATAAATCCTTTAACTTTGTGTCAGGATTTTACACCGTCATGAGTTTGACACAGTCCCATAATGACATCGCCTAGATATGTGTGGGTTTGGCTCTTGCCAAGGCCCAATATCTGGGTGTATAGATACTACCCACCAATAAATATGGTGCCAAATGGGACGGAAAGCCCATAGGCCCATTTCGTGAGAATTGATCATAATGACTTGTTTCCTGAATAAATATACTTGCATCACATAAAAAGTTTCTAATGATTTAGAAACATTTCAGAAAAGCAATAGAAAACACATATAAAGGGTGAAATAAACAGTAAATGGGCCCCTCTCCCCACGAAGGGAAAATTTATTATTTTATTATTATTTTATTATTATTTTAGTCCATTATTATAGGTGTAACTATTGGTGTTTATGTTTATACATACTGAAGACTAGGTGACACTAGCTTGCCTCGATTTAATCCTGTACTAGATTGTTATGTTAGATATGTTGTTATATGAATTTCTGTTCTTTAAACGTTATACTGGCCATTATATGCTTGACAATAGTGATACCAGTATGACTTTGCTACCATACAAAAGAAGACATGTTTGGCTGTCGGAAAATGTATAGTTTTGCATGATTTTGTATTTGTATTTAAATATTTTTATTTAGCCAAGCGTCATGTGATACACAATATTCTCAGTCAAAGCTAATGGAAAAAAAGAAAAAAAAAGAAAGAAATTACCAGTACAGTTATACAAATCGAGCAGGTCAACAAAAGTGTATTACTGAGATTTACAATCAGAAATAAAGAAAAAAGAAAAACAAATTATCTTAAAAACCTACAAAGAAGTTAAGATCAAGTGCAGAATGAGGAGCATCGTCATACTACATCAGAAATAGACATACGGGCGTCAACATACTCATTATCAAGACAATCCATGAAAAGAAAGATTTATCAGTATAATAGTAGTTACAACGTTCCATAATCACCCATGTGAGGGTAAACGCACCAACTAGCAAGGCACAAATGAAAAGCACAAATCACAAATCAAAAACAACCAAGTACAAGCACAGTGAGACCAGAATTACAAGTCGGGACAATTCCCCAGGCCAAGAAGAGCACCAGGAAGAGCCCAAACCCCATTAAGATTATGTTCATCGTCGTTAAACAGTTTTTGCAGCAACCCAATCAGACAAATTTTAAATTTATCAGGGTCATTCTGAACTTTTATTCGAGGGGGTAGGGTATTCCAAATGATTTTCACCTTTCCAAATAGGCTCCTCCTTATACTCTCCTTGGCCCAGTCATCCACCTCAACACGAGCAGGATCTCTTAATATGTAGGGTCCCCTTATCTCTGTCAACAAACCTTTAGACACAAAGAATAAATTCATGAACCTCCCCAACCTTCTATAACACAGGGGCAGTAATTTCGCAGACTTGTGAAGAGCCACATTACCAACCCTACAGGCACCCCGTCTGGTCCGAGGGCAGTTAATAATTCTGAGAGCATTATTCTGAACTAACTGGAACCTCCTTAAGTTTTGTTGGTTGGCCAGGTCAATTAGTATGCCACCATACTCTAGCGTTGGTAATATAAAGGACTTGTAAATCAAGAGAGCTATATCTCTAGGTACAAAATGTCTAATCAAACACAGGCGCCTACAGAGAAGATTCGCTCTATTACAAGCTGAGCTAATGTGATTTACCATACTCAGGCGGCAATCTAGGGTGTAACCAAGATATTTAAAGTTGTCCACCTTTACTATAGATTGACCATTAATATATATGCACTCATTAGGATAGGTTATTTTTTTCCTGCCACCAAAAATCTGCATTCTCGTCTTCGACTCATTTACAGTTAGGCCATTCAGACGGACCCACTGACCAAAACTAGTCACATCTAGCTGGACTTGCCTTAGGTGGTCAAGTGTGCAGTATGGATGTAAAAGTGCACAATCATCCGCGTACATAATAACCTTGCTACCAATATTCATCTGACATAGATCATTCATATAAATGATGAAGAAAAAAGGCCCAAGGATGCTTCCTTGGGCAACACCAGCACTAAGCCCTCTGCTGCCTGAAATAAAATCACCAATCCTCATCACCTGTTCTCGGCCTGTTGAATAAGTTCTAATCAATTCAAGGAGCAAATCATCATAACCCAACCCTTTTAGTTTATGCAGTAGGATATCAATATTGATGGAATTGAACGCTTTTGACAAATCAAAATAAACAGCGACTGTGTCAACCCCTGAATCCTTATTTTTTAGAACCGATAAGACAAAATCATAAATGGCTGAGTCAGTGCTCTTGCCGCTCCGAAAACCATGCTGGCAATCAGTAAAGTAATTGATATTATCTATGTGGCTAGCGAGTCTTTTCAGCAGTAGTCTCTCCAAGATTTTACCCATAATCGGTGAGATCGATATGGGCCTCATATCTCCTATCTTCCTAGAGTTAGCTTTCTTAGGAACTAAGTTACAAATAGCCCGTTTCCAAGAGGTTGGGAAGCTACCTGAATTTTTTATCATATTCAACAAATGAACAAATTCCTCCAGACAAGACAGTAGGGCTAGTTTCAGAAACTTGGTGTTAATATCTAAAATGCCACATGACTTTGTACAATCAATATCATTCAATAAACTCTCGACCTCATTTGCATCAATTTCGTCTCCCCAAGAAAACTTTGGGAATTGCCTAGCAACGACTGGTAGGTTCTCAACACACGATTTTGGCTGGATATCACAGTAGAAGTTGTTAGCATATTCTGCGGCATCTAACCCATATACCTTTCGATCGTCTGAAGTAATTAGGTAATCAAACGCAGTATTCTTAGATTTACCAGTTCCAAATAAATTACCAATTTTCTCCCAGAATTTTTTATCGGATCTGTTGAATCTATTACACATATCCAGTAGAGCATTTCTCTTCAATTCAATTACCTTAGACTTGACCTCCAACCTAAGCGACTTGGCTAGGTGCCAATCTTCAGGGCGTCTGAATTTAATCGCCTTCTTAAATACCCGTTTCTTCTTCCGAACCAACCTAGTGAGATCATAGTCATGTATGATATTATCATTACGTACAGTATATTGTCTTAGAGGGTAAAGTTTATCCTGTAACACTCTAAACTCCACGATCATTCTATCACATAAGCCATTGATATTGGTAGTATTCCACAGACCAGGAGTTACATCAGTCAGTCCCTGTCTAATATCATCAGAACACATTTTTGAGACTGGCCGGGCTAAAAAGGTGGTTTTCCCCCTGGCTTCCCTAGTAGCATGTCGTTTTTTCATTAATATATAGACGGGTCGGTGATCGCTAATATTTTCATCGATTGCACCTGATTTATATACAATTTTACTATTTGTGGCGATAATGTCAATCAGTGTGGACCCTTCCAAAGTAATTCTTGTGGGTACTGAAATGTGTTGGATAAGACTGCTAGATTGAAACCAAGAGGTTAACCTCCTACAGTATGCATCATTTTTATTCATATTGATGTTTACGTCACCACCAATCACCCTATCCGCTCTAGAGTAACTACACTGACCATAGATTCTATGGTTATCGCATAGGAAATTAAGGAAACCATTCTTAGAACCAGCCGGTGGGCGATAGAGTGAGGTGATAAGGAGTTTCTTGTAATTACCCGGCTTGATAGCACAAGTTAAGGCTTCTACATTCACATCGTTGCAGCACATATCACGTACAACGTCACAGTTAAACTCTGATTTATAGTACATTATTACTCCACCACCCCTCATGCTCCTAGATCGATCCTGTCTTGCAAAGCAATAACCATTCACATGGAGCATATTGTCAGTAACCACGGGGCTCAGCCATGTTTCCACAAAGACCACTACATCATACAGTCCATTTAGATATTCCATACATATATAATCAAATTTATTATAGAGACTACAGACATTGAGAAATAGTATCTTCAACCCGCTGCTAGTTGATACGTCAATGTTGCTGTCAACTGACAGCATCAGAAAAACACCTGGTCATTCTACGCCCAACATAAAAACAATGAAAAAGGCTACAATACGCCATATCGCTGCAGGCTACTCGCATTTGCAGAGTCTACAGAGAAAGATTAATTGATTCAACCATTTAGGCCCATCAGGGGGCATTCACCAATCTACAACAGAGACAAGACAAGTTCATTACATACCATTCCCGAGCATGCTGTTGTTGTTGTCCGCCATTTTGAAAAGCTTCACTGACCAGTTCACGACCATCATTAGGTAATACGAATACAAATTGGGGTTATGCGAAATAATTACTCAGGTAACTGTAACAGGCCAACTGACAGATTTGGCACGAGAAAGTCCCAGAATAACATGTATATAATCCCAAATTACAGAGTCGAGACCATGTCGTAAAGGATTAGATTTTACGACTTCAAGTACCCCTTTACGCTTACAAAATGGCCACCATCGTCCACATGTGAAGACGAGATAGACAAGTCAAATCAATAACAGCATAGAAAGACAACATTTACGGGCAGAGATCAAGTCATATAAGGTGAAGTTTATAGGAAAAAAGATACGCAGCACTATGTGTCCATGGGTTCGTTCACTGAGTCACACAGCTCTTCACTAATTGGTTCTGAGTCCAGTGCAACGAGTGCTTTCCGTCGAATCGCTCGACTAGTCTCAAGCTTAGCCCGACCGGACTCACTCGAGTTTAGCATTGATTCCATCAAAAGGGACCCTCCACCCGATCTCTCCAGTCGTGGCAGATTTTCTGAGGCAACCATAGTTTTCTCAGTGTCGTCGACATCAGTCGTTGAAAGTGGAGCGTACATGTTGGCCACGGGAAGGGGAGCAGCGGGCGGCGAAGTCACTACGTTGCCTGTCTTTGCTGGTACAAGGAATCCATCTACGTCTGGTCGGGATATGACCCTCGTGGTCCTTCTATTTCTCTTAGAGGACAGGGATGCGAATCTATCATCAAGCAAGGCAGTATTTATCTCTCTACGAACAGTCATCAGGATTTCTCCAAGCTTATTCTGTCCAGTCCACTCATCTTTGTCTAGGTCGGAATGCCCGAGGTGACAGCCAGCTCCCCACTTTTTGTTATTAGTGGCCTCGATGAGACGGACCACACCTGTATCCACAAGTCTCCTAGCAAGTGAGAGATTCTGGTAGAATTTACATTGGATTATATCAAGCATAACAGACTCTTCAGTGTTCTTCCAGGATAGCTTGGATGCTTGTGAGCCTTCCACCCTATCACCCCAACCCTTGATCTCACGGGGATCGGAGTTATTGAGGATGGATCTGGCTACTTCCTTTTTGCCATATGTGATACACTTACTGTATTGAAACGCTTGTTCAGAGCTAGTGAAAAAGTCTCCCAGATAATAAAATTCACATGGATAGAAGTTACTAAGGAAGGCCCCCTCACTTTGGAAGGCCAGACCATTCTTCACCGGGACAATTTTAATTTTCTCTACAGAATATTTAGGATCCAGTGTGTGGAGGTTCCTAGAGTTGTATAGGACGCCAGAGATTTGCACTCTATCGCCCTTAGGCCTTGTAGTGTTAACGGCAGCACCCTTGGAGATTGCATTTTTAGCCAGGAGTCGCATAGTGGTCTTTTTCTGCTTTGTCTCGACAGTATCATGGTCTCGGAAGTACATATACTTCTTATTCGGCCACATGGTGAGTGGAAACAGTGCATCGTCAGAGAAGGGTTCATTCATCCTCACAAGATCATCTTTCAAGCTTTTATGTACCAGACGAATTACTATAGGACTCGGACCCCTTTTGTAGCTAGGAGACACCTCACGGTACGCCATGTCCACTATGCCATCCCATATTCTTGGAAACAGCGTCTTGATCACTTTCTTAGCCAGGAGTAGAGTGTTCTCACCTTTATTGAAATGACAACCTTCAAGGACTAAATAACATTCTCGGTGTTGTTGACGAATAATTTCTTGGTCATCTTTAACCTTCTGTAACTGGCTAGTTACATAGGACGTTTTGCGACTCTGGGCTTCAATCTGCTGATCTACATAGGCCCGTGTCTCATCTGCTTGTGACTGGACCTGAAGTAAGTCAGATTTTACCAACATTTTAGATTTCAAGTCTGCAACTGTACTTTTAAGTTCCCTTTGATTGATCAATAATTGCTGGATGAGCTTCTTGTGTTGATCACTGCTACCGCTGATAGTGTTCATACGATCAAAGACAAGCACTAAGTCATCATCTTGACATTGTACTTGTGCAGCAATGTTACCAACATCATCCTCTAATTTATCCACCATGTTCCTATTTCTCTTAGAATTTATGTCACTAGTTATAGGGGAGATTTCACCTGGCCCACGCTTGCCAGATCTAGGTGTACTAATCGCCTCAGGTTTACCGATCGTACCGTCCTGGGTTTCCATAGTGGTGTTGCGCAATCAGTAAGGCTTGGGTAGCAGTAGCCCCTATTATCGCTCAGTGCGATCACAACAGGGCAAGAATTCGCCGATAAAGTCTGAATTATATGGTTTAGAGTCCAAAAAAACTTACAGTTAGACAAAGCGGTAATAGTTCCTATAGATTTCCTATTGGATTGGTTGGTAGTCTCCCTGATCGACCCAGGTTGATCAATAATCATAGGTTTCAGCTGGAGCTATGTTGGAGCACGTCCTCCATTTTGAATTCCATTTAGTACTACTTTCTTTAATGCTAATTACACAAAATGCCTTCAATGTAAAAAATAACGTTTTTTTAGTAAAAAAACCCCACCATTTTTCACACTTGTTGTGTGTCTGTGATCAAACTAAATAAATAACACCAAATCAAATCACTGCTCTTTGTTCCTCAACCATTTTCCTACATGTTTCTGCTTTATTTTGCTTTCTTTTATGTTTTAATGTATATCTGACAGTATTAAACTCACATGTCACACTGGTTTTAGCCCTCCAGGAACGTCCGGTATGATAAATTATTGTGATTATATTCATAAAAAAGAGGGTAGTTAGGTTTGATCTAAATCCATAGAATTCATCCCTAACATATATAGGATGTTGGTCAAATAGAGTTTTTATGCTTAGATACATATTTTTTGAGTCAGTGGCAGAATGGTTTTGAACCACAAATTTTATACTTTTTTCATACCGGACGTTCCAAATCAACACTACTTTTTGTTTGGGTCTGTTTCATCCATCTTTAACCAGAATTATTTGATTTTTGAACTAAGTATTCCAGAGCATGCCTTATATCGATACACCTGAAATTAGTAATGAATGATTATTTTAACTGGAGATATTCTCTGTTAAATAATAGTTGGAACGTCCGGTATAAATTGGGAACGTCCGGTATGAAGAAACTATATAGGGTTTTTCCACTTCATCACTCTACTGTGGCAGGCATACTTTGTCTGTTTGCTTCTGGGATAGTTGGAACAGCTAAAGTAATGATTGAAGTATATGGTGCAGTGTTAATCTCATCTCATTTCCTTTTTTCCAAGATGAAATTGATTTAAACATGTTTTAGTTTTGACTGTAATCTTACTAGTTGGCTGAAGGAATCAATAATAGTCTTAATTCATAGTGCCATGGCTAGATTATGGAGTTATAATATGTTGGTCACAGTAGTTGTGAATATGCTGACCAAAGTATGACTTCCTGAATGAAGTCAAATATTAAATATTTAACTTTTCCCTCTCAAAAGTAGGGATGAGAACGTCCGGTATGAGCTCAAACACCATTTCTTTGGAACTTCATAAATAATGTCTCTTTCTTGACTCAGGCTCCAATCTGACTTAATATGATGTTAAAATGATTGAAATGTATTCATGGAATGTTTGGTTGATTTAGAGTGTTTTGTTATCCTTGTTATCCTTGGTAACATGTTAAGTCAAATACCGGACGTTCTGTTTCTAGAATATTTGTTCTGTTAATCCAATTTGCTGTCATTTGTAACCATATTTAAGTTTCATTTGGTTAAAATAATGTTGTCTTGGGATAAAAGTATAGTTATTAATGGTTAAAACTATTTCAAAACTATTATCATTGCCTTAAATATAGCTAAAACCATAATTGATCTCGGACGTTCCTATATACCGGACGTTCTTTCAATTTTTTTAAAATAGATATTTATGCTTTATTTTCATACTCGAACTCTCTTTTTATGGTTTGTTTAGTCATCATTGGTGACTGTTGTATGTGTCTATATATAAGACAATTAATTTCAACTGTTATTTCATGTGGTACTTTCTAGTCAATTGTATACCGGACGTTCTCCAACCATGAATTTTACTTAAAAATACCAGAAATAATATTTCAATCTCAATAATATTATATCTGAGGATACTCCTATATATTCCCTAAATTGTGAGGTGGTCAAAATTTATTTCTGAGAATTATTTTTTTTAACCATTTTTAGGTACACCTTGAATTTCACTATTTAATTTCATTCTATTTCATTTCTATTGATTTTATCAATAATTTTTACAAAGAATCTCATCTATAAGATGGCAGACAGTCCAATGAAACAATATAGTTAGAGTCAATAAGAATAGAGGGAGAAAAAGAAGGAAATCATGGGGTGAGAAGCTTGGATCATCAAGGAGGCCACCTGTAAGCGGGAGACCAATGCTCCACTGAAAATGCCATACACTCCATCAATATCTCCTTAACTATGCACAACTAGTTATGTTTTGTTGTTTGTTACAAAAGAATATTGACCTATATATGATTTATATTCATTGAGGATGATTTTACATATTGTTCTAATAATTTTGGGGAACGTCCGGTATGGAACGTCCGGTATGGAACGACTGGTATACAAGATTCTTGGGAGATAACAGGACTATCAAATCTCTTATCTCCATAGCTATGCACACCTAGTTATGTTTTGTAGTTTGTTACAAAAGAATATTGACCTATATATGATTATGTTCATTGTGGATGAGTTTACATATTGTCTTAAAACATTTTGGGAACGTCCGGTATGGAACGTCCGGTATACAAACCTCTTGGGGGATCAAAGGCTTATTAAATCTCTTAACTTCATAGCAATGTATACCTAGGTATGTTTTGTAGTTTGTTACTAAAGAATATTTTCATATATATGATTTACCTTCCACAAATATGAGCTTATTTGTCAATCACTTTTAGAACGTCCGGTATGGAACGTCCGGTATGGAATGTCCGGTATAGAACATAAGTTTTTCAATGACACTCCTGGGATATATTGAGTGGTAATGAGGTGGTAAAATACAATGAACATGCTCTACACATATCTAAGTTTTTAATTAGCATGGTCTCTTAATATTTCAGGGCACTGACATCCTTGCAAGAATAAAAAGAAAAATGTGTTCAGAATCAGTACAAAATTCGATTAAAAACATGTTAATGGTAGTTGGATTTGATGACTTGCCACATAATAATGACTGGCAATAGGAACCCATGATTCATGCAGATGCTGGATAAAGGTTTTGTTTATATTTCAAATCTAATTATGAGTTTCTGTGATCTATACACCTTGTTTTATTCTCATTCATATGATAAGGTATAGATTTTCATACTGGATGTTCCAGGAAAAAAGGTTATTCCGTTCAAACTTTTATAAAAAAATGACATGGTGGTCATTAGCAAGTATAATTGATATCTATAGAATCCTTAGACATATAGGAAGATGGCCAAGTAGTCTATAAAGATTATTACTATAATTTTCTTAGGCTAATTTCTAGCCCTGCACATCCCATACCGGACGTTCCATTGTACATTCCTAAAAAATCCCACCCTGATATGTCTTAACCTATATTGATGATTATTACTTAACCTTACTGTGTATCTTATATTTGCTTATTACATAAATGTCAAGGGAACGGCTGGAAGATCTGAGTATAAATCCTGAAAGGTACCTAGAGGCCTGTTGACCTGTTTGTCAATGTAATGTAAAGCCCTTGATGAATAAAAGATTCCTCTATTATATTCTATTCTAGTTTGGCCACTTTGATTAATGCATTGCAGGGATTATGAGATTGATTCAACCCATATCTTTTATCTATCTTTAGACTTATGTAACAAAAGTTAAATTCATTGTTAATAGGGAGATTTAGCTAACGCTAACGTAAACGCTAGTTTCTCACGATAGGGTGGGCCATACGTAATGGCAGAATTCAGTCAGTTCTAGTGGTGTCAGTCAGTTCTAGTATCAAAACTGTTTCCTCTATGAAGCTAGAAAAGTATGGAATAGTTCAAATAAAAATTTACATAACCTAGAGGTAAAGAAAGAATTTTGAAAAGATGTGCAATCAATGATTCGAGCACGTGTGAAATATGGCTGGGTCTAGAATATCGATCCCCCTACTGATTTAATAATTATACAGATATATATTTAAATGTTTGTATGAGTATGTTTTACAGATATAGGTCTAAACATTTATTCTTATTATGTTCTGACACCCTAGTATAAGGGTACAAGAGAAACGCAAGGTTAAAATTGATATATTCAGTAATAGTGTATTTTATTACGATCACATAATTATGTATTACAAATATTTTTTTTTTTTTAGAAAAATTTTATTTGCGTACAATGTTGGGTTAACCCAATAATTTCATGGTACACAAATGGAAAAAATCACATGTACACAATTTATATTTTAAACAAGCTATGTGGTAATCATTATGTGAAGGAGTACATAGCAAATCTTTATCTCAATGAATAGATATGATTTGTATAGTCTCCATTCAAACTAATATTTGATAAATAATTATAATTTAGATTTCGCACCAAATATTTGGAGTTGTGATTTTTTTCCATTTAATAATGTTTTTTACCATCCATTCATTAATAAATGTCGCAAGAACTTGTGTGAGTCTCATACAGCATGCTAGATCAGGACCTGTGACACTTAGAGCTGCATCATCAGTGTATAATGTTACATTCATCACAATATCACAAGTATCTATATTTCTTAAGCTAACAGGTAAGTCACTAATATAAATGAGAAATATCAGAGGCCCAAGATGGCTTCCCTATATATGGATTTAAAAATCTATTCTGGTCATGTTCTGGTCACCCTAGTATAGGGGTTCCAGTGAAACGCAATGTTAAAATTGATGTATCAAGTTATAATGTATTTTATTATGGTCTCATTTGTTACTTTCCTGTATTTATAGGTAATATCTGACTGCTCTTTCAAATACTACATGAAATGATTTGTAGTATCAGATCGTATCGTACTGTACTGCATGAACAACTTACAACTCTTGCCATTGTTATTATTATTCTATTATAACCTGAGATACCCCTAGATGTACAGTAGTGCTGTACTGCTCGACTAACTACTCTTTAGTTCTTTACGTACTTATATTTTATTATATCTCTAAGTCATCTAGTCTGGTTTTTACTCTTATATTCAAAATTATGGTAACAGCCGGGAGAAATACTCTAGTTAGTTCTTAAAGGTATCTCAACCCTTTTGTCTATTCATAAAGTACTCATTTGGCACTCATTTATACTCACCGAAAAGAAAAAACATCTCATCTTATCTTATCTTAAATGAATATAAAGATAACGAATATCAAGACATTTTTTGATAAAGCAACATACAAGGGCAATATACTTACTGATATACATGATCAAGTAATGCATCAGAAAATGCCAAGTATTCAGGAGAGTCACTGAGTCCTGCTACTTGTCCCGTCACATGAATGGTACATGAAGCATTAGGGATGTCTATTATCCATGAGCATGGAGGGCCAAGAGGATAGGGTGCAGGGTAGCCTGGTGATGATATTGTACCACCAGTTGGTGACGTCAGAACCTGTGGCATAAGGCAGGTATCTGTCATCAAGCCAGATCCTGAAATATAAACAACTTTCCAATTTGGCCAAAATATTAATATAACAAACCCTATTTGAAAAAGGGCTGATATACGTTAAATGCAACCCTTAAATGCAACCTAAGTCAGGGGATGACCCTTTTTTTTTTTTTTTTTTTTTTTAGAAAATCTTTCTAAAATTAATCCTTCTATACATGTATGTCTATTTTTTGTATAACAGAAAACAGTAGCTGATGTCTGAAAAGTAAGGTATGTTTTTCCTTCAGTTTTTTTTAATAAAGAAGTTGGTATATTTGCTGTGGAAAATATTATATCTTCTTTCCCGAATTCTTAGCTGATACTTATTTAGTAATTCTTTTTTGAGATACTAATGTATTATTTCATCCTTAAATGTTGTTTCTTCCCTTACAAAACCCTGCATGCATAAATGCATGAATTTTGATAATGCTATATTTTGTTATTCTGTTATTTCATTGGTATTGTACATGCATATATATACTTCTAATACACTGATGTAGCTCTGACCTTGCTCCTGTACCCAATGATGTATGTACCCAATATTTTGGATTGTTTTCTATTCTTATTATTCGTCATGTTTTCAGAATATTAAAGGTGGAATAGATTCTATTTGAAAAACATAATTGAAATATTAAAGAGGGTCAATTCTGTTCTACTCTGTACCATAACGTTTAAGTTATAAGGTTCTTTCATGAAATTTTGTTTTTCATGAATATATGGAGGGCTAGATTATTTAACTATTTTTATTTATATGGACAAGTGTCATAAGTATTCCACCTTTAAAGATACTTGTTTTTTTCTTTTGAGTCATTTCTTTGGGATTTCTGATATCCTACATCTCTGCCCAAGACTACCAATAGATGTCTGAGTCAGTAACAGACCAACACAATCTTGGTCTTAAATACTCACGAGATGGGTCACAGGCTGCCACAGTGTAGGACATCTGAAAACCCAGGTACGGATCAGAAGAATCAGTCATCCATATGATCCTTGTGGGCTCAACTGCTATAACATCAGCAACAACAGGATTACTTTCACCATCTACACTGGAATAAAGAATCATTATGCATAATTATTAACACTCTAAAACTCAGTTTGACTGGAAATGATAATGTTTTTTATCATATCGTATAGGTTCCCAATCCTATTTAATCCTATTTATCTTCAATTTGTATCTGTAGTGAAACGCAGATTCATAAGGGGTACGATTGAGGTAACAAACGTGTAACAAAGGGAGATTTCAGACCTGTAATACCTCAGTCATCATCTTCTGAAATGTTGCCGGAGCATTACAGAGACCAAACGGCAAGACTTTAAACTGGTATAACCCTGTCAAAGTTGTGGAAGCTGTTTTCTCCTCACTATCCAGATCCTTGGCTATTTGCCAATAGCCACTCTCCACATCAAGAGTGCAGAATCACTCATGTCCACAAAGCGCTTCAAGACAATCGTCTATTTGTGGCAGCGGGTATGAGTCCTTGTGGCTGATGTTGGTTAGACGTCTAAAGTCCACGCAAACTCTAGTAGAGCTGTCAGGCTTTGGGACTTGGATCGTGGGGAACACCTTCAAACATTTTCGCAAGTATCTAGCACTCCTTACTTCGCCAAGGGAACTCTATAGAAAGGCAACTTAATCAGCTTTGTCTCTCCTGTATCTATGGTGAGCATATCTATGGTGAACACATGCTTATGTCCGTACACCAACTTGCGCACTCTCTTAAGGGTGTTGGTGTTGTGATGCTCGCACCTGCTATGATATCTAAAATTTACACGCAGGTGTAGCTAGGGGTGGCACAGTGGTAGACAGGGCTGGCTTTAGATCCAAAGATATGAAAGCGTAATGGGTTCAAACGAAGCTTTGTACAATCATTAAAAAACCTTAAACCTTAAAAAAAAAATAAAAAAAAAAATAGGACTAAATCAAATATATATAGAGCCTACTTGCTGCCTACATGAAGGTGGGTGCCTACGTCGGGGCAAGGTATTCTGGCTATTTGGTAAAATATTTTCCACAAATATTGTTCATATGCTAAGAATTTGAAGTCGTTAACATTACACATTGCTCAATAGACACAAGCAGCTTGAAAGATGAATAGTAACAGAATAATTAAATAAATTGTATCCCGACGTAGACACCTGCAGATTTTAGCCAAATTGATTTCTTTTTCAAAAGAATTACCCTACCATGAAAATTTGAAGGGTCTGCCACACAACTTTGATTTTTTTCTTTCATGAATATTATTGGCTTTATATGCATGTCATAGATGCCCCTATTGGGGCGGAATGAACCTTGGAAAAAAACGCTGACTGTCCCCCATTTCATGAGAATTGACCATGTGCATATTTGTTTTATTTATTTCCAATTTAAATCCTCATTTATGTAGAAATATGTACTATTCATCTGTGCCAAATGTTGTCAAATTAGTGGAATTCTTACATCATAATAACTATATTTATGTCCAAATATAGATCTGATACATCAGTTAACCATGCGAAAATTCATCACTTGTTATCACTTGTTATCACTTGTGTAGTTTTCCACATATTTTCATTTCACTCCCATGGTGCCATTCCATGAACATACCATTCCACAAAAATTCATGGCTCACCCACAACAATTGAATATATTCGATTGTCGGTTGGCAGCATCCATGATCTATCGTAGACACTAATGTTGAAGCCACGACAATTCGTGGCCAGACCCACACATGCACGAATCAGATAAATAATTTGGACTTGCCACGAAATCCAATGCCTCAAAATTTTGAATTCGCAGCACACTGAATTCGTGGCGAAATTCGTGAATGATTCACTGAATTCGTGTCAAAATTGACCAAATTTGGGTCCACTAATTTTCGTACAGAAATTTGTGAACATCCACGAATAATCGTAGGCACAATAATTTCGTATGAGCATTCATTAGCCCAATTTGAGGGCCAAATTTGTGTATGTGTGCATGGGCTTATAAACATTTTCAACAAAATCATCCACAATTCGGTACCCATGATTAATCGTGTGTCTTGAAATCGTATGAATTCTGAATTTGTGAATGTGTGTGTGGGGGCTTTAAGCCCCGAAAGAAGGTGAAGAAAAGCGGTCAATCCCCATACAATTTCAGAAGCAGTGGCTATGGAATTCCACCTACCTCTAAGAAGATAGCTATGGGAGCTCAGCAGGTTGCTGATGAGTAGTCCAGCTACCTCTCCCTACCTCAACCACTGAGTTTTTGACAACTGGAGAGACCAGTCAAAGATACTTTGGAGTAGGCCTCAAAGTGAGGGAGGTTTTTCTGTACTCCCTATGGAACCTGCAAGAGGTCAGCTGCAAGAGATCCGTGACCCAGTGCAAGAGATAGTGACCCTCAGGGAGAAAAACTGCTGCAATGTTTGGCTGATCCATGACCAGTGACAAGATGTGAGAGAGCTGGATGACAAGATTAGCGGCCAAGAGGGAAATATAGGTGATCTCCGGGCAGAGCTAGAAAACACTTGTTGTATGAGAACTTGTTGTCCCAGCAACCTGTCCGATCTAATTATTGTTCCCTGCGCTAATCTAACCAGTGGGTCAAGGGTCAGGGGCATAAGGGAGGACAAGGGACTGTACACTTGGGTTTTGGGTAAGGGAGGGAAGGGGGGGGGGGGGGGCTGAGGTCAAGGATCATCTATCACATGGACAATGCATGATCGCAGCATGGAAGAGAGCTGAGGGTCAGTCTGTTTGGTAGAGGGATCCTCTCTTAGCCAATTAGAAGGGGACAGGGCAGGGGAAGCATTGCTAAGAATCCTTTGTCTCTAACTAATTGATTACCATGTTGAAGTATATATAAAGGCGCTGGCCAAGCCATTGGCACTCTGCTGCTGGGCTAACCTGCAGATCATCATCATCCGACTTCTCTGACTCCTGCATTATACAGAAGACTAAATCTTTGGGCAAATTGCCTTTAGTTTCTCACACCTGCCTTAGGTATGAATCCACAGAGCATACAGAGGTTGCGTAATATTGTGTAATATGATATAACAGTTGGTGGATGAACAAGTTCACCAACCCTGCCCAAACTGCAAATCACCAACCCTGCCCAAACTGCAATTTCCAAATGATGCCCACCTTGCTGGTGACCCCTGGGAGAGACAGGCCTACTGCCTCACTTTTGAGGGAAAGGATGGTGTTGAACCGGTAGAAGGAAAGTAAGTCATGGTACTGTGTGTATAGTAATAGCTGATTTTCTCGTCTTGGGTGGATAGCAAGTGTCAAGTGTAAAATCACCATAATGGTAGAAGTTAACTACATATTTATCTCTATTATATCCTTTGGAATCCTATTGGTTCATGTGTACCAATCAGTAGTGTCTTTACATTTTTAGCCTTCTAGTGTAAGCCTGCACATATATAATATATGATATATGCTGTGGAAGATAAGATGGACTCTCAGTTTTTGTGACTATAGATATCTACCATGGACCAATTGTTTTTATTATCACACTTACTAGGTATCTAACCCAAACAGGTCAGAGAAGTGAAGTCCATCATAATCCTCCTCGAGATCTATATAATTGAATGAGAATGTCACTCCACAATAGTCATTACCGGGAACATCTATGATCCAGACACAGTGTTCATGGTTGGTGTATTCTGCAGAAACGCCATCAAACCCTGGAGACTGGATTACACCTGAGGTACCGGTGAGACTAAGTGGTCCTGGGCATTGTCCCTCCACACAAAGCACACCTGCAAGTCATGAATATTGTTATAAATACTGGTATAATAATCCTTTACACGTAGGCGTAGTTAGGGGTGGCACAGTGGTAGACAGGGCTGGCTTTAGATCCAAAGATATGAAAGTGTAATGGGTTCAAACGAAGCTTTGTACAAGGGTTTCATTTTTACATCAATGGCCAGCCAGCCTATGTTTAATTTTAAAAAAAAATTATTAACAGATCTCACCTCGTAATATATTAGACTAATCCTTCTTCATAATGTCATATTTGCTTCATAATATTATGTGATGTATCACAGATAAATGAGTCTCCCTTATTATTAGAATTGTAAGAAGTACTCAAGTTACTAAAGCTGCAAAAGTTCAAGTGTACACATGTCTAATTTGGACCCATACATGTAGAGATGTCATCTAATATCGTCTCGCCAGTTTGTGATGCAATTATTGGGGGAGGAGCATGGGAAAGTTCTCAGGGGAATCATAGGGTCGAAGTGGGCGCGGTGACGCATGCCATTTCCATGGGCGTGCGTCGTCGTTAGGTAAGCTGTCGCGGTAAGTAAAGCAGGGAAAGATTTCAGGAAAAATCATGTTGTTAAGATGCGAGTGCTGCATACAAATGTTGAATGAAAAAATATAAATTATTAGCTAGTAGACTAGCACTAAGTCCCTCAGGCTATTCTCATAGACCAGAAATCGGACCAAAGTGAAGTTGGTTATTATATGATACATTTAATTTCTGTTAAAGAATAATTAGTTTAACAATTGTTTTGTAGGTAATGCCCAGGAAATAATGGTTGTGTGTGGTTAAATTGCATTTCTTTGTTTATATTGATATATTTTAAATTATAGAAATAAACAAGGTATGAAAGTCTAACCATTACCATTAGGACAGTGGCGTAAAAGGAACCAACACTAATAATAGTTAGTAGTATTAATAGTTGAAAAGGAGGAGCTGAGATCTGTCATAGGTGGAACCGGGTATACGTTTATTTGGATATGGTGTGTAGGTCCCACATTGACATGAGCAGCCAAGTTCCAGTTATGACATGGCCCATTCCCCACTGATCACTGTCTATTTATTTCCCATGTTCGGTCCCGGCTCCAGCTGTAATACATCACGTTAAATAATTGATTCTTAATGCCTATATACTAAAACTAACCTTAAACCTAACCTTAAATTGGTTGTCCTAAGTCTGTAAACTGGTTGTCCTAAGTCTGTAAAGGGAATCTTGTTGGTTTAAGGAAGGGAGAAGTTGGAAGGGTGGATGCAATGTGGCAACTAAAGGCAGCGGCAGCGGAAGCAACAGCGTAACTACGAGCGGTAACGGAGAAGTATAGTCTACTGCATAGGTGCAAATGATACAGAACAAAGGTAATAGGGGAGTGGTAATGGATTTTTCTTCCATTCTTTCCCAACCAATCTAAAGGTCAGTTTTTAAGGGTTTTGTCCAGTTGTTTTTGCTACAGGACTATTGAAACGTCCCTAGATATGTATTGGGAGTACCCTAGTAATCCTTTTCCTATAGTGGCTTTACTTATAATCGGTTGTTTATGTGGTCGTTTTCTCTCAGTTATTACATTTCAAATTCTTGTATAAACATGTATACAACAGTAGAATATTGATGAGCTCAGTCCTATAAGTCGTAATATAAGTTAATTTGATAATATTTGTTTTGTTGTAAAAGCAGAGAATGCAGCTTTAAGTGATAGTGGTATGCTACAACATGGCGTAACATACTGAACTAAAAGAATAGATATACATGTATACTTACTGAACAGAAGGAGGGTACAAAAGGCCCGCAACACCTGGCTCATCATCTGATGGTTCCACATATTAGATGTATGCAAGATGAGATCTGGTATTGGTATGACAGGAAAATCTATCATGTAAAATACAAATCTAAAACAAATAATAGCATATAATATATCACTTTTTGATTTTTGAAAAGTGACCTCTAGGTCATTTTGTCGACATCAAACGTCAGTTTTCGTTGGTAGCTGGGAGGATACTCAGGAAAATCGAGCACTTGGTGCCAAGTTTTTAAAAGTTAATGTGGTGTTAGATATGGGCATGTTGGGTCCCAAAGTAGACATTTTTACCAATGACGAAATCGGAACAGTCTTTTCCTCTTAGTCCAAGCTATTTCACATAATACCCTCCCTCTCACATTCCCTCTCCCTCTACCCTTCTGCTCACCCTTCCTCTCCCATTTACCCTACCTCTGCCTCTCACCCTGCATCTCCGCTCACCCTCCCTCTTCCTCTCACCCTCCTGTTCACCCTCCCTTCCCATCCCACCCTCCCTCTCCCGCTCCCTCTCCCGCTCTCCCTCCCTCTCACCCTACCTCCTTTCCTCCCTCTCCCTCTCCACCCCATATTGTTTGATTGGACATAGATGTTGGTGTAGGAATATATCATGGTAGATTTGGGTGAAAAGGACTGAGAATAGTGGATATTCCGAAAAAGCAAAGAATAATCCAAAAAGAAAAAGGATGATCCAAAAAGGAAAAGATAATCTAACAAGGGAAAGTATAATCCAAAATGGAAAAGGATAATCCAAAATGGAAAAGGATAATCCAAAATGGAAAAGGATAATCCAAGATGGAGAAGGATAATCCAAAATGGAAAAGGATAATCCAAAATGGAAAAGGATAATCCAAAATGGAAAAGGATAATCCAAGATGGAAAAGGATAATCCAAGATGGAGAAGGATAATCCAAAATGGAAAAGGACTTTGGTGCCCTAAATTTCAATAAGCATCTCTCAAGCATCAAGCAGAAAGTTTCTCATAAACTTTGGCTCTTTAAACATCTACGGAGCAGGCTAAATGTTCAGCTCAGCGCCCAAATTTACAAAACTACAATTCTCCCCCTTATAGATCAGTCTGATATATTCTATGATTCGGCCTCTAAGACTAAACTAAACTTTCTTCAAGTCCTCCAAAACCGCTCCCTCAGAATAATCACTAGAACCAACCGATTTCAAAACGCTGATGAATTCCATGAACAGTTTGGCCTGCTCCCATTGAAGCAGAGGAGAAGACTCCACTTACTCCAACAAGCATTTAGACTTAGACACAGCAATGACCTCCAAATAGCGAGGCCTAGAGCTACTCGCCAACACAATCCTGATAGACACACTCTCAGGTGTCCCATTCCCAGACTTGAATTGGTAAGGAAGTCAACATTCTATAAACTTCCCTATTATTGGAACTCGTTAGAGCCTAACGTCCAAAACTCAGACACCAGCAAAAAATTCACCAGCCTAATCAAACCAAACGCCATATGGGCTGACGACAATTTCCTTTATTGATCTAATCCTTATTATTCTTCTATTTGACAAGCTTCCTCTATAGATCGGATCCTCACTGATCACATCTCTTTCCCTTTCCACACCCCACCACATCCCCTCCTCGAAACTCCCTCATCATGAAAATAATCTTGTTTGTACCTTTTAGTACTTAATTATACCTTCTATGTACTTATAACAGTTACAAATACCTTAGTTACATAACCCAAAGTGAAAAATTGTTTTTTCGTCTCACTTGTATATGTGTATATATCCTTTGCATTCCGATAAGCAATATCTTGTTTGTAATAATTTTGTTGTCTGAGACCACTATTAGTAAGGGCCACCTGCGTGTCGTCGACGCAAAGGTGCTTTGTTACCCTTACGTATCAAAAATTGTAATGTCCGGCAGGACTTGAAATCCTCCCTAAGCAGGGAGATTAGATCCGCCGACATAGTCATCCAGACTAAATAAAAGTCTCAACAACAACAACAACAATAATCCAAAATGGAAAAGGATAATCCAAAAGAAAAAGGATAATCCAAAAAGAAAAAGGATAATCCAAAAAGAAAAAGGATAATCCAAAAAGAAATAGGATAATCCAAAAAGAAATAGGATAATCCAAAAAGAAATAGGATAATCCAAAAAGAAATAGGATAATCCAAAAAGAAAAAGGATAATCCAAAAAGAAAAAGGATAATCCAAAAAGAAAAGTCTTGAATATTTGGGATTTTTTCAAAACCACAAATTGGGGGAAGCCCCCTGGTGGCTGGTATTCACAAAAACCAATATGTTTGCCGCCAGGTAACAGGAATGTTATAACTCAGCTACTTCTAATAGGACTAAATGCATGTGTAAAACCTATTTGTCTATGTTTTAAGGCAAAAGGAATCCATTCCTGATCTTATTATTTTGTTTCAAGGTCAATTCCAAGGTCAAAATCCAATATGGCTGCCGCTGGGATACAAGAATGCTCCCTCAGCTCTTTTTAGCACTATATTCACATAATACCAGTTTGTCCATGTTTTAATGTGTGAGGAATCAATTTCCAAAGTTTCAAAGTCATTCCAGGTCATTTTCAAGGTCAAAAGCCAATATGGCTGTCACCAGTTTACAAGACTATATATAAATGTAATTTCTCAATTTCTGTTGTTAATGCACAATACCAAATTGTCTATGTTTTAACATAATTATGAGGAATCCATTTCCAAAGTCATTTTGCAGTTTCAAGATCATTTAAGGTCATTTACGTAGTCAAAATCCAATATGGCTGTCACTGTGATACAAAATGCCACTTTAGTTCCTTTTAGCACTATATTCACATATAATACCATTCTTTCTATGGTTTAAGGTATGAGGAATCCCTTTCCAAAGTTATCTTTTTGTTTCCAAGTCATTCCAGGTCATTTTCAAGGTCAAAATCCCATATGGCTGCCACCGGTTTACAAGAATATGCTATTTGTCAGCTCCTGTTGGCAATATATCAATGTATAATACAATTGATTATGTACTACTTTCTGGTCCTATTCTATTGAAAATATATCAAGGATGTTTTTTTTATATTACTCAGCCAATAATTAGAATTTCTTTTTGGTTCAAGCAGTGGTTAATTTCTTGTGTCCAATAGGTAATTTTAGAAAGAGTGAAAGACAATTAAAATGTTTGATTCTCGTTGCTAGATTACATATTTGTAATTGGAATGCCTAAGTATGCGTCCTTTTATTTTCTATTTGAACTATATGATATTCGTGATATTCCCAAATGTTCAGCTATTATTCTTCTTTTTCCACGTTAGGAATTCTTTCTGAAATACTTCATAAATATTGGTGCAGGAACATGGCATATATCTTCAACCTGATGAATGTCGGTGTGGTACGAGTAGTTAAGGAAGGGGCGAACGTCTGGGTACCTGCGATGTAGGTGTTGTTAAATAGGTCAGTGACCTGATGAGGTCACTGACGTCACTAATTGGTGACCTTAACCTTACCCTTATGAGGTCAGGACACCCCCTTATAAGGTCAACCTTGTTTATAGTATTATATAGGTCAACCTTGTTTATATTGTTATATATATATATATATATATATATATATAGCCCAGGGTTGTTTATATTGAAAGACAGGTGGCTTAGTGCATATTATTAACCCTAGTGGGGGTGATACTTATGGGTCACCATAGTGAGGGTATAGACCCTTGTTTATAGTATTATATAGGACAACCTTGTTTATATTGTTATATATATATATATATATATATAGCCCAGGGTTGTTTATATTGATAGACAGGTGGCTTAGTGCATATTATTAACCCTAGGATATGGGTTACCGTAGTGAGGGTATAGACCCAAGGTTATGTATGTAAAAACCTTTATCTTAGAAGACAAGTTCAGACTTGTCATACCCTTGAGATAATTATTGGTATAGACACTGTAACCCTAGGGGTGAGATATGGGTCACCATAGTGAGGGTATAGACCCGAGGTTATGTATGTAAAACCCTTTATCTTAGAAGACAAGTTCAGACTTGTTATCCTGAACACAACACCACATTCGTATACTACACTTTGAGTGTATGGGAACCCTGGCTTATAGGTCACATTGGTATACTGCTTATGACCGCGCGCGCTAAGGATAAACATACACCCTCCCTTTATACTCCCACCCCTTAACACATAGTATATAATGCTGTTCACTTCGACGTTTGATATGTCACAAAGGAAAACACGTGCGTCTGAACCTAATAAGGAAACCCCACCAACCACAAAGAAACAAACAACGCATGGATTTACGAAGTTGAAAATATATATTTGGAATCGCTGTGCGGCATTATAACAGTAAGTTTACCAATCACAGTAACTTATTCACAAACTGTATTTATCACAAGTGGTAATTAATGCCGCCTGTAGGTGAAATTAGTTTAATACTGGTATGTACTGATGTAGTACACATACCTTACACCATTTATCATATTAGTGTAATACAATCACGTACACAAGCTATAGATGTAAAATTGCAAAATTAAAACATGTACATCACATATATCCACCTGAGTTATAATAAAATGCTGCATCGAACACTGGTTTACATGACACAATAAAATTTGGAGTAGAATTGATGAGTTATAATAAAATGTTGCATCGAACACTGGTTTACATGGCACAATACAATTTGGAGTAGAATTGGGTTTATTATTATAAAAATAATTAACACCCCTTTAACTAAAAGAAGATGTTGAACACATGCTTTGGAATACTTTAAATTTTTTATAATGCTAAATTTTGGGGTTTAAACTTCCTCCAAAATTAAATACAAAATTACATCACACATATCCACCTGAGTTATAATAAAATGCTGCATGGAACACTGGTTTACACGACACAGTCCATATCACGTTTGGTTATAATAAAAGTACAAAATGCTGCATTTAAGCACCAAAACACAACCAACAAACTTTTACCCGTTAAAACATTATCGTAATAACAAGCACCAAAACGTTCATAATACGCATCCAATATGTTTATATTTTAACACAAAAACACACACCTTTAATCACAAAAAAACAGATTAAAGTTACGTTATGCAAATCTATGCCACCCATTAAAAACCCATTATAAAAAATGACACATTTTGTGCGAATCACCAAAATGTGTAAAATACAAACCAAAACGGTACACCTTTAACAACCAAAACATGCACCCAACAACCCAAAATTTAGACTTTTATAATTTGGAATTGAATATGTAATCCTGCTGAAAAAACATTATCGTAATAGCAAGCACCAAAACGTTCATAATACGCATCCAATATGTTTATATTTTAACACAAAAACACACACCTTTAATCACAAAAAACAGATTAAAGTTACGTTATGCAAATCTATGCCACCCATTAAAAACCCATTATAAAAAATCACACATTTTGTGCGAATCACCAAAATGTGTAAAATACAAACCAAAACGGTACACCTTTAACAACCAAAACATGCACCCAACAACCCAAAATTTAGACTTTTATAATTTGGAATTGAATATGTAATCCTGCTGAATCTATTGTAGCACCAAAATGTGTAAAATACAAACCAAAACGATACACCTTTAACAACCAAAACATGCCCCCAGCAACCCAAAATTTAGACTTTTATAATTTGGAATCGAATATGTAATCCTGCTGAATCTATTGTAGCGATGGTGAAATGTGGTGTAATGTGGATATGACGGCGAAATCTGAAAAATATAAACAAGTCAATCTATTTATTTATTTATATTTTAGGTCATGAATACGAATGAAGAAAAGAAGAAAAGCATCTGTCGGAGTTGTGCGCAATATTTTGATTCGAGGGAAGCTGTTCAAACCCACCAGAAATCATGTGAAAAGTACTTAGCTAATAAAACCTGCAAATACTGTAAAGCCGTCTATACAAGACCTAATAATTTGCGAAATCATGAGAGCAAGTGCACAAATTTAATTTGTCCCCACTGTAAAGAAAAATTTGATACAAAAGATATGCGCGACAACCATATCCAATCATGTTTACTTAACAAAAAGAACACCGGACACAAACAAGATCATAATCGGTCTGATTTGCCGCTAGTAAATGAATCATCTGCTGGCGCACAGGCTGCCTCCAACTTATCTGAAAATACTAAAAAGCGCACACAATCCCCTAATCCACTCAGTTGTCACGATTGTGATCAACAATTCTATAGCTGGAATGCGTTATATTTTCACAGGCGAGAAAACCACTCGACCTTAGGTGTTGGAGGGAATAATGAAACACTCCACCAGAGACCATTTCCCCCTGAATCGGCTCCTTGGATGGGTGAGGATGGCAATATTGCTCACCCTGAGCTAATGCGAGTTTATGAAGAAAATATACGTCTTATTCTTGGGGGTCATATTCCAGGGAGGGTTAGAGGTGTATATAACTTTCCTTTAAATGATATCAACGACTCAAATCAAATAGGCTCGTTTTTAACAGAAGTTTATGAGCAGGAAAACAACATGTTTCGATTTAATGCATCCCTGGGGTTTATACTCAGACATAGAGAAACACAGGAGTTGCGCTACTTTACCCCATTTTTGAACAACACAGTGTATGATTTTCCACAAACTCTGTCAAACTCAAACAATCTTATGAAAATAGTCGCCGACCTTAATTCAAAGGACTACTATGCGCAAGCTAAAATGCAAAGGCCGAACACAAAGTGGGAAGTTGTATATATTTCAAATATCAGCTTTTTTGTGTACAGATCTAACTTTTTGATAGGATCACCAAGAGAAATTGTGTTTCCTGCACACCTTTACAACAAATCTTCATTGCGTTTGCTGCACAAAAACTCCAACCATAAGTTATATGCAGATAATTTGTGCATATTTCGCTGTTTGGCTTCACATAAGTCAAATCACAGTGACAATATAAGCAAACGGACAGTACATAATTTATATAACACGTTTAATGAATTTAACAACAACACACTTCCAGAAAACCCTTATGAATTTGAAGGTGTGACGCTAGATCAAATTCCGATGTTTCAGGAGTGTTTTGACATAGGTGTTTATGTACTTTCCCTACAGGAGGATGATTCCTGTTTTACATTACACAAACCCATTGAAGAACACGAATCCTATATGCATGTTAACCTGTATAAAACCCATTTTAGTATTATTACAAATATTGAGGCGTTTGCAAGCAAATTTTCATGCTTTTTGTGCCAAAAAACGTTTACGCGAAGGGATAAAATGAATGTACACACCGCTAAATGTTATAATAAAACAAAACTCGTTTTTCCAGGTGATGTATATTCACCACCATTAAACATATTTCAGGAGTTGGAAGATGCTGGAGTGCATGTTCCAGAAAGATTGCGCACATTCGAATCATTTGCAGTTTATGATTTTGAAGCAATTTTGCAAAATATTGAAAACTCCAATGCAGACACTGCAAACCTTAATTGGAAAAGCGAACATATGCCTATTTCTGTCAGCATTTGTTCTAATGTGGATGGGTATGAAGAACCTAAATGTTTTGTTAATGAAAATGGAGATCAACTTTTGGCTGGTATGGTCTCATACCTTTCAGAACTTTCCAGTAGATCATATGACATAGCTCGAGAGAAGTGGAAGGATTCTTTTGCATTACTTGAGACGAAAATACACGCTATTAATGAGATTATTGCTCACGACGCCGACATTGCGAATGAGCAAGTTGATAAAAATAGAAAAACTCACGAAGAAAAAATGCTTAAGTACTTATCAACCCTCAACTCAAAATTTGATATGTACTGTTCGCGTCTACCCGTATTGGGGTTTAACTCTTCAAGATACGATCTAAATTTGGTGAAGAAACACTTGCTTACTAAGCTTGGCTTATGCCAAAATTCTCGGAAAAAAAGAAAGAACGATTCTAGAACAGTGCAGACGAGAAAACGTTTGAAACGAAACGATGAACAATGCGAATTTTTATATGAAGTTTCAGAAGATAAAGATTGTTTGAGTGAAGACGAATTAGACCACAGCGAAAATGAAGAGTTTTGTGAAGAAGATGAAGTAAACAATGTTATAGGAGGGGGACATGACGACCCTTTTGATTCATCGAACAAGGAACACACGTCTCACTCTTCATATGTTATTAAAAAAGGAAATTCATACACTAGCATTTGTACAAAACAGTTTAGATTTTTGGATCTTATGAATTTCCTTGCTCCATGCACGTCCTACTCTAACTTTCTAAAAGGGTATGGGATACAGGAGGAAAAAGGTTACTTTCCGTACGAGTATTTAGACTCAGCGCATAAACTAAATGATGAACAACTTCCTTCATACAATTCTTTCTATTCCTCCTTAAAGAAAGTAAATGTGTTAAATGAAGAGTATGAACAGTGGGAAAAGACAGGGAAAAAGTCACAAAAACCCCAAACAGGTGAACAAAAATATTTTGGTTTGATAAATTTGTGGGAGGAAAAAGGAATGAAATCCCTTCGCGACTACTTAGCTCATTATAATAATTTGGATGTGGGACCTTTTGTTCAGGGGGTGAAAAAACTTCAATCTTTCTATTTTGAAAAGGATATTGACGTATTTAAAACTGCTATTAGCGTACCCGGAATAGCTAGACAGCTTATGTTTTCAGCGTCTACAAAAGAGAATATTTTCTTTGCAAACTTTCCTTATAAAGATGCTGATTTATACCACTCCATCAGCAAAAACATTGTTGGAGGCCCCTCGATAGTATTTTGCCGTCACCACAAAAAAGATCACACTTTCATCAGAGGAAATAAAGAGAAAGTGTGTAAATCGATAGAGGGGGTTGATGCAAATTCATTATACTTATACGCTCTTGCAGAAGACTTGCCCTGTTTTAACTACATTAGACGAGAAAAAACAAACAATTTTTACCCATCCCCAAACTGGAAAAACTTGAGCATGTATTACTGGTTGGAGTGGACAGCTTTTACTTCAAAATGCGACATCCTGCACAAGTTGAACAGAGGACGAGAGGTTTTTGTAGGGCCATACAAATTGGACGGTTTCGATCCAAAATCAAGAACTGCATTCGAAGTAAGGAATTTATTTCACTTTAGTCGACAAAATATATATTAGCGTAAATATACTACTACTCTTATCAAATTATGTTACTGCACACACCCACTCACACTATCTCATTTTGACATATTCTACCCATTGTTCTTTTGCAGTTTCATGGTTGCTGGTGGCATTACCACTCCACTTGCATGCCTCCAACATCTGACCCTGCTCTACTAAAGCGGCAAAAAGACACTAAGGAGAAAGAACAATTTATTCGCTCTCTTGGATTGAATTATGAATGCATATACGAGTGTGAGTTTAACTTGCTTTGCAAAACAAACGACGAGCTTATGTCGTTTATTGATAAGTCACAACCCAAATTCTACCGAGAGAACAAAAGCAGTGTGACTCAAGAACAAATATTATCTGCAGTATCTGCAGGAAATCTATATGGAATTTTAGAGGTGGACATTAAAGTACCAACAACATGGTCTAAGGACCATCATAAAAACTCAAGTCCATACGAATACTTCTCCGAATTTTCACCAATTTTCTGCACAACAGATGTACCGTTTTCTTGTATAGGAAAACACATGCAGCGCTATGTTTTTTCATCTAACATTTCAAACCAACAACCTGAAACAAGACGACTTCTGGTTGGAGGGATGGAAGCTACAGAAATATTTTTATCTTCAGATCTTTTGAAATGGTATTTAAACCACGGACTTGTTGTTACAGACGTACATCAAGTCGTAGAGTTTACACCTCGAAAATGTTTTAAATCGTTTAAGGATGAAGTGTGCAAAGCTAGAAGACAAGGTGATTTAAACCCAGATTCGTCTGTTCTTGCAGACACGTCCAAACTTATTGGTAACAGCGGTTTTGGATCGCTAATTATGGATCGTTCTAAGCATGAAAACGTAGTATATGCAGCTGATGAATACACAGCTCGATTCCACGTCAACAACCCCCAGTTCAAATCACTTGATGAGATAACACCACACTCATTTGAAATTCATATGGCCAAAAAACGAATCAAACTCGACCTGCCTATCCACTTAGCCTTTTGCCTACTACAAACAGCCAAGCTGAGAATGCTATCCTTCTACTATGATTTCCTTGTACCTTTTGTTGATAAATCAGATTATGAACTCTGTCAGATGGATACAGACAGTATTTATGTAGCGCTATCAAAGAACAGTCTTGAAGAGTGTGTAAAAGAAGACATGAAAGAACAGTATAATAATAGAGTGTATAACAGCTGTCAGCAGGAATATGCTTCTGACGAGAATACATGGTTTCCCAGAAAATGCTGTGAAACTGATTCTAACTTCGATAAAAGGACGGTAGGGTTATTTAAAAAGGAAGCAAGCGGGAATGAAATGATATCTTTATGTTCAAAGTCATATTTTCTTGCAGGGGAAGAGGGGAACAAGATGAGCGCCAAAGGTGTTAATAAGGCGAGAGTTAACGATCCTTTCACATTGTTCCTGTCAACACTTGAAACACAAAAAAGCAACTCAGTTGTGAATAAAGGGTTTAGACATCGTTTAAACACTGTGTGTACATACGAGCAGAAAAAGGTTGGGTTTACTTATTTCTATTGTAAGAGAGAGGTGATGGAAGACGGAGTGAACACCCAACCTTTAAAATTAGTCTTATGTCCATACTCTCGAAACATATTTATCACACCCGGTCAGGACTGCAGTCTTCTGTTAAATGACAGGAGTGACTTACAAATGCACGGACTCACATTTACTTCAATTGAACATTTATTTCAGTATGAAAAGGCTGTATTCCACAACAAAAGCAAAATTCAATACCACCTTTCAAATTCGATGGTGAGTAACTACTCCCTCGACAAAAAAGTAGATATTTGTGATATTTCTTTTGATTGGGTGCAAAAGCGCAATTCTGTAATGAAATCAATTCTTATGTTGAAATGTAACACATACAAAACACGATTCCGCTCCATTGCATTATCGCTACAGGATAAAAAAATTATTGTAAGCGGTGTCAATCATAATAGATACTGGACTTGTGGAATGAACTACCGCATAGCAAGAGCTGTGGATGAAAAGTATCACCCTGGAATGAATATGCTAGGGCTGCTTTGGAGGGAAGTGTTAGCAGAATTTATTTAGGTTTAATAAAAATGAGACATCGTTGATATTATGCATATGTTGAATAGACGAATGTAAAATAAAACTCGTATATGAACAACTTTTTTCTTATTCTGTGTCATTTCCACATACGAAGTTGGAGGGGAAGCAAGCTTTTAGTACAAAATGGAAATTGACATGCCTCCCACGTTCATCTGCCCAACAAGCATTGCTTTAGTAGGGGTGTCTGGTTCGGGTAAGACTACGCTAGTCTTTGAGATTTTGGATAATATGGATAAGTTATTATCTGAAAAAACAGAGAAAGTGATGTATTGTTATGGTGCATGGCAGAAAAAGTTTGAAGAGAGGGAGGGGGGAATCATATCTTTTCATGAAGGTCTACCAACAGAAGAGACTGTGCGCGACTTTTCATCCAAGGAATATCACACACTTGTTGTGATTGAAGATTTAATGTCAGAGTTGGTTAAGGATGAAGAAGCAGAAAAATTGTTTACAAGGACGTCTCACCACTATAATGTTACAGTCATATACATGTTACAAAACGTGTTTGAACAAGGAAAGAAATCTCGCTCCATAAGCTTAAACACCCACTATTTTATACTGACTAAAAACACAAGAGACGTTAACCAAATAGCAACACTAGCGCGCCAAACAGGTCTAGGGAAAAGAATGATTGAGGCCTACAAAGACGCCGTCCTTTCTCGCAATTATGGTTATCTTTTATTAGACGTCTCCCCTCACCACAAGATAACATCACCAGACACAAGTTTGAAAACAAACATATTTGGAGATGAGACCGTGGTGTACGTGCCGCTTCGAAACACTTGAATGAAGGAGGTCTGGCTATTAATCCGCACTGACTGCTAGTGTCATACTCAACTATGGAAGGTGTGTGTGTGTGTGGTCAACGTGTGCAGTCGACCGATTCAAAACATACTTTATCTTCATAAATACCGTTTCACACCATCACTACTCATTTACAAGTGAGATGTCGGCTAGTACACAACTATGTCTTCTCATTTAAAAGCGGAAAAACACTTTATCCACCTATTGTTAGAATCTCCCAGTCGACTTCAAGCAAAAGCTTTGCTATTTACTGCTACTCCAGCACAGGTTCGAGTGTTGTGTGAAATAGGGTTGAACATTAAACATATGACACCTCCTCCCAACTCTCAGACAAAGCTAAAAAGACATCAAGGATTGTTGGAAAAACTATCGAAGCAACGCCAGTGTAAGAAGAAGCAGTTGTGCCTTATTCAAAATAACTATTCTCCGCTCCTTTCGATATTAAGGATTTTCAAGGAAGAGATACAGAAAAAATTATGAAGTCAACTCGTAAAATGATATTAATCCCTATCGTAAAATACACCGAGCTTTTGGAAAAGTGCAAGAACATAGACAAAATCAAACAAAGCGAAAATCAATCCGACGTTGGAAAAAGAGAAGGTTCGGTCGATTCAAATGAAAAAGCAGAGTCTGCTAATACAAAACCAACGTCTCAAACTGAATCAAAGTTTATAGCTCCTCCACCAGGAAAGTCAGACAATAACCCAATTTCAATCACTTCCCCTGCTGGAGAGGAAGAAAAAAAAGACCAAAAACAAAACACGCCGTTCATGTACACACCTCAAAAGAGCAGGAGGGTAACATCGCGTCGCAAGCCTTTACCTAAAATTAAAAAACAACAACCAACAATTAAAAAGAAACGGATTGTGAAAAACGAAGTTGAAAACTCTTGGAAGACGTTACGCTAATGCAATAATGACTAAACATAATGCTACAGCAAAATCAAAAGAAAAAAAGAAAAAAAATGTCAAAAGTGAGCAGAAATCATCTATTTCCTCATCAATAGCTCCTGAAAAAGCTGAACACTTGCATCAAATCTTTTACACAGGACCATCACAAGCGTTTTTAGGGAGTGTTAATGATGTGTATAAGGAAACAAATCGCAATAACCCAAATTTAAACATCTCCAAAAAAGAAATAAAAAAATGGCTCCTCACCCAAGACGCTTACACTTTATTTTCACCTAGAATATTAAATTTTGATAGGCCTCGCATTGTCGTGTCTGAAAAGAATTACCAATATGATGGGGACTGCATCAATCTATCGTTTTACAGCAATAGTAACGACAAATATTCGTTCATTCTTCTCCTCACTGATGTGTTTACCCATTTCATATGGACAAGACCTTTGCGCGCTGTGACAGGGGTTGAAACGTCTGAAGCTTTGAAATCCATATTTAAGATACAATCGCCGAAGGTATTTCGCACAGATAAAGGGACTGAGTTTATCAACTCTAATTCAAAAGCGATTTATTCATTATTTAAAGTCCATCATTTTTCATCCAATAATGATAAAAAAGCAAACTATGCCGAAAGAGCTATAAAGACAATACGAATGCGCTTACAGAGATACATGAAATTTAAAAACACATTTAGATGGATTGATATATTAGACGAAGTGACATTGTCTGTAAACACGAGTGTGAACAGATCTATTGGAATGACTCCGACAGAAGCGCTTTCCGCTGACAGAGCACTTCTTTGGAAGAGACAGTACTTGGAAAATGAAAGACCGTCCGTACCTTTGGTCAAAGTCGGTCTATAAGTATGATGTGAATGATAAGGTGCGACTTAGCTACAACCGCTCAGCCTTTCACAGATCATACGATGAAAACTACACTCGACAGCTGTATATAATTACAGATAGGCAAGTGTATCAACACACCCCTGTCTACTCCATTAAAAACTGGGCCAATGAACCGGTGGAAGGAGTCTTTTATGAGGAGGAATTGCAGCTTGTTATTGTTGATGAGAATACGGAATATGAAATAGAAAAAGTCGTTGCTCGTAGGGTGAATGAAGATGGGGAGAGAGAGGTAAAAGTGAAATGGGTTGGGTGGCCTGATAAATTTTGTTCATGGCTGCTAGCCAGCGAGGTAAGGGATTTAAGACCTGATGGGGTTGCAGAACAAGATGGGGGAGGGGAGCATGATGTTCAGCAGAGGAGGGGAGGAAGGCGAGGGAGAGCGAGGGGGAGGGGGGTTAGAGGGCGTAGAGGGAGGCGAGGGCAGCAAAACGGAGATAATGAAAATAGGGAAGGAGGAGTTGGGGGGCAGAGAGAGGTGGGGAGGGGGGTTGGAGAACGTAGGCGAAGACAAGCACGCGAAAATATTCAAGAAGAAGACGTGCGAGGCGAAAGGAGAATATTGCCTAGAAGAGCTGTTCGAGATAGAGTTGAAAGAGAACGTGGGAATAATGATGGAAGGCGACGTAGGGGAAGAAGAGCAGCGTAGGGTGGGAAAGTGTATTTATACAAACTCACAACTTTAATCGTCGCACTTGGAAGTAGTCAAACAGGCGGTAATCATGTACATTTTTGCTTGCTCAACAGACAACGCAGACGCATACCCATCAAACTGTGCATTGGACTTTACATTCTCATTAGAAAAGTCGATACTGCTTAGCGGTGCATGGGAATGTTGTCTAATCGATTTTACTATTATAGATAAACAGGGGTATATATCGGTGTTGAACGAAAAACAGAACAGAGAAGTCGAAGTTGTGAGTAGGGAAGTAGAAAAAGCGCTCGAGCTGACAGATGATATAGGGCAATACAGCGAAACTGAAAAACTATTAAAGCGCTTAGTTGAATTGAAGGAAGAAGAAACAAAACCTTATACCATAAATCAAAAAATAAAGAACAGAAAATTGATTAAGAAAGTGGGGATGGAAGTGCATTGCAGCATTGTAAGACCTAGCTATGTGCATGGTGTGTAGGCTCCTATTATTGCCATGTTTGACACTCTGCCTGTCAAATCTCACCCGACCCCGCTGTACTTTGCAATAGGTCAATCAGTCATACAGACGATACGCATGAGTATAAAAGTCACTGAATCGTTTAAACATGTGTTATTATCTTCTGGTAAGGCTTGCTGTACACTACACATCCGCGCAAAAAGCTAAACTTGAAAAAACGAGCATGTCTCTCCTCCCATACACTCCTTCAACTGAAAAGTGGACAAGTCATTATAACAATCTTCTCAAGAAAAAATTCAACCCCAAAGGTGGGGTATACATGCTTAAGACTTCATCCGGGAAGGAAGAAAAGCAAACAGGCGGGTCTAAGGGGATGGTAAGCGAGACTGAGCAAACAATAAAGCAGGCGAAAGTAATGGCGAAAGAGCAGCAGAGGGAAGAAGAGGGGGTAAAATCTCTTGATAAAATCATCCACCCCGTCAGCATTTCGAACTCAAGTTCAAAAACTATAAATTTCGTTAAATCTCTTAAAAGGAATCACTCTGCTTCCGCAACTGCAAAGAAGAGGACGTCTGCAAATAAGAAGTCGAGTAAAAAGTAATCATTATGGAGTATATGCGAGAAAATTTTGCTGAGGCTCATGGGGAAGAGTTGAATATATTCTCTCCAGTGAATGCAGATGCTGCTGTTCGGGGAAGGGAGATGCGCAGTTATCGCCCAGTCAGCACGATTACTCAAGGTTCTCCAATTCAGTTTTATCTAAGCGGACATTCGGGAGATTACATTTCTTTAAAGAACAGTCTGCTTTATGTAAAAGTATGCATAGAAAACGTTGAGACCGGACTGAAAATTGGGGCGGAGGACACAAAAGTCGCGCTTGCAAACAACGCTTTGGGCACTATGTTTAGACAGGTAGAGGTTTTGCTGAACGACACCCCAGTAGGATCGGGTGTAGGCGTAAACTTTGCTTACAAATCGTATGCAGACGTTCTTTTGACATCGACTTCTGACGAAAGGGCTACATCGTTGTATACACAAGGGTATTGGATAGATAGTGGTACAATAGATTCATTCGATAGTTCAGGAGAGGGAGCTAACAACGGGTTCAAAAAAAGGTTTCTCTTCACAAAGGCTGGAAAGAATGTAGAGTTTGAGGGTCCTTTAAGAATGGGTGTCCTTAACATGTCCAAACCTTTGATTAACGGAGTTTCTGTCAAAATTGTTTTACATCAAGCGTCAGACGAATTTAGGCTGTGCAGTGGCGATTCAACCAAAAAATACAGACTTGCTATAAAAGACGCGGTTTTTAAAGCGTGTCACATTAAAATAAACCCAAGCATAATGCTTGCTCACAACGAGGTGTTGAAAGATCATCCGGCCATCTACTCATTCCCTAAAGAAGAAGTGAGAAGCTATGTTATATCAAAGGGCGTGAGAGAGTGGAGCGTAAACAACATATTAATGGATACTGTTCCGGATTCAGTTTGTGTTTTCTTTGTTGATTCTGATCGCTCCAGCGGAGATTTTTCCAAATCTCCGTACAAACTTTCTCACTTCCACATTGGAGAACTTGGGTTTTTTGTGGATGGACAAAGTCTTCCTGGAGAGTCCATTAAATGTGACTTTTCAGAAGGAAACTACATGCAAGCATACAACTCGATGAAAAGGGTGGACGGATCAGACTCAGTATTTTGCAGCTATGATGCGTTTAAAGACAACAACGTATTTTTCAACTTTAACATTTCAATGTCACACTGTTCAGAAGAGGGTATTGTGCCTCTCATTAGAAAGGGTCAAACTCGTTTAGCCGCCACATTCAATAAAGAATTGCCTAATGCTGTCACAGCATTTGTTTACTGTAAATCTCAAGGAATGGTTGAGGTTGACATGGTCAGAAATGTTAAGGCTATGTAATTATGTCAACAAAAAAAAAAAAAATGTATTACAAGCGTTGTTATTTTATGTCTGTCAATTAAAGAAATAAAAAAATATAACTCATAAATAAAACATTATGTTGTTTGTACATACACTTTAAAGATGACATGTTCCCAGAGTTTCGACGACCGTCTCCATCGTCTCTGTGTGCTCGGCAGACGTTGAGTCTTTCACCTTTCCGCCGCTTCGGTGCAACCTGCTCCCGCACGAATCGGAATAAACCGCACTTCTGAAGCTTTCCTCCGCTGTTTCGTGTACCTTCCTCTAAAATAATTATAAGAAAAAAAAATTAAAAAAAAAAACCAACTCGGCTATAACAATTTAACATGTTGAAAAGGAAATGTGCATTATGTTTTGAAATAATTAAGAAAGTATTCTGCTAAAATATTCGCTAAATTCGCCTGACTTTAGTCAGCGGTTGTATATTATCTAACCGTGTTTCCTCTCCTCTGTCTTCTATGGCGTTCGCGCCGCGCCATCTCCCGCCGCACCAAAAACCTTCTTGCGCACCATGCTCCGGTGCATGCGCCGCCCACCGACAAAACGCCAAATGCGGCGATCAGCCCTGCGATCAGTTCTGGTTGAACGCCTGGAGTTGATGGTAAAGGCATCGTAGACGGATCTGCTGACGGTTGGACAGGAGAAGGCTGGATTGGAGAAGAGTGTGGGATGGGGGAGGCTGTTGGAGGCGGAGAAGAAGAAGATGAGTCTGGGATGGGCGAGGTTGTAGAAAGGGGAGAGCTGTCTGGGATGGGCGAGGTCGTTGGGAGAGGTGAAGAGGTGTCTGGGAGGCGTGTAGAGGAAACTTCGTCTGTAATGAGAGTTATAATCATGATTTCAAAATAAGTGATTTAATAACTATGATTTAAATTATTATTTGTTTTACAAATTTTAGCATTTGTTGCGTTAATAGACGTAATTTGTAAACAAATAAATGGTAACACACGCTATGCAATAAAATAAGTGATTTAGGGTGGATGATTGCCTTATGTCGTTAAGTTGAGGGACAAAAATGACAAATATTGATGGGTCATGAAGCGTTTGTGTATCATTTTAGCATCGGCGCGATTGACAGACTTAATTTTTAAACAAATGAATGGTGGCACATGACATGATTTTAAATTATTATCTGCTTCATTGATAGGCGTGGAATGCAAACAAATGAATGAAAACACATGTTATAATTTCATTGTTTACCATCATCGTCGTCTTCATCAGCAGGGTTTCTGGGAGGGGGTTGAGGGACGTGTTTTACGGGTGGAAGGAAGGGTTTGTCGTGGCGAAATGACAGCTTCGGGGTTGTCGGTCGAGGTGGTGGACATTGGCTTTTCAACTGGAATCTTGTCCACTCGGGGATGGTGGAACAGTCGAATGGTAGAAGGGTGTTTACTATTTCTGCAGACTTCAAGTTGAAAAAGGAGGAAAAAAAAACCGGGTCGTACACCGAGATGTACACCCTTTCGAGCCGTATGTGGTGTACGGCGCTCTTGGCGATCGATACCGATCGAGGATACCCTCCTGCAAAGCATTTGATCGAGTTTGCAGTGCAGGAGCATGTATCCTCGATCGGTCCACAATCATATTCGGCGGTGACATAACTTGTCACCGCCAAAAGAAGCAAAGATACTGATACGTGCATCCTCCCACCTTGCGATCGAGCCGGCCGGTGATTGCACGCGGGATGGTCTGTGTTTACATGTGTGTGTGTGTGAATAGCCGCCGCGTAAAATATTAAATATGTCCTAATAAAGCGATTTCAACATTATATTATGACTGCATCTAAATGTAAAATCATGGGAATGCATATTCTGTTGGTTGGAAGGAGGGGGCATGCGCGCTATTTAAAGCTGGAAGTGTGTGCTTGCATTTTGGAATGATACACCCCCAGCGGGTGTAGCGCCGTCTACACTCGCTGGGAGTGTCTGTAAAGGGTATCCGTTTCGCGCTCATGCATTTCTGGATGCTGTACTGACGCGCTTTTCTGTACTTGTGCGTGTGCATCAAACACAACAAAAAAAAAATAAATAAACATTCTTATTGCAATTTGATTCAAAATAATTTAACTTAAAGGAAAATGTGTTCAAAGTGCTTAGTATAGGTTCCCTAGGTCGATATGCATTTGCTGCAAGCGTTATCCGGTTATGTAATGGAAGCGATGCAGTAACACTTGGGTCCGTAGGACGACTGCGTGATCAAACCTTTATTCATACGCAACCACTTGTTGAGTTAAGTCGATATAATCCTAACATTGCAGACATATCTTTATTTGAGTCTACTTATCTGCTCATATTGACCCACCGTGTAAAATGAAATAATGGGAGGAGGGATTACAGTGCATGCTGTAAAGGGTTAGAAAACGATTAAAGTGCATATGTCCGTCTGCTCATATTGGGCCGTCGTGTGAGATGGAATAATGGGAGGGGGATTGTAGTGCATAAATAATGGGAGGGAAGGTCACAGTGCATGCTGAAGAGGGTTAGAGAACGATTAAAAATCTGATAAAATAATTCCGCCTGCTCACACCGACATTATTTAAACCCTTGCTACTCCCAACACAGATTCACTTATATTGGAGCTTTTGCGACACAACATAGACATAGACTGCAAAATGGATTCGAAACTAAGGTGAGTGACTGTTTAGGGAAAGGGTTGAGTTTACCATTAAGCTAATTTATTCCTTTTAAACTCGGTTTATAATTTTAAAATTACCCCACCCCACCCCTTTATTTTTCAGCTTAATCACCTCCAACTTCCAAAAGGAGATTGAAAAATACGTCGAACAGCGTATAAGGGAAAGCACGCTTCCCCTTAAGAAAAGGAGGAGGGTGGACCCTGCGTCCTCCCCACCCCCTGCAGAGGAAGCATGTACTCTACCCGGTGGTAGGATATCTCCTGTATGCATATCGTCGGATGAGGCCGCATCCCCAACATGTGTTTCACCAGGCAAAAACAGAATAGTCGATACAAGTAACAGCGATTCTGAAGAAGCTGATTCCAAACCATCAACCTTTGCTACGACCCCGTCTCCTCTTATGGGCGAAGAGACGTATGCGGAACTTTGCACCGTAACGCTGGACGATCTTATTGAAGAGATCGACTTAATCAACAAGTAAGCACGATTACTTTTTACATCAGGGGGTTCGTTCTAGGATAGTTTTTAATATAAATAGTCAGTCTTAAACTGCGTATGTTCATTAGTGTGGAGTTTTTTTTTGCTAAATAGGGGGGGGAGATGTGTGTAAACACTCGTTTGTGCAAATGTGGTGTGAACATGTTGTTTATTATTGTTTTTATAGGGAGGGCATGAACGATTTAGACTATTTGAACGATAGTCAAAAAGGAGGTGAATATTCTTTATTTCTATTTGTTATCTGCTATCAAATTCATATGTTGATGATTGTGATGCGTGTATGTTTGTACATGATACATTCGCACCCAGTTTTATAGACGTGTTTCACACAATCATTTCAGCTGCAGAGCACGATTGGTTGGCGGATTTAATTGGGGCAGATTGAAGAATTGGTGATGCGTAATACATGTCTGGAAAATAGCGTTAAATCCGTTCATTAAGATAATAAATGAAAAAAACTAGTAAGTTGTGATGCGTTGTTTCTTTTATTCACGAGCAAAACGATCAATTGTTTATAGGCGAATAATTTGTGTCATACATATATCGATTCTATCCTTTAATTTGCAATACAGTGTAAACCAGAATCTCCTTTGCTTCTGCACATGTAATTGTGTGGTGTTAACCGATCTATACATTAGACATTTGAATTTGCGCGCGTGTTTATACACTATTCCAAACAACAAGGTAACAGCGATTAAAACCAGCTGTTTATTCTTACACATTAAAACGTTTACAACTTTAAAAATATTCTTTAAATAATCCATTAGTATGTCTGATGGTGTGTTGACGTCGAAAGCGTGCGTTCTTTTTAGTGATGGTTGTGTTACGACTTTTGCGCGAGCAACAGTTTGAAAAGCAAAGTAATAATAAACAAGTCTTTACAAATCGCATTCCTAACAAGTAATGACCAATAATTTAATAGCGAGCGTTTTATATGGGCGGGGTGCAAAATTGAGTCTATCGACTGGTGGAAAGCAACAAAACTAATGAGATGGTTTTTTCATTTTTTTTTTATTTTTTTTTTTTTCTTGCAATAATAAAGCAGTTACAATGCACATAAAGCATATCCAATATTTAATGCATGCAATAACCAAAATTATATAAATGCAGCTGTTGCAGCAAAGGTGTTACATTCCCTGCATGATTCTCCATCATCACATTTGCACAGTTTTTCATTCATGATGGATGGATGCATAGCTTTCAGATATGTTATCGCTTCTTTAAAACTACTCCATTCATGAACCTTTAAAAAAACTCCTCTTTTAGAAGGGCAAATTTTGTGTGCGTCGGGGGAAAACCATTCCCTCACATCCACTCCATAAAACTTTCTTGATACGGAAACTACCAGACCGCCTCCAATGTGGTGGCGAAACTGTTCCGGAGACGTAGGAGCCTGCTGTAACCATGAATCTATCAAGTCGATAAGTTCAATTAATCCGTGTAATCGCCCATACGTCAGAACAACTCCTTTTGTCGTTCTCACTAAGTCGTGCGGTTCGCAAGGGGATTGCTCCCACTTTCTAAGCGAGAAGCGCCTTTCACCACGCCATTCCCCGTGTTCAAAAAATAGATTTTCAGCTATTTTAACAGGGGATTGATACTCCTGGTATTCTTCATCTTCTCCAACCTGTCCAGTCGACGGTGATGAAGGAGGGTTAGTATACTGACTCCCACCATCTTCCCTAAACTTTGATGGGGAGTAGCAGGCGTTGATGAACTGAATTTCTTCGTCTTCCAGGCGCTTAAAATGGTCTAGCACAGAACGGGTGTTAGAAAAACTTTTAAGACCAAGAAGTTCAGAAGGGCGAGCGTTTGGAGAATTAGCTCGCTTATAGAATCTGGTAGGAGAAGGAAGATTGCGTCCAAGAAGAGTTGGGGATGGGGGTACTGCTGCAGAAAAAGTTGAAGGTGTAGGATTCATCATTGAAACCGTTGGGGTGGGTCTTGGTTTTTTTGAGCTAGTGGTGCTTTTCCCGCTTGTCGATGCATTTAACTCTGGAGTTTTAGGACGTTTAAACGCCACTTTTTCCCCAGTTGGCGAATCTGCATTTGAAGACTTTATGGAAAGATCCAAAGGTTCATCTTTCTGCAATATATAAAAGCATAAAATAGTAAATGTTAGCAAAGAAAAAAGCAAGAGGCAGTTTGCGCTTCCACTCTAGAGGAAGGCGTTATAAATGCACATTGTGTGACCATAGAGCTGCCCCGGGACTCGAACCCGGGACCCCCATCGGACGTGACGAAACAGAAGCCAACCAACATTACCACTGGACTACGCCTACTGCTGAAAGAGCAACCCAGGATTAACCTTAATATGTAAGAGAGTGGCCTATTTAACCCTTGACATCTACACACGTGACTGGCAGCGGTGCAGAAGTAGGGCGCACAGGGCATGAATGTTTCTTTCGATATAAGGGGTGTGAGGTCTATATGTCGTGTCATAGTAAGAATCTGCAGGGTATAATTAGTGTCAGCAAATAATTTCTAATTCTGTCGTAAACTATGCAACCCGCTCTAGAAGAATGCTTTATAATGTGTATGGTGTGGTTATAGAGACAGTGCGCGATTTGGGTGCTGTAAAGGAGCTGCGTGTCCAAAAGACCAGCCTCTCTATCCGCTCGGTTGCGGCGGCTGCATATTAAGGTTAATGTTTGCTCGCTTAATATGTACACAAGTGGTGTGCGACTGCTGGAGAAGCGAGCAAGGGTTAACCTTAGTGTACAGACAAGGGGTGTATTCACCCCTTTATTATTAATAAACAGGTAAACGCATCCCTTGTCTAATGAAACAAATGTATTTTCCTCAAAGATCAAAAATCAAAAGTAGTCGCCGTGCTCATTCTAATGAAGAGCGTCATAAATGTACATGAGTGAAGCCGTAGTCACGCCGGTCAGTGTTTCGAACCTGCCACGGCCGTGAAATACATGAAGCAAGTTAAGGAGCGTCAGCGCTTCTACGCTCTTGACCACAGCAACTACTGTAGACGGGAGGCTGGATTAGGCTTAATGAGTGGTAAAGCGACCTATTTACCCATCGACATCTACATCACGTGACCAGGGTCGAGTGACCTAGATGTCATGGCCAAGTAACCTAATTACCCCTCGGTAACTAGTCACGTGATCACAGTGGATGTATAGATGCGCAACGTATCTACACATTCCTTCATTAAACAGGTAAAATGCGACATTTCACCTGTTTAACAAACGCATTTCCCTCAAACATAATATCCCAAATAATTTGTAATCAAGTTGTAAAAATCAAAAGTGGTGGGAGGGCTGTTCGAGTTAGATACCTATCTATGGACCTAGTGGAAGGACGCTCGCCGCAGGCAGGATTCGAACCGTCAACTGATGAGACTGCAGCAGTTGGCACTTCAGAACCAGCGATTCGTAGGGGAAAGCAGGCTAGGTCCCAGCGAGTCTAACCGTTCGGCCACACACACCACAACAATTAGAGCAACCATTTAGCTTAATAATCAAACAAGTGACCTATTTAACCCTTGACATGAGCACACGTGACCACCATCGTAGCAGGAGTGGGACGCGCGTTAGCATTGGGTATAGTAATAGTGTGTGTGTACCCACCTTGTGGTTAGTGTTTGAGATGGGCGGCAGAGCAGACACATACAAATCCTTCTTTCTCTTTCTGGATAAAGGTGCAGAGTCGCCAGAGTTAAAGAATTCGCTCCTTAACCGCGAAAATGGGTGTTGAGAAGTTGATGCGCTGTCATCGTCAGTCTTAGTTGCGTTGTCGGCTGCATCCTGCAATAACAATATGCATATAATTTAAACAATGATTAAAAGAGCGAACAAGCGATATGTGTTTCAGACATAATTTTAAGTAAAATGATAAAATTAATTTCATTCATGTGCATAATGCAATAACAGCAAATTACATTCATCACCTTTTTTGCCTTCTTCATCCTAATTTCTGCCAGTGTAAAAGGATCCACAGAGTCATCCTTGCAAAGGGACGCTTGTGGTACGGGAAGCGTATCCTTTTTCATCATGCTTAATTGCTCGCCCTGTAATAAAGTAATGGAATAGCGATAATGACTAAAATATTTTCCATTCCATTAATGCAGCAAAACATAAATGTACATGATTTAAAATTTTTAATAATAATAATAATATGTAACTCACCATTGGTGCATCCTCACGCGTGTCGATTACAAGACTATCTGCTGCAGGTGATTTCACCACCAAATCTTTTGAGTTTAAAGTATCCATTTTCTCAAAAGTAGTTGTATGATTTGTTGCGGGGGTAGCAGATCTAGTGTTGTACTTCTTAGTAGATTTGGATGCGTCCATGTCTCAACGAGGTTTAAAGGTGGTGATGTTGCGATGTGTGCTATGTGAATGTAATTTCCAACTTGAGTCCAGCTATTCTGTCAGACCTGCGTTTTATACCCTTTCATACCCATTACAAGTCCCCCCCACCCTCTCTTACTCCCACCTCCCAGACTGCATGCGCACTCCCTCCCACCCACTCCCAAACAATAAGTGTTGTTATGATGAACTTAAACCCAAACACAACCCATATTCTATCTATTAATACCCACCTAGCTATACCCCATACTTAACACTGCTTGCTCTAAAAACAGCTATCAGTCTCATCAACCCCTATTAAACATTCATGGTCGGGTTTAGAGGCGGGTTTGGGACTTGAGCAGCATAATGTGCAGCGTTGATTTATTTTATGAAGTCGGTTTAAAAAAGGTAAAATGTGAGAAAATACTGTGGATTTCTCATCTTCTGATTCTGATTCACATTCAGTTTCACCAATGTGTTTTTGCCAATAGCGCTGGTGTGTTTCTACTATAGTATTCAACTCGCGATGTTTTAAAATAAGATCGCTAATTAAATCAATAACGTTGGTTGAATTGAGTTTAGAGCAAGCAAGTTCACATTTTGGGGAGTGTTTAATGTGCTCTATGGTGGGGTTGTCTCCTTCATTCCAAGAATGAAGTATTATTCCGCAGTGGTAACACTGAACAGAATCACGCCCGCCAAGATAAAAAAAACCAGCAACAGCTAAATCATCACAATTTATAAAAGATGTTTTCCACGAGGTGAAAGTGTTCAGTCTGGTATATAATTTGGAATAAACTGTAAATTTGGGGTTTGGCATAATATTGCTAGCCATTATAGTGTATTTAGTTGTTTAAGACTCTGTTTTGTTGTTCTAAAAGAAACGATATATGGTATAATTGTTTGAAAGAAAAATATTTCCCTTCTAAGTTTCTCCAATGAATTATTATATTCCTCCTTATGCTCATCCAATAATGGGTAGTCTGGCTTTCCTTTAGCTAAACTGGTGGTGTATTGTCCAAGTTGGAATAATTCATTTCAGCAAAAGCACACAATTACAACCATCAACAAGCATGTGTGTTAGTCGGGTTAAGTCGAATGTAGATGGGGTGATTGACACGGCTACATATATATATACACACTCCACATCTAAAAATAGACTGCATTAGTCATTTATCGTCAATAACCCGATTCGTTCTGTTGTCCCCCCTTGTGTTCTCACCCTCCTAAGATGAATGGTTTTACATACATAACCTTGGGTCTACAGCCATACTATGGTGACCCATATCTCTCCCCTAGACTCACAGTGTCTACTCAAAGTGTGGTCATGTGTAGTATACGAATGTGGTGTTATGTTCAGGATAACAAGTCTGAACTTGTCTTCTAAGATAAAGGGTTTTACATACATAACCTCGGGTCTATACCCTCACTATGGTGACCCATATCTCACCCCTAGGGTTACAGTGTCTATACCAATAATTATCTCAAGGGTATGACAAGTCTGAACTTGTCTTCTAAGATAAAGGTTTTTACATACATAACCTTGGGTCTATACCCTCACTACGGTAACCCATATCCTAGGGTTAATAATATGCACTAAGCCACCTGTCTATCAATATAAACAACCCTGGGCTATATATATATATATAAACAAGGTTGTCCTATATAATACTATAAACAAGGGTCTATACCCTCACTATGGTGACCCATATCCTAGGGTTAATAATATGCACTAAGCCACCTGTCTTTCAATATAAACAACCCTGGGCTATATATATATATATATATATATATATATATATAACAATATAAACAAGGTTGACCTATATAATACTATAAACAAGGTTGACCTTATAAGGGGGTGTCCTGACCTCATAAGGGTAAGGTTAAGGTCACCAATTAGTGACGTCAGTGACCTCATCAGGTCACTGACCTATTTAACAACACCTACATCGCAGGTACCCAGACGTTCGCCCCTTCCTTAACTACTGGTACGAAATAAATGGGCCAAAATAGAATTTGGAACGGACACCCCTCTATTAAATACAAGTGCCCATCCATCAACATTATACCTCGCTACTATAACATTACTTGAAGGAGCGTTATGCGATACCTTTATCATTTCTGTTAATTTTATTATTATATTCTTTTAAACTTTATTTCCATTTTGGTATACAAATAACGATAACAGGTTTATGCATGGAAATAGGTTCTTGTTCTCTATCTGAGACAGTTCTTCCAAACAGACCTTCTGTAACTACGTCACTAATTACTAAGTTGTAATATACAATACACAATGTATCGACACTCATACAGTGTACACAAGCCCATGACTCCTTTTAGTAGGCTAGGCGGTTTTTATAATTGACTTGTTTCAGTCAGGGCTTACTTGCCTGCTTTTATGGTTTATAGGCTTGTAGACTCTTGCTTACCTATATACAAATAAATGCTGAATATGGTAACTATAGGTAAATAGATAAAGAGGTGAATAAATAAATAAATGAAGAAGGAAGGAAGGCAACTCAGGCTTCCTTAATTTTAATCTTATAACATGTATCCTCTTAGGAAGGTTCTGATTTCTTTTATGCCAAAAGATTTCACCTCGTCTGTAATGCTGTTCCAAAGTATTGGTCCTCTGTATGTCATTTTTTTATTTTTAGGATTAGGTAGGCTACTTTTTGACTTAAGTTAAATTCCGCCAATTAATTTTTCTCTGGTCTAAATTGTCTTCATTATTGCTCAGTTAGAAAGCATATTCTAATAAATGTGATTCTCTGTTCTTGGCAAATAGAGGCATTCCTAGCTCTTTATGGAGCTGATTTGCATGTGTCCCTTTGTTCAGACCCTCTGATATCCTTAAAGCTATGTTCTGTAACTTTGTAATTGGTCTAAAATGTACTCTGGGGCAGCATCATACAGTGTGTCCCCGTATTCAATGACAGGGTGGATGGCTACTTTATACAGCATTTCCCAACTAAGGGGCATAACAGAGAAATACCAATAGAATTGTCAAATAATCAGCAAATTGAATGGGTCATAAAGTTTAGGTATTTAAGCATAGTGTTACAAGAAGACCTGAAATTTGAAAGTAGTTTTAATGATTCAATTTGACAAACATCTGCACGATTAAGGACTATACAGATTATAAGAGGTAGCCTTACAAAGAGCTGCGCATTACTTTTAATAAAATCAATGGTATTATGTTATTTTGAATATATTAATTTCTGTTATCTATCACTCAGTAAGAATTACCTAGACAAAAATACAAACTCTACAAAATAGGGCACTATAAAAGTTGGACTACCACAATTCTACCCAGCTGCAAGAGTTTATGAACTGACAGAACTCAGTACATTGTTCAGAAAATGGAATTCAATCTCTTAAAACTAATACATCCTGATGCCTAATACTAATAAGTTGATGTTGATCTTTTATACCCAATGTGTGTAGAATGTACTATTACAGAATGTATTATTTAAAAAAACCTAAACTTCATCTCAATACATAATGTGATTCTCAGGTAGCCATCATGTGTAAAGTTATACAACATATGTAAAGGTATATTATGATACACAATCTTGGTTATGGTAATAAATAATCGTATTTTTAAAAAGTGTCTATCATCTTGTCAATCGGGGCAAACATAACTGTAGATTGATAATTCCTTAATGTGAAGATGCAAAAGCATCGCTACGGTCTACCTTTGTGTCATAATAATATACCATTAAGTAGGATTTTATGACTTACAAATGCAATTTGGAATGTTTTCCTCCTAACTAATTTGGAAGACAAAACGTGAGTAAGGTGTATACATAAATGGAAGACGTTGAGAAATTTAACATAGCGTTACGGAACTGTTATTTGAAATTATAAGGCACTTTTTGCTACCTCCGTTTTATCATTGCATGAATTCCAGATTATGATACAATTTCTATATACGGTGTATTAGGAAATTAGGAAGCTAACATTTAAACATCAACAACAACAACATCCGGACAACAACCTTCGGAAATAAAAGTCTATATACCTTGCCTATCTATATATAAAAATCTATATACCTTACCTAGCTATCTATATATATATATACGACTTACCTCGGCAGAACCTGGATGATAGAGTTAGAGTTGGACAATAAGTCTGTAAGATGTACAGTCTTCTGGAGCAATAAATTGAGCCATTTCTCCAGTCTGTCTTTCCACTCCGCCCCTCCGCCCCTCCCCCCCCCCCCCCCACACACACACACCTTCCGCTCCCTCCTCCTCTCCACTCCCCCCACCCCCACCCCTACACTCTCACCTCTCTCCTCTCCACTCACCGCCACATCACTCCACTCCACTCTCCCCCACTACCCCTCGCTTTCCACCCTCTCCGCCCCAAATAGCAGATTTTCTGAGAGATACGGTGGTTAATCTAGAACGAAAAGAATATGACACATTTTTTATTATCTAAAAGTGACGCCTAGGTCATAAACAAAACTGACACTTTGGATACACCTGTTCATTTGCAAGCAAAAAAGAGCACCTATGAGAAAGGGGAGTGCATCGCACAATTTTAATTGTATCATATATCATTTTTTTCCTCTGGTCCTCGACTGGACCGACCGGCGACAATGGCATAATTAATTAATTATGCTTGCATAAAACCTAAGCAAGAAGCATCGCCACATTCCGCCATCGGCGATGCATTAGCACTGTACAACTTCCTCTATGATCGGGGAACCCACTCTATTTCTCATTGTCCAATACCAACCAGTTACATGACTACCTAAGTTATAGCCTTAGGGAGAGATTGGACCAAGATTTTTTAGCTCTTACTGGTATAATTACGGCGTGACAGACCTCTCGCGTTGACGCCTCTAGGGCTCTATAGATCAGTGTTGCCATTGCACCATGCTCGATCTGTCTCTATGGTGGTCACACTTACACCTTGTGGCAAAGTGGTAAACTAACCGGAAGTCAGAACTCGGAGAAAGTTTTCTGACCCTCCCACGAGGTAGCGCCACCAGCAGCACCACCCAGCATCCACATCACCGTGTCATGCATGGGGGTGGGGTCCACAGGATTAAAGCGAAAAAACGAAATGATTTGGATGCGTCGGCAGACGCCATAGGAGGGAGGGAAGCAGGTAGGGTCTTGATAGTGTTAATCAACAAAAACAATCTATATTTATGTAGTAAATATTCCCCGTCGTTCCCATCAAAATTGCGCCCCCAGCGCCGACCTTGCCATCATACCCTCTGGACATTCCTTGGCGCTCGGACTTTTTAGAAGGTGCCCCATTGTCTGGCGCTCCACGCCACATGCACAGGTCACACATACACATACTGTAATTCTCAGAGGCGTCGCTGGCAATTTCCAAGTGGGGGGACATATTTTGGCATCTTGGAACAGTGTACAACTCATACTGCCACTTTATAGTAATTTACATCAATATGTTCCCAGTATACATCAGGGGAAGACTCAGGGCCTTTTACTGTTTTTAAATAATATATGCTAAATACCAATACCAACCAGTTACATGACTACCTAAGTTATAGCCTTAGGGAGAGATTGGACCAAGATTTTTTAGCTCTTACTGGTATAATTACGGCGTGACAGACCTCTCGCGTTGACGCCTCTAGGGCTCTATAGATCAGTGTTGCCATTGCACCATGCTCGATCTGTCTCTATGGTGGTCACACTTACACCTTGTGGCAAAGTGGTAAACTAACCGGAAGTCAGAACTCGGAGAAAGTTTTCTGACCCTCCCACGAGGTAGCGCCACCAGCAGCACCACCCAGCATCCACATCACCGTGTCATGCATGGGGGTGTGGTCCACAGGATTAAAGCGAAAAAACGAAATGATTTGGATGCGTCGGCAGACGCCATAGGAGGGAGGGAAGCAGGTAGGGTCTTGATAGTGTTAATCAACAAAAACAATCTATATTTATGTAGTAAATATTCCCCGTCGTTCCCATCAAAATTGCGCCCCCAGCGCCGACCTTGCCATCATACCCTCTGGACATTCCTTGGCGCTCGGACTTTTTAGAAGGTGCCCCATTGTCTGGCGCTCCACGCCACATGCACAGGTCACACATACACATACTGTAATTCTCAGAGGCGTCGCTGGCAATTTCCAAGTGGGGGGACATATTTTGGCATCTTGGAACAGTGTACAACTCATACTGCCACTTTATAGTAATTTACATCAATATGTTCCCAGTATACATCAGGGGAAGACTCAGGGCCTTTTACTGTTTTTAAATAATATATGCTAAACGGGGAAGGCATCAATTATAGGTATTTGGGTCAGATTTTCAGAAAATGTACAATTCACTTTCACAGATTCTCGGAAATTATCCAAATTTCAGACGAAAATTAAGCTCAAAATACAATTTAACCTAACCAAACAGATTGCTAGAATCAATGTAATGCCGAATATATATACTCGAATTTATCTAGTATTGGCCAAATTGCAGTCTATTTTAGCAAAATTTACTAAATGTGTACAGCTGCCAATTGTACATTTTCTGAGAATTTGACCCATTTCTTATCTGGCTAAAACCTGTACAAAAAGAAAAGGAAATCAATACAGTTATCACATTCTAATTGATCCTAACACTTATAAGAAGGTTATACTGGAGACTTTTAAAATGCTACCGAACACCTGTGCAGTATGGCATTAATGCATAGAAATCAGTCTTCTATCATTTTTACATGAATTTATTACATTATTACTTCTATTACAAATAACCTCACAGAGTTAATTATGAAGTTATGATTCATCACTATATTAATTTATTTTTCCCTATACTAATTTAGTACATGATATAAAATTCATGCAACTTCACCCGATGTAATAATAATTTACTAACTGTATATATAATCGTCATAACAATATTAATACTGCCGCTTTTCATGATAAAGTGGATTAATATCATATTAATTTGGAGGGAGTGAATTGTTGTTAGGTTGGGTTCAACGCATAGGTACATCTCGAAGCAGATAGCAACTAAAGAAAACTACCACACTTCAGGTAATTGAACAGAAAACTCTCCGATACTCCCACCGATTCTGTTAGCAATAAAACAATAGATGGTAAACTATCACTAAATCGAATATGCAAAATTGCCTCGACTGGTCTATGCTCTGAGTAATTCATATTACCATTCTCCAATCTATCTATTACAGCCATTATGAACTCAACAACAGTATAGTAGTGACCGATTCTCGTGGAAGAAATCTCCAACCATTACTCAATTCCAACGATATAATAGTCTATTCATATGGTGGTGCTGGCTTTGATCGTTTAACTACAGAACTTAAAAGAAAGATTAACCTCCATCATCCTACCAATGCCATCCTCATAGGAGGTATATGTGACTTTTGTACTAAAAACCGACTGACCAAAGAAATATCACTGGCATCTCTTCATGAAGGAGAACTGGTCTGTTTCATGAAATCGCAATACGAGTCATCCCTTGAAAATCTCCACCAGGAGCAAAACATCTGTAATATTGCATTAGGAGGCCTTATAGGAGTTGAACTAAACAAAGCTTATCATGTGCAAGGTTTCTGCCCCTACCAAAATATGATATCTAATAGGGCGACTCCACTATAGGTAAAAAACGGCGCCGACAGGCAAAATTCGTCGCCGACATGACTAAAAATTCGGAAAATTCGACATATAGTGGAAGAGGGGGTAAAATAGGTTGTCGGCAACACATTTATTTGTTGCCAACAATTGCAAAATATCTAACTTGATTAGATATTTCGTCGCAAAAAATTTGTCGCAGCCGTTTTTGCCTGTTGGCGCCGTTTTTTACCTATAGTGGAGTTCCGCTATAATAGGACGACTCCACTATAGGTAAAAAACGGCGTACAACCATCTAAGATTTGTTAATATGAAATCTAGGAGAGAGACACCAGCAAGACTTGACTCTTCACGACAACCACTTTTTCAAAAGCTGCCATCGGCCAATTCTTAAAACTTGCTGTTGTACCGGTTATCACGGTCGGGCACTATAGAAGGAGAAATGAGAATTACTGCCGTCTTTGCAGACATGATCATACTCCTCCGCGTATTTTACCTGCAATCATGACAATCTAAAGACGTTTTCCTAGCAATTTTGGCCAGAATCGATACATCAATACTGTATATAAATGACGGTGCAGTGCAAAGTCTTAGTCAATAATGCAATAATGGTGCTATGACTATGGTATTTCCATAAATCATAGCACAACACAGAGCAGCATTGCATGTTTTGTGCAGCACACAACTGTCAAGCAGCACTGTGCAGCAGAGAACAGCACAAAAGCAGCGAGCAGTGCAGCAAATTAGAGTGCAGTACTGTGTTGGACCGAGCTTTAGAGCGCAGCACTTCGGAGTGCAGCTGCATATAAGAGTGCAACACTGTGCTGCCCAGCACATTGGAATGCAGCACTGTGCTGCTGATCACTTTAAAATGCAGCACTGTGCTGCACAGCACTTTTCAGCACATTAGAATACTGATTCAGCACATGAAAGTGCAGCACTGTACTGCGCAGCACATTAGTGTGCAGCACTGAGCTGCGCAGCACTTTGGAGTGCACCTATGTGCTGCTCAGCACTCTAGAGTGCAGCAATCTGCTGCTCAGCACTCTCGAGTGCAGCAATCTGCTGCACAGGAATGTGCTGCTCAGCACTCTAGAGTGCAGCAATGTGCTGCACAGGAATGTGCTGCTCAGCACTCTAGAGTGCAGCAATGTGCTGCTCAACACTCTAGAGTGCAACAATGTGCAGTGCAGCACTCTGAAGGGCAGCAGTGTGCAGCAACGTGATGTGCAGCACTAAACAATGCTGCACTGTACACTCTAGAGTGCAGCAATGTGCAGCGCAGCACTCTAGAGTGCAGCAATGTGCTGCTCAGCACTCTAGAGTGCAGCAATGTGCTGCTCAGCACTCTAGAGTGCAGCAATGTGCTGCACAGCACTCTAGAGTGCAGCAATGTGCTGCACAGGAATGTGCTGTACAGCACTCAAGAGTGCAGCAATGTGCTGCTCAGCACTCTAGAGTGCAGCAATGTGCTGTGCAGAACTCTAGAGTGCAGCAATGTGCTGCTCAGCACTCTAGAGTGCAGCAATGAGTTGCACAGGAATGTGCTGCTCAGCATTCTAAAGTGAAGCAATGTGCAGCAGCAGCACTGTGCTGCGCAGCACTAAACAATGCTGCACTGTGCTGCACAGCACTAAACAATGCTGCACTAAACATTGCTGTACAGTGCTGCAATGGACTTTGAGCATTAGCAGTATTGTGCTACAGCATAGAATATGTCCTTACAGAATCTATGGCTATTTAGTCCCCCTTGGTTGGTATGGCGGGGACAGTTATAAAGGCATATGGTCGGCCAGCGCACCGCCGCTGGCCACTCTATGCCGGAACACCGCACAGTGCTGGGACTCAGACTACTTCCAAATGTCGTTTTCCAGCCGTGTTAGTGTGTCTAGGGACACCCCATAAAAATAAATAAAAAATCTGAATCGGCAGAAATGATTTAAATATTGTTTTACCCCGGTAGTGAAGTTTTAGTGTATGTGAATCAAAGAATGGCTTGTGCAGAAGGGATGTGGTGGTGCACTTGGAGAGCGTGTGTGGATGTAAATAAACCTATGAGGGGTCCGCACTATGAGGACCAGGGTACCCAAAAGCGCGGTTGCATTTCTTGACATGGGTGGAGATGCGAAAAATGGTGGAAAACCGGGTTCTCTGGATGCGACCTTGAGCTACCTACACTCCTTACGCTTCCTGTCTGTCACCGTGTCAGCACAACGTGCTACCTACACTCCGCTTATTTGTGTGTCTAGGGACTTAGAAAAGAAGTAAATAAAAAATCTGAATCGGCAGAAATGATTGCAATATTAACCAGCTCAAGTAACATGGAATGAATCATTCCATTTACCCAAATAAAGAGTTGGAAGAGAGTAAATGCAGAGGCATTGGTCTGCCTACTGCCGGGTGTATACAGAGAGTGACACTGCAAAACATGACCCCTTCCTGCAATCTAATTACCGAAACGCGTTATCAGAACGCAAATGTTAGTGACAAATTAAGGGTTGTATAATTTTGAAATGGCTGGGAAAGTGATATTAATGTACTGCAGTGATAGTAACAGCCCAACCAACAGGGACTAAAGCCATTAGAGCCTTTGTTTATTGTCCTCACTGGCCCTCTAAGCCTGCCGGGAACCAAAGCCGAGGCCGAAGGCCGAGGCTGGTTCTGCCAGAGGCTGGTCCTGCCAGAGGCTGGTCCTGCCAGAGGCTGGTCCTGCCAGAACCAGCCTCGGCCTTCGGCCTCGGCTTTGGTTCCTGGCAGGCTTAGAGGGCCACTCGGACAATAAACTCACACTCTAATTGCCCACTATCCATCTATCTGGCTATATGACTATCCATGGCGATCCATGGCAGTTCCTCTAGGCGCCGCCATTTTGCAGTGAGATCTCATGAGATCTTGTCTCGTTTAAAGTCAAAAGTCGGAAGTCAAAACGGAAATCAAAACGATAGTGACATGTGATGTTGAAACGAAAATTAAAACGGTAGTGACCTGTGAATTGGAAACGAGAGCCAAAACGAAAATCGAAAGTGATTTTATTTTTTACATGTGATGCACAATGATTTTGGAAACGAAAATAAAACAGAATTTTACTTTTCATCACATGAACACTCTCGTCTTCCGTAATGTTGTGTGCCGTCACGCTATAGTTGGGTCAAATGGAGCTCTTCTGTGACCGTTGAGAGCGAAGGTTGGTTTCTTAGTGGATTCAACATCTATGAAGGACGGGGGCGACCCTCGCGAAAGTATGGGGAAACCCCGTGAGAGCCAAAAATCCTAAATGGCCACCATCAACCATTATGACAATTTATAGTTCAATGATTTGGCCTACCATGCAGTCCAGTATATGCTTAGTACGGTTTTGGCGGTTGAGGAATTCATATTTGACATCAGTTTGATGATTTGACCTTGCTTTGACCTTCAAATCCAAGATGTCTGACAATTTTCAGCTCACGAGGGTCAAACTTTCATAGTCCTCATTTTCAAAGTCATCATAGAACCTTCCTAGTAGGTCACTGCAAGTGGCAGTAAAGTCTATAATTTGTCTGAAGACTGTAGGTGGCGTCTCTCCCTCATAAATTACCAGCAATCAAATTGTCTATAATTATAACACCCTTAAATGTTACCATCCAACCTGCATCCCTTTATAGTTAGGTTTTTTATTTATTTCATATTTTTTGTAGATTTTCCGTAAAATGTACTGAGCATATTATGTCGGACTTGTAATGAGAAACAAGGCTGTGATATTATGTATGCCGTCGACCTTACTAAATGAGTTAATCACAAGACAATTTGGTTAAGGAAGCTTTAGGATGTTGTCAATGAGTAGGGCTGATGCTACGCTCATGTACATTTTGTCCATTTAGATGTATGTCCATGTTAATCTGTTAAAGTATCCATGGAAATGTGATTTGTCGCAAAATGAGTCGCAAAATTGGTATTTTTCAGTCTTTATTCACAAGATCTCTTTGTAGGAACGTTTTTATATTTTAGGAGTATAGTGCATATACCACATTTCAGGACATTGTGATGAATATATTCATGCGTTTCTAAGGCCATCCTATGCAGTATATTTAGCTACTTTGATAATTGTCCAACCAGAAATATTGCAAACTTGTTTCAAACATAACAAAAATCTAAAGATATAAATATAGAAATAATTTTAGATTTTTTATATACATGTCAAATCGTTGGAGACCACTTAATCTCATCTTTTCAAATATGAGGATATCTCAAAATACTCTTCTTGCAACTCATGAATCCTTTTACTGTAACGCATCGCAGCTGTCCATATTCAAGGCCAATATTCATTAACCATGGTAGGATCCGGCTCACCAATTGTGGCTCCCTCTGTTGCCTAGCTACAATACTAGCCTTTACAATGGTTTATATTTCAATGAAGATGTGATATTCATATATTGAAAGTATATTTAGATGCATTCATAAGCATTCGTGATGACACCCAAATAAAAAAAGAGACAACCGAAGTAATTATATTTGATATTGTTGGTATATAATATCAATTTTGTCAACACTTAAGGGACGGTGAAACTGTGATATTTGATGACATTTCTATGTGACTCTTCATGAAATAAAATGATATTTGAACTGTGCATATATGTGTGCACTGCTGTGTATTAATACTGTGTATTAAATGTAAACATTCTCATGCATTGACCATACCTGTCAGGTAATTTCGTAGAACACTGGTATTATCGTCAGAGACACACAATATCACCATCTCAGTAATTATTCCTAACCTTACATTATATTCAGTCATCTTTACATATAAATCATATTTCCGTGATGAAATTAGTACCTCCGTTATTCTAACTCTTCAACCGCTGCTTTTTTTAAACTATTACACCTGTTTTGTCCCCAATCTGAAAGGATATAAACGTGAAATAGGAAAAATCCAAAATATCCAAGACTTTTCTTTTTGGAATATCCAACACCTTTTTGTCAACTTTCTTTTCCTTTTTGCCAATATCCTTTTCCTTTTCGGATTATCATTTTCCTTTTAGGATTATACTTTTCCTTTTTGGAATATCTTTTTCTTTTTAGAATATCCTTTTAGAATATCCTTTAGAAACTCCTTTTCACCCATCTTCATTGAAACAATAGGGGGTGCCTCAAACCATCTGTGTTGCTATGGTTACCAGACTGGTCAGTATGATCACTCATGCATGCAGCTGGTGGAGTGCAGGCGCACCAGTGACTGACTTGGGTGTGTTATGTAACACTGCTATACTAACACTCACTTGCCTACTCATGTCTCCTTTTGTATGGGTAGAAAAGGAGTGTACCAGGGAAGACATGGATGACCAAATCTTGACATAGGTATCAGAGCAGCCAGACATGGCTTTTCATGTAGAGGAAATAGGCCATACCATAGGAGACAGGAAAAAGGTGCAGTGACATACTTTTCTGTGGTGATTATCTAAGGGAAATAGTGGAAAAGGAGGCTGACATGGAGAAATCGCCACTAACATGGAACTTTTTGTTCTGGAAATAGTAAAATCTGCCCAGACATAGGAAGTTAGTAGTCGGAAAAGAATTTGTAATATGAGAAATAGCTTGTACCACAGAGGAAAAGTCTGTACAGATGTCATCATTAGTACATATGTCTACTTTGGGACGCAACAACACCAATAAAAGTTTGACCTATTTGTTTTTACAAACATTTTATATATTATTATATATTATAAGCAACTTTATTTCCAATCTAGTATACAATCAACAACAGTACCTGTTAACAGTTTCTATATGGAAATATGTGGGTATTTTCTGTCCATGACAGTTCTTCAGAATAGATCTTCTATCTATATCTCTACCTTTTAGATCTATACTTCGTCAGAGGCCTCACTGATGCCACACATAGTTGTGGTTAGCCTGTCGGTCCACTCGGTCATATGGATTCCCCTCGCTTATCCAAAACCCCATTTGGGCAGTGAAAATGACTCTAGCACTAAGACTGTGTACTGTTAGGACATGGTCGCCTGAATAGCAATTCCGAAGCTATGGTTTAACAAGTCAACTCCGGTCACCTGTTCTCGCTTGATTGGCAGGTGCGTTTGAGTATCACAGTCTGTTCTTGCATGTTTAGATTAAATTACCTGCAATTTTTACAATAACCACCAATTACATTTATACAACAATTCTTATATAGTAATGTTATATATCGCTCATATAAGTAATGAAATGAAATTTTGAAGATGAATTAATGATATTATAAATTAGAATACAAACGATCAACTAAAGGAACTAAAGGAAAAGAGTGGGAAAGGGTGGTGAGAAGTAGAAAGTGAAGCAAAAGGGTAGGAGTTGTGTGATTTAAAAAGAATTGAGGGGAATGTAGTGTGCATTAATAATTGCCTGAAAGTCTTTGAGATGTAACCACCTTAGGCTGTGATTAAAATGATTAGTAACCTCCATTTCCGGCACTGTTTGTGTTTTTGTCACCTTGGAATTATACACCTAACATTACACTAGCAGCACCCCACCCCCCAATATCGGTCATTAAACCTAGAAGCCCCCCGTGTATCACGGGTAGGAATTCTAAAATGTTGTTTCGAGAGGTGGTGCAAGACAAAGCAAAAAAAACAAACAATTAAAATGATTATTTGAATTTACCACAATAATTATTGAGGGGGTGGGGGGTATGTAAATCTATTGTTCTTATGCAGAAATAGCCCTGCTCCCCTTCGACCCCCTCTCCATGCCCCCTTTGTCGACCCCTGCTCATGCCCCCTTCGTGCCCCTGGCCTTTTCCCTCCCTGGTACAGTGCCGTGTGACCTTAGGTTGCAGATGAGTTGCAAAATTATTCTTGTGCCTGCCGCAAATCGGTTTGTTAATTGTAGCAACAAATTCAACTTGTTTTAAACAAATATTTAGATTAGTGTACCAAAAATGCCTTAATAAAACAGCAAATACTGAAGTTTGAGGTTGTGGTGTTATTATTCAAAAAATATTTAGATCAGCCAATACCCAGGTAACCTCATTTGGGATCTATATCAGCCATCTCGAAAGTTAAAGCCCTGTACATGCAGGTAGTAAATATCCTTTTAGAAGTAGGCCTATGTGACTACTGTACAGCCTTGTGGTAAGTTAGAGTTGCCAGACTGAATTCAACTTCTTTGAAGAAGATATTTAAAAAGAGTAATACCCTGAACATCGGAAAACAAATGAAGGCAGGTATGAAGTGAAGTCTGAAACACAGAATAGGTGTGTGTCTCTGTAACCAGGGAGCTTATTTATTTTATTTGCCCGACTTTTTATTGAACATGAAAACAAAAAAATCAGTTTTTTGTTTGAGGCTTTTTCTTGGGCCCGCTCCCTCAGGCTGCCAAATGTTCCCTAGCCTTGTCGAACATGCGAGCATCGGCTAGATCAGTCCCGACATTTTTAATTTATGAACAGATATGACACTATCCAATAATTATATCTGATTTGAATAGAGAAGATTCTAAGATCCGGATTCCAACGATTCCAACGATTCCGGATTCCAACGATTCACACGTGATTAAGAAAAAGAAATATGTGATACATGTGAGAAAATGTGAATATCAATCCTTTTTTTTTCATTGTAAGTATATTCCAGAAAAAAAGGGACAACATTGCAGCATCCCATATGCGCCATCTTAGCAGTGTCCACATCTACTCCTTACAGTGGAGCAGAAACGCTCCTTTGTGACCTGCAGAACCAAAATATATAAATGTAAACTTTGAATTGGTTGAAAACAGTGTTAGTGTGACAAAGGTAACCACAGACAATACTGGTACAGTCCCTCCAAACTGAGAGAGATCCTCTTGATCCAAACCGCAAAATGCCATAGGGCGTGTAAGTGCCCGCTTTCACTTTTTTAATCTTGTTATGTATCGCTTCCGGGAAAGAAAGTGACGTAATGGCCATAGACAATGCATATAGCGAGATAAATATCCTCTCTCTCCATCGCCCCAGCAATGTCCAGGAACTTCTGGTTAATATATATGGAATAATTTGGCCCTATATATAGCTATCCAGTGGTCAGAACTAAATCTTCAAACAGTGTAAATTTTTTGGCCCAATGCATTTGCAATGAGAGCGACGTCACTTCCTTTCCCGGAAGAAGCGGCAAGTGCATGACAAACCTGGTGGCGGCCATTTTGAACTTACACACCCTATTATGATCTCACTAGGATGCCTATTCCAGGGCCTGGAAAGTCATTAGTACAGTAGGCATCTAACCACTGCCATATCATTCTTATCTGATTGAGAGGCTCTGAGCCTTCACTGGGTAGCTTGTGTAATAACTTGGCCAAAGACAAAATGTTAGATCAAAGCCTTTGTATTCAATCACGGAAAAATTAGTCTAAGTTTGGAAAAGAAATCATCCTTGTGGAAAGTTTTCGATAATATCTTGCTGTAGTAATATTTTCATTTCTGAGGTATTTATTGCTCTTAAGGCCCTAGTCCACTAAACCAATTCTCATGCGATTCTCACAGAATTTAGTGGAAAAGAGTCCTCTGCAGCACAAAATTGCATGAGAATCAGCTTAGTGGACTAGGGCCTTTATAGTAGTATAAATACAATTATATCACAAGTTTGGGTGTTATCATATAGAAATGAGTGAGATCTGCCTAATTGATATGTGTAGACATATCAACACATGTGTGATACGCCCAATACCAAAGGGACTTGTGTTGATTGGTCGCGTAAATCAAGTTGCGCCAATCAATGACACTCATTTCATGATGCAATGTTGTTTTGCCGAGTCGGAGGGTTGCAAGATTTTGGGGATAGATACATATTCAAAATGGGAACTTGTGATATAAAAACAAAGAACTAACTCGTCATTGATACGTTGGAATGGTGGACGGAATGGACGTTTTTCACGAGTGGCCACAGGCCACTCGTGAAAAACGTCCATTCCGTCCACCTTGTGTGCATAGAAACGTTCCAACGTATCAATGACTCATTGTCTTTTGTCTAATTACCAAATTTGGAATATCTGTATTGAATATATATATATATGTGTATATTTTAGGTCATCCTCAGCTGTGTATTGAAATTCTTTGTTTAATATTGTCCGTCCAGAATTATTGCTCACTGTTTTTTTCACTCTCCCGCCCTTGATTGATATAACCATATTAAATGTGTTGATAAGAGTGTAAAGCAACCAATGTCCCTCCCCTCCTCCACAAGAAGAGACTGAGTGTGATGTGTAACATCACAAGGTTGAAACTGAAATGTACACGATACCTGTCCTGACTTGTGTATTATATATACATTGCATGTTTATTTCAAGATTTCGCTACCTTGTGACATAGGCTAACAGTGGCACCCTGAAGGGAATGTTAAACTATGGAACTACTTTTGCCTTCATCTAAATGGGTAAAACTCACTAAATGTTTGGTTGCAATAAGTTCCAATAAGTACCACTTGGCCCATTCAATAATAGCAAAGAAGTTGTTTTTCTCATAACATGTGCGGGTTTAGTGACCCTTTAACATCTGTGGAACTGTGGATGTTCTTCTTAGTTTCTGAAACCTCACCGTGTTTATCATGACGCTCGTTGCACATCTTCGCCCATTTTGGAGTATTCTTGAGTTTGGTGACGCCCACATTCCAATTTGCAATAAAGTGGCTGTCTTTCCTAGACATCATTACTGCACCATCCAGATTGCAATAGAACGTCAATGTTGTGGGTTCTACGATATCCAGGTCTGAGACAGTCCAGGCAGCTGGACCGCTGAACATTCCATCAATCTTAAATATAAACTATACCATTACCAAGAATATCCATAAGACTTCAAACTCCATACTAAGTACATACATATATTCCCCATTAGCCATGTTCAAACAGTTATTAAGTAAGATGTTAATGTATAATATAGCCAACATAAAAGGTGGGTTCCATTGTCATGGTACTACTCCCACAACTCCTATCATTACTTGACGAGACATGACTACTGCTTTTTCCGTGAAAAAGCCAACAGGCTACTTCCTCAGCACCAATTACATCATACCCGATACATCAAAGAAAGCAATACAGAGAGAAATGCCATTTATTGCCCACTTTTCAACATCACTGTATAGAAATTGGCAATGATATCCATTGTAATAGTATCTACAGATATTTCCCTCTCAATTTTGTCAGGAATCTATGCATCATTAATGCACACAAATGATGGTAGAGTCAGGTTTAGGCATCAGAAATATATGGAATTTTTTAACATAGCCATAATTCCGGCACAAGCACAGCCAAGCTATACATTTGGGCCTGCTATATATAGCCCTGTTTGTTCATGAGTGCTTGCACAGGGTGTAAGACTGCATGGACAATGTAGGGCCTATCAGACACAAAACAATAACGTATTTCAAGGTCGGAGTGAGGGAGAGTAGGGTGGGGGTAGGGGGTGGGTTGGTGGCATTGTCATTGAAAACGAGAAAAACAATTCATATTTATACAGAATAATAGCCTAAGACCACTCCGAATTGCCATCAAATCTTGCGGTTTTGCTTCTGGATTATGGAAGTGGGAGCAGTGACAGGGTCGTAACGGTGCACCCAGATGCATGCTATTGACTCCCACTGCATGGCCATGTTGCCTCACATTTGTTTTGGCATATGACTCTACTGACAATACTCTATGTTAATTCTCACGTTACTTAACACATCCATTCTCAAATGCAAAGTAATTCTTGTCTGCTAATGTCTCTGAGTAACAGTAGAATTAGAAGTAACCTACCAATGGAACCTATCCCGGTTACTTTCAGTTTCTTGCTCCCACTTCAGCTACCACTTCTAAAGAAACAGGAGCAATAAAATGTCACATAACGGCAGGAGTAGTGTGCCAATCTTTGTAGAGTCAAAGGTAATACCCCTGTAAATACAGGCCTGAGACATATGAGCACATGCTGGGCAAGGAGACATTCATCATATGATTCGGCAGCTAGGAGGAAATCATCAATATAATTGACCACTCAAGGGAACCCCCTCATCACCATACATCTTGTTACGGAATTGGATAGCTGGGTGAATATAAATGGGGCACATCTGATGCCGAAGCAGAGACAAGTGTCCATATAAAATACTGCTTCACCTTCTTCACCTTCACCCAGCTTATCCCTTGCTTGGTCCTATCTGCAGGTGTGACACTTACAGTGTGATAAGCTGCCCCAATGTCCAAGGTACACATGTAGCCACCCAGAGTAACTAGGTGTGAAACATAATGAATAGACTTGTAAGAGAATTAGGAACAAGTGGTCTTCATGTAATTTTTAATGGACCAGTGCAACGGCTGCTTACAGTCCATTATCGGGCGATACTTGCCATTAGGCTTCAATATAGTGCCTAGGGAGTGAACACACAGAGGCAGAGTTGCAGAGTATATGTAATTTCCAGTAACTCCTCATGCAACAGGGACGAGATATAATCATAGGCATCAGACTCATCAACTGAAGCATAGTTAGGACGTTCATACCCTTGATTATTCACACCATCAACTATGGGGAATCCATTCAAGATACCATCAAGTAGAAATTCAGATGATAAGTTGGAATCTGTTTCTGCTAACAGCTCATGAGTCCAAGCATTGAGAGTAAAGAGACTGTTCAACTGTTCACTGTTCAACTTTGTGTAAACTTTGCCTTTGTTAAGTGAATCCAAAAAGCAAATAAAAACAATATGTCACCAGGTTAGTTTTCATTTTAGGGAGCCCTGAAATGTATGCCTTGTCACTATAGAAGTCTAAGGGAAAGGGACAATTTTTCTGTTTTTTTCAGTATAGAAAAAAAATGGACAATAACTTTTTCCTAAACATCTCTATATGTATAGCTAATACATTGCTTTGCCATTACAAGCAATAAGAAACGGGGGTCACCAGCTTTTTAAAAAAGTTATTTGGCTGAATTTGCATCCTTATGAGTTAAAAACAGGAATATTGAAGATATTCAAAGCTAAATAATTTCTTTCAAAAATATGTTGATACGCTAGTCTTTCATGCATGAGGGCAAACCTATATAATAGCTATGTTTAGACAAACTGATGATATTCATCCATTTCCTTCAATACTAAACTTTGGTGGTCCGTAAAATGAAAAAAAATATGGTGAGATCCATTTCATTTCGCTTTTTGTTATTACTCAACCATGTTCTTTCTCAAGACAAAGTTTGGAAAAAATATTGTGAAGCCTTATTTTTTCATGCATTAGTTCCCTTAACTCCCAGCAGTGCATATGGCAGTGGTTTATCTCTTTAAGCTAGGATTCTAGCCCACCGATCAAGTGATATGAGTGTCGGTAGTATGGGTAGAGTGCTGTAGAAGCAAGGCACATATTCAGAATTATTGTTGCATACTTGGAGCCAGTAATCAAGGTCCTTGGTTATGGTTTCACCAACCCAATTTACTGTAGGCAAACAGAAGTAACTGCCATCAATAGGTCTAGACACACCCAGTTCCGGATTCCAAACACACCTCAAGTCCACCATACTTCCACCAGAACTCAGACAAGGTTTGTATGTAGGCATTAGAAGGCTATCATTGTTTTCATGAAGTCCTGGGACATTCTTAGGGGTCAAAGAATCCATTGTAGTAGTGTTCATAACACTGGGGGAAACCATCATAGTCAACACAGTGGCCATGACAAATAAAGTAGGAAGTCACTGGAATTTCCGCTGGGAACACCCTGTCACCTTGTGCTCGCCTCCACACCAACAACATAGATGATCACTGGTACAACTAGGCCTGGAGCAAGATCAGTAATTCCAGAAGTAGCAATTATCCCTCGTTTTCCTCTTGGAGCTTGCGCATATACTTAGCTGACAAATTCGCAGCATGAAAATGATCTGTGGCCATAACTGTGTCAACTACGAGGGAACTAACATCACCGCTGACGCAACTTGTCAACAATAGCCTCATCGTATTCCATGTAAGACAAATCAACATAGGATTCCTTCTGGGCATGCTAGGTAATATACAGCAAGTGCTCAAGGTAAGCAACTGACTTCACATCATTAGAGCCTAATAACATTTTTAGCACTCTGCACATACCATATACAAGATTCCTATACAACAGCTTCTTGTGATGTAAGTTCTTCATTTTTATAGAGCCGTCTTAATGATAATATATTATATTAATAACAATAATATTCAGGACAGAATAGTATAGCTGCAGCTGTCTTGTGAGAATTTGGATCGATTGTGTGCGCCAGTTCAATGAATACATGGGAGGGAGGCTTGGTTAAGGGATCCCCAGTGCCGATAGAATGGTTATTGGGCGGGAGACTGCTAGCTTGGCCACTGCCAGCAATCAGCCAATCAGGTAGTTTCAGGCCACCCCCAGTACCAGTTTGACCGGCTGTATTGCTCAAAGGCCCCAAAGCGGTCACAGGCTGTTTCATATCAGGAAACTGTGAAATTAAATCAATATAATGGGTAGCCATGAGCTGGAATTCATCAAATCCTTCATTTGGCCCACCTTGGCCACATTTAAGTCTTTCAGTGCAGCAATAGAATTGTCCTTGTCTTTAGACTCCTTTGCAGCAGCCTTGGCGTCCTCCCCATACTTGGTTAGAGCCTCCGTATCAAGGTATAATTTCCATGCTTCTGCTCCCTCACTACCAGCCTTTTTGGCTGCAGCTACTGCATCCTCAAGGAAACAACAGGATGTGGTACCTGGCCATGTGAGCACCCAACCACACGCTGCACAAGTTTTAGCCATTGAGAAAAGATTTTCATTCTTTCTTTCTCATACGTCATGTCCAGTCAGTTGCAGTGGAGTGAGTATCTGTGCACTGATCAGGGGCACGTCCATAGTCAACACCAGGGGCAGTGGTCATCAACATATAGTTCTACATATAGCGAGGCAAACTATAGATCTAATTAAATTGTGGCACTCTCTTCACCTACATGAATAGATACAAATATACTACCTTTCCACTCTGTAGGGCTGGTATGATAGGATCGCCTAGTTTGAAAAGAACAGTGTTGTTCTCATCATGAGAAAAGTCAACACCATTTCGAGCAAAACATTGACTGACTTTCCTTAGATGAGTCCCTGAAATTTAAAGAAGAATCTTCATTTATTCCTGGGTTTGAAACTCAAATGTGTGTTAAGATTGTCAAAGAATTTAATTGTCTGCATCATACTTGTTGTGTGTCCTCCACCAGGCTGCAAGCTAAGGTGAGTATCATATCGAACATCATTGTGAATGTAGCACAGCATTGCATATTTTCTGTTTTGCAATGATATTTAAGCATAGGCAGGGAATCAAGGATGTAATTTACTTTCAATCAATTCTCAACATCTTTACAACTTTAAAATACATACCTATTTTCCTTCCTCGCAGATCGCTAGCATCAAATGTCCTTCCTTTCAATACATAGATAAAAGATGGTGCTGGTTTGAACAGTGATATAGAAAATTTGAATGAAGAAAAACGTTCTATGGTTGGATTGACTATACATGCATCAAACCAATGGCCAAAGATACCTGAAATGACACAAGGTAAGAGTCGACATAGTGGCAGAAATGCATTGGGTTTCACATGGGGCTTGCCATCAAGAAATAAAATACAGAAACTTCAATGAGATGTACTTACTTGCTCAGGATTTAAATTATATGATGTGGAAGGGGACAAGGGTTTAGTGGGTGAATCTGCCCCCACATTTCATAAACCTAGACTTAGGCTTGAGTCTTGGTTGCCAGTGCCATAAGTAACCTTGGGTTGGCACTTGTAGTATGGGTGGTAATGTACCTGAAGGATAGGGTAACCTTGGGTTACCATTTATACTTTTTATCATTAAAGTAGTGGAGCCCCACTAGCAAATCCTGTGCATAGCACAGGTATTTGCTAACTTGTTTTATTTCTTACCTCTACCACCGGAGTTCATTGATCCTGGGTTAGACTTCCAACATTCCACATGTGCGCCTCTCAGTATTCTACAGTCCATGTTTGCCTCACCACATACTGTAGTAAAGGAGAGGTTCATAATAACTAATTTTCCTCATTTTGAATATCTTTGTGAGTTAGATTGTTTGAATGATGGACTGATTCAATTTCTGAACCAAAATCATGTGCCAGAACACTACCAGAGAAGGCTATACATATGGTATTCAAAATCTATGAAAGGTCTAAACTGAATTAAATCTACACACAGTTAAATGTACTTGTAGACAGTTATTACAGCACTAATTTTAAGCATTTTAAACGTTTTAAGCATTTCTAAAGACATCATGCATATTAAGAAGGCTGGTAACATTATATGCATCATCATCCTTGGAACATAGGCATAACCCATACACATATTAGGGTTTGAATTACTAAAATACTTTTTTTTAATTCCATGATGACATGTCTCTCGTATATATATTAAAGCCTCCAGCAGATAAACAATCTTGTGGCAATGCTGTGAGCAGATAATCACCTGCAATGTACCTGTCATTTCAGTATTTTCATTTCGAAAGCACTCTATGGGATCAACTCTCTGCCATTGTAATATAGTACAGCTTCACCTCTATGTCCCTGAAATGTGCCACTATGCATACAAATTCTATATTTAGAAGCAACCTAGTTCTCCTTGAAATCAATGTATATATAGCAAATGCTACTTGATATCTTAAGTTGTTTTCCCGACAAACAGCATTATACGCCCCCAGCATTATACGTCACCAAATCACGTAACAGCCCAATAGGGTCGCAGCTGTGTCTTATTTTAATTTTAGATTTGTAGTGAACCGCAGATTCCGCGAAATTCCAAGAAAGAATAACGATAACGAAAAGTATTTGTTAAAGGTGGTTGTCCCTCAACCTTCCTTATCAAACACCCACGGCAATACTATACAGCACAGCTGAAATTTCACTATTAACAAATAAAACAATTATACACCTCAGAACACTAGCATAAAAGAGAGTCAGAGATCCAAATTTCGCAAATCCACCCAATAGAAATACAAGACTAAACAATGGCCCCACCTTGAAAATACCTAGATTCTGCTCCAAATTGGTGAAAATACTATACAAGTAAAATGTGCTAACACCTGGAACCAACTATCGGCTAAACAAATAAATTTTAAATACATTGTATTATATTTATCGCTGTATATTTATCACGTTTTCTATTGGAATTCTACATATTATTGGATATCTGGGGAAACTGAAATACCCTGCAATAGGATCAATCCAGTATGTATAAAGGCTTTAGCTGCAAGTTTTCTACCAACGACGGACACTCTTCCTCCCAGCAGCACCAGATGAAGACATATGCCAGGTGAAGATATATAAGCAGGCAATAGCGGAGGTACTGACAAAATTTCCAGCAACATACAATTCAATCCAATCACAACAGGTGACCTCTCAAAACACTTCAACTGGTCGATAACAAAGATGGGAATGGACAGGACGCAGTATTCCTTACACTTGATTAGGAGGTCATGCGCAGCTACAACTGCATGCAAACTAGGAATGAAAACCATAAGGGAAAAATAAAATAACTAAAAACAAGATTCCATGAAATGCTGTGAAAGGCAGATGAATACCATCCTCGCAACTTTGAAATTCCCCTTAACAAATATGCGAGCTTGGGCTTGGCAATATTAATAATATAATTCTCATTTATTGGGAAGGACACTAATGTTATTAGAATCTATGATTATTGGGCATTAGTGTTGACTCCTACCCTCGGCTACCGGCAGTGTGCATCCATAATCCCATATACTTCCTTCTTCTCTACTCATATCAAACAAACAACATATGTAAGTTACCAAGATTTGATTCCCTCCCACCCAAATTCCCCATCCAATAACACAAACACAGCCGCTAGTATCAACCATACATTTATTATCACATAAAAATGTATCTTGATGTTCTAACATTACGTCAATTTCATTAATACATTATCCAATTCATCTCAATGTCAAATGTCGACATTAATAATATAATTCTCATTTATTATCAATTGTATTCTCTTAACAAAAATTGTTATATCATTATATTTTAAAAATAAAAATTTGTCGCCCAAGTTCTGCTTTACCTATCTATATATCATATCTCTTTAACGCTAATTACCCATCTCATATCGTTTAATTTAACTTTAATATAAATCTTCAATTTATTAGGGAGGACACTAATGACATTAACTAGTCACCAGAGATCTCTATTGCTTTTATCATAATTCACTGCCATGGTAATCAGTAGTATGCTATTCTGGATAGTTTGTAGTCTCTTTAAACAAGCGTTATTCAATGAGGTTAATGAAAAAAGACCATAGTGAAAAAAGTTTCGATTTAGCAATAATAAGAGCAGTAGCACATGTCAAATTAGGCCGAATTTTCCTAAATATATAATTTGTGGTATAATTGTTTTAGTAGGCTATTATATTGTGGTAGCATACAGAGATTTTGGTCAATAGTCAACCCAAGATATACATATTGATTTACATGCTCAAGTTCTTGTTGTTCTTGTTGTCCAATCTATTCGTAGAATGTAGATTTTTAATCTTGTTTTGAGTTATGATGGTAAGCCTACCTGCATCTACTAGATCGACTATAACACCCTTCAGGCTACCACCTTCTCTGCAATCATTAAATGGATAAAGATCTTAGGTTAGAAACAATGCACGTATAAATGAAATCTGACCCTCTCTTGAAATATGATCATTACACAGAATAGCTTAAGATGATGTGGTTGCAGGAATTGATTTGTTTGGTGTCATTTTGACCTCATCTCATTATCAAGAAATTATGTGTGATGTGCATTTATATATTCATTGATATTGTTTTTAATTTCAACTGACATTGCAATGGCGGCCCTGATACATAGAGTTAGTAATGAAGAAAAGAGCACCAAATATGAGAGACAACAAAGAAATAAATGAGAAAAGTACCTAAGCATTTAAACTGTGGAAAATATTTTTAAAAATGTTTACCAGGGGCTCAGCAGGAAAGATTACTGGATCTTGCAATATTTGCCCTTTAGCTTCAGAATTTGGACATTTGGACATTTGAAATTGTGACTGACTTGTAACGAATGATTGATAGGTATACATACTCGTAGATGAGTCCTCCCAGGTTTTGAAGCAATGCTAAGGTCCATATGCGTGATGTTGTGATGGACTCGGTGAGATCCACAGAGACCACACACAGAAAAAACAGTAAACAGCAAGGACCTGAAAAGTACTATTCTATTCCAAATCATGACATCAGAGATATCTCTATGAATCCAGTATTTACCCAGGAGAGATAGTTAAAGCATTGAGCTAAACATGAATTCAAAATTCAAATTCAAATTCAAAAATCCTTTTATTGTACAATGCTCCAAATCTAGAAACTAGTTCTCCCAGAGGGAGCCGTGTTCGGGATTAAAACTTATTGTTAACAAGAACTGTTACAGAAACAATTTGTATGAATTATCACAAAGTGGTTTGAGGCATTTAAATGAAATGAGATGGGGAATGATTACATACAGATGAGACATTCAGACAAAAAGTAACAGATGATACAACAATAGTTAATGGTGTACTGACTGTTAAGATCGAGATTTTAAATCAATTTGGTTATTGCAGTATGATAAGCTGGATTTAAGGTTACAGAGTAACCTTAAACCAACACATTCCACCTGAGTTACCTTTTCAAATCACATATAACACGATAAATCATGTTTGTAGATATATAATATAGAAACTTAAATATCTTTAAATATGTGAGTAACTTAATACATCATCACATTGTATCTGCTTCAAGTGATAGTGAAGAATTCAGGGTCATTCTCCAATGAATATTTAGGGTCAGTAGTTGAGCGAGAAATGAATCAATGCAACACACAAAGATGTAGGCCTATGTTTCAAGCTGAGAACTGAACCAGTTAACCCATTTGTCCCTAAAGGGGTCGTTTTCGACCCATGTGAGATGTTTTTTTCAACAGCATTAAATATATTATATTAAATTAAATAAGTAATGAAAATGATATGTATGGGAAGTATACATTCTCCAAATTGCAAAACAACCATTACCATGACAACGCCATGACAACACACTATTTTAGGTCACATGACCATCACTGCTGTTTGCTTGCTACAAAAGAAAGATATCTAAACAGAAAAGGGGGTTCAAAATGACAATAATAAGTAATTTTAGATAGAAAATGCATAGAATGAACTAACCAATATCTCAGTCATCCATTTTCATACTTAAACTAGAATTATCCAAATTTTGTAAGAAAAGAATGGAGGTTCTTTGGGGTTGGGTCGAAAACGACCCCATTAGGACAATATGGGGTAAAAAAAAACCTTATCATTAGGGTAGGACCCACTATACAATACTACCCACTATACAATAAGCTAAATTTGCGGTATTCTAGGTAGAATTTCTTTAGCTTTCTGAATCTGAAGAGAAAACAGCTGAAAGGGTTGATTGGAATTATTTTCCAAATAGGAGGTTTCTATGGTAACTGAAGGTATTTTTTTCTATTTTAGCAAAAAAATTGGTTTTTAGGGTTTCATTACTACACTTTTATTAGGAATGTGACCAAACTTGGTATTATTGATGGGGCACATGAGGGCTATCTAAAGTCTCAAAGTCAATGACCTTGACCAAAGTGGATGTCACCAAATATGACCTTGAGAAACAAAAACAGCAGAATTGAGCCATTTTTCTGACTTTTTGGTCTGCCTTTTTAGTTGCTATGGTAACCAGATACTATATATTAAAGTATTAAATAAATCAATTCCGTGTTTAACTACATTTCAAATGGATATGAATATTTGACAAAGATTCCACTCTTTGTATCCTGTTGTATCTACATTAAACTAGTTAGATAAGCCTAAAGTTAATACCTGATAACAATGATCGGTTGCCATGGAAACCAATTTCATATTTCATAAATATAATAAATCCCTTAACATTGCAAAGTTAGGGCTAGGATTTTACAATAGTACTACCAAACTAAGATAATGTAGGTTACATACCCTTCATGGTTCTTGATTGTATAAGACAGTATTGAGCAGATAGACTATTTTGTTGTGGAAACAGATTATAAAGATTTGACCTTGGAACAAGTGTCATGCTCCAACTGTTTGTTGGTTGTACATGGTAAAAATTGTTACATCACCTTTTACTGAGCATAATATATTATACATTCTGTCAATGCTGCATAGAGTATTTAAAACAAACATAAATCTAATGTTAGTGTAGCATTAAGGACTTGGGTTGTGGTTGTGTAAGTTATCTACTAAGAGTGTAACAGCAAGGGCCTAGCCCACTAAGCCGATTGTCATGCAACGATTTTGCATTGTAGAGGATTCTTTTACAATAAATTTGATTGGAATCACATGAAAATAGGCTCATCAATCATTCCACATTTGCATCCATGTGTTCCACAGCATAGCCTCTGCATTTGTATCACAGGCCGCAGCCACCCATCTGAGTCTAAAGAGACCCAAGCAAGCCCTGAAAGGCCCAACCTTAACAAGGTGAGGCATCCACAACAATGAGATAAAAACAGGTAAGTAGCTTTATAATATTAAAAGCAAGCGCAGCGAACAAAGCTGCCCTCATGGATAAAATCAAGCACCCCGCATACTTTACTTTTTCATTATTGTTCAATTTAATCAATTTTTCGTCATATCATCTATGTACCCAAACATAACACCCCTGTCCCCCAACACAAAACCCCCATCCTCGAACACAACACATGCTCAGAAGGTGTTTTTTCTGCTGATATATTCAAAGTCAACATAAAGGATGGGTAAATCTTAAAAAAATGTCCATAGTCACAAGTAAATTTTCATGAATGTTTCAATGTAAGTGCATTTTATCAGTGTGAGAAGAAACAGGGAACAAACTGGTTATTTCTGTCTCAACTTTATGGAACGATGAGCATGGTCAAAACTGGAAAAAATTAAAAATAAATGTTTTAGGTGATATGGGACATATCTAAAGAAAACAAGGCCAGATGCAAAACATTTCCAAGGTAGAAGCTTTATCGTGGAATTTATCAATTTATCTATGATCTTTATAAGCTATTTGGAGAGTTGTGAATGAATAAAGACAGAAAATAATAAAACAAATAAAATGACATTAATCTTGAAAATAAATTCCAAAGGAGGTTCTCACATATGCTTTATGGAGAACTGAAAACAAATAACAAATTAATAAGTTTCATATAATTTGTTATTGAAAAATTCATATAATTTTTCATTGAAAAAAGAAACAATTTACTCTAGGGACAGGCATTTGGGTACATTTTTTAACACAACATATATTTTTTATCATAAAAATGAATGTTTCCATATATTTTGAAATATGTCCTCATTATACACTTGGAAAGATACAAAATACTGAAGAATTAGAAATGTGGAATGAAATCTTAAATAGATTACAAAATTAAAATGGATGATTTTGGCAAAATTGACATTTTCAGGAGCCCCACCCAGTAAGGGTGGAGAAAGCCCAAGGGCCATTTTCTTCCTCGATCTTGTCGTCCTCCAACATTTTCACAAACTTTGTTCTTGCCCCCTTCCAGGAATAGCCAGGCCCGGTCATACTAGTGTTATAGCGCCATATAGAGTCTTGGCCTAGCATAGCGCACTCGCTGTCCAGACCCTTGACCACTAGACAGGCATTCGGTATAAACGCCCCACGATATTATAGTCAAAGACCGTACCCTATCATCACTGGAGTGCTGCTCACAAGTGGTTTGACCCATACCCGCGATGCGAGCAGGACTGGCTTACGAGCTAGGGACACATAGAATCTGTTAGACACTAGCGAGATAGTTGCACCCATGTCATACAAATATTCCCCTCCCTCAGCAGTCACAGTGACAGGCGACAGTACCATCTATGCACACTTATTATTGCTCCCCCGAGCATGGGGTAGAGATTTCTACCCCTGTAGTTGGCCAATTCCACCAATTTGACAACATTTGGCCCCCAACCGTGGAAAGGGGTAAAATGGGCCTAAATCAAGTTAATTATCATTAATTTGATTATTTTTTTTGATTGGATGGTTCTACCAACCTGTGGAACAACATTTTTGGCATTTTTAGCCCAATTTTTTTTTTTTTTTATTTCAAAATCCTATTTTGGAGGCAAAAATCGTTTTTTTAACAGCCATTAGTCCGTGGAATTGCTAAATTTCTAAATAATCTTCAAAATTGAACATTTGTTTTTATATGTTGTGATAGTAGGTTACGTGAATATGATCTGTGTGAAAAAAAAATGCAAAAAAAATATTTTTTGGCCAAAAGTCATCAAAAATCAAAAAAAAAAATTGTGGGTACCCCCCCATGTCGTCTTCGTCACGCAGTGTGCCTAAGGTGGAATAAATAAATAAATAAAAAAAAAAAATGGCATATTTTGATGAATAATGATAGAGTGCATCGGATTATATAGGTATAGAACATCAAATGTATTGATTTTAGTTTTTCTTGAATCAAAGCAGAGAAATAACATGGCAGCAAAGGGGGGGTGGGTACCCTAGCTCATGTCGTCTTCGTCACACCTATTTTAGGGGTTTTTAGAGCCTTTCAAGGCATAAATTTAATAATAAACTTTAAATTTGACATTTATTATTAACTTTGCTTAATACCAATCTATGTAGACTGAACTTAAGAATTTCCGAGTCATTTTTAAATGATTTTCATGGGAAAATGCTTAAAAAATCTTCGTCACGCTTTTGTCGTCTTCGTCACGTTGTCTACGTCACGTCTGTCGTCACAAAATGTCAGAAATGGTATCCCTCACATATATATAATATCAGAATCTTTATGTTTAAAATTTTTGCCTCTAAATACTTAAACAGGACAGGGACAATCAATTCAAGTATTCAAGTCAACTTAAAAAAGGAAACAAGGGTAATAAATGTTATATATATTCTAAATATAATGAGTTATATAATGTGTATACATGCATAATAATGTGGGCAGAGGGTCAATGACCTGTCACCCTTGCCGCTGCCATTACCATTACCATTACTGAATGGTTATTTGGCTGTAACTTTTCTTCTAGTTTGAATATTTTCACCAAATAGAAGGTGTTATGATCCTTATGTCGAGACCTATCAAGTACAAAATAGTGCAATACATTATGTGCATATTTGTTTTATCTATTTTTAATTTAAATCCTAATTTATGTATAAATATGTACCATTATTCGGAATGCTATTTTTAGCATTTTTACATATTTGGGATCTATTTTCGACCCCCCCCTGTAAAAAAATTACTAATAATCAGAATGGTTCCAAACTTGACAGTTTAATGTGCATATATATGAGGTTGATAGAAAATAACAAATCAACTGATGAAAGTAAAAATTATTTTTTGGTATTCTGGGGGTGTCTAGGAGCCCAAATGTTGTCAAATTGGTGGAAATGGCCAGTTATGTCTAACCCCTAGGTCCTGTCATCGCTTCTATGCGAGACCTGTTCTATTTTCCTGATGTATCGCTGTTGGGTACCTCACCACTTTGTAAAGTACTATGAATACTTTTCAAGTGGGGACAGTCTGCCTTTATATGCCCCTTCTGCAGACACAGCCAGCAAGCACATTCTCCTGACGAGCACTTGTCTCTACCCTTTTTCAAATCTTTCTTACCTGAGCGTGTGGCTGCAGGTTTTTCCTGATTCGTGTGGGCAGGGGGTTTGGAACCTTTGGTTTTATCCCAAGGCCTCTTCCCCTTCTCATTTGTGTCCTGAGACCCACTGTGAAACTCCTTCCGTAAGGTTTGGAAGGCTGCAAAATCTGTGATTAGCGAATTGATGTCTGAGTCCTGACCAGAATCATGCTGAGACATGGCCTGTATGGCCACTTCAGGATCAGATATCTCCTCGATCAGCTGAGGAATCTTCTTCTGATACAGATTCCATGGCCGTGAACCTGGCAGTCACCCCCTTTTTTTTCGACTATAAAATTGATAGCCCCACTTCTTGAATTTTGCGGAAGGTAGACGTGCCTGGCCTAGGACTCGCTTATATTAGGCTTGACCCCCACAACTTAGGAAATTCCTAGAAGATTGACACAATCTTGTAGAGACGTTGGCCCCTGGGTTTGAACCCACTTGCCTATGTTATCATCTAGCACTCTCGCACGGAAGGTTTGGATTGTCTCCTTCATATGCTCCAGGTATTTCCCTTTGTATGCATTTTTGCAGCGGCTCATGGGCGAAGCAAATTAGATTATTTCATGAGACCCCACGTTTAGATAATCATTAATCTAATTACAATGATATCCTAGCACTAATCAGGACGATGATATTCATTGCCTATCACTGCAATACCTTGATTGATTGATTGATTGATTGATATTGTTTATTTCCAGAACAAACAGTTACATATATTTCTATATAGAAATACAATAGAGTCTGGAGATAGGTGCTCGTATCTATGCTAATCATAGCTCTTCCAGAGTCCTGATTATGCTAAATATTTTACATTCATACATACATACATACATACTATATGTTACATCGTTGAGCATAGACAATTCGAATATTTTATAACACAGTGGGTGGAATCAAGTATAAAATGGTAAGTCTGACTTTAATATAAGACTCATAAGGGCTAGATTACCCTTTTATTGCATAACAGGTGTATTTGCTAGATTCAACTAGGTTAGGTTATCCCTATAACTATATCTTGGATAGATTTATATCCAGCCGGATTAATTGCCCAAATATCTTAAAAAGAATGACTCATAATTTATCCACGTGGAATCACCTGTTTGTTTATTTACACCTATCTGTAATGGCTTTCACATAACAATTGTGTATATACCTGCTATGGCCTATAAACATTTAATCGCTGCAAGTAAGGGTAATAGCTGTCAAACCAAGCCTGACGATGATAATCATCACTGGCTAAAATTTAGACATGCCTATGACCTGCTATCCAGAATGAGAACTATTGTATATTTTGTAATAGGGATTGAACTCGATATTTTAATATATATATATATTATATATATATATCTGAATCGGTATTTTTAGGTTTGATCATCAATCTAATTGTCTTGTAGCCAAAAGTGCCAATCACTCTTGTAGCAATAAACAACAAGGATTTTAGCGTGAGAACGGTCTGTAGGCCCAGGGACGTCCCAAGACCGTAGACCAAGGGACTTCACTGGGCCTACAGACCGTTCTCACGCTAAAGTGTGAGTTGTTTATTGATTTTATTTAATTGTTTATTGATTTTATTGATTTATTGAGTTGTTTATTGATTTTAGTCTGTGATGGGTCAGCGCGTAGCAGCCAATGGGAGGCATGCAGACTCGCTACAGCTAGGGTAACAAGCACGGTCTGTTACAGCAATAAACCACTCAGATTTTAGCGTTCGAACTGTCTGTAGGCCCAGAGACGCCACGAGGCCGCAGGCCGAGTGGCGTCACTGGGCCTACAGACAGTTCGAACGCTAAAATCTGAGTGGTTTATTGATTTTAGTCCATAATGGATCAGATCCCCTCCATAACTTAACCTTACACAAACAACCAGAAAAAAAGTACCTACAGACAGTTCGAGTTCAGACAGTACCTACAGACAGTTGGGCCTACAGACAGTTCGAACGCTAAAATCTGAGTGGTTTATTGATTTTAGTCCATAATGGATCAGATCCCCTCCATAACTTAACCTTACACAAACAACCAGAAAAAAAGTCATTCTTTACTAACCTGTCATCAGTTAACACATCCAACACCACCAACACTTTCAGATTAAGAATGATCGCGGGTATTTCTCACTTACCAAAAACGGCGGAGATTTTACGACATTGACCATGTTCAGATTTTTTTATGTTTTGATCATTTCTTAGGTTAGTGATGTTCAGTTATTAAAAAGAAACACTTCTGAAGATTGAACAGATTAGTATGGTTTTTTTTCTTGTTTATTATTGTTTTACGACACCGTAAGCCACCTTGTTTACATGGAGATTCTAAGGTATTCTACAGGGGCAAAAGTATAATGGAAAATGGTCAGCTGAGCAAGCATGATTTGGGTCTTTGGCCAGCTGGAACTACACTTGCAGATTAGCAAAGCTTCAGTGTGGCCCAAGGATGACGCAATGTTAGTGTGCAGCATGGCAGCAGGCAGTGGGTGTGTGTCGCACGGGGACCAATGGGTCTGATCACTAGTGCTGCCGATCGAATTAGAATGCTAGCTATGGAAGACTGGACAGTCCAATTGCAATGAAACGTTCGTCACCTTTCAAGCAACATGTTTTCTTACTAAATCCAAATTTATATGTATGAGGAGTGATTCCATCATAGGTAAACATTAGTTCAAAGGTCGGACTTTCAGATTAACAGAGCTTCAGTGAGGCCAGAGGGCTACGAGTTGGTATTCTGCAGTATGGCGCCAGGCGGTGGGTGTTCGCACAGGTACGGAGGTAAACACTGTATTCGACAGCTTTATTGGGAAGAGAAGCGCGTTCAGTGTCCAAATTTACCAAATTTAAGAACTTGGTACACGATTCCGTGACTAACATGTAATTATACACCCATGAAATACAGATGCAGGACCGTCAGACGGCCCCTCAGAGATGAATCGATCTGTTGTGGCCCGCCCGGGTGGCCCGTGGGTGCCGCCATTTTATTCGGCCGCAAGGCTGGTTGACATGAGATGACGCCAGCAAGACTTGACTCTTCACGACAACCACTTTTTCAAAAGTTCCAACAAGTCAAACGCCTCTAAGAAAGCAGACAACCAAGCGAGCAGCTCGGCCAACAGCAAGCCGACAAGCCCGATAAAGAACTCTGAATCCAAGAGCCAAGTTGATGAATATATACCAGTAAACACAGACAATAGACCCAGGGATTATCCGAAATACTCACCCACCCCACGTAGACGTGAGTTCAACCAACCACCCGAACCCAGAACCCACCTCAGAGCAAGTGAGGTACTCCAGGACTTGCATAGGATAGTCGAGAAAATCGACAGAACAGTCGCAAGGGCGATGTATAATGCCATGAAACATCATGGTTTTACTAAACCATGAAGGTACTAACCAGTACCAGTATCTATCATACAACGTATGAATAGAAAATTTTTTAATAGTTATAACTTGAATTGACAACCGAATGAACAATTTTGAAAAATCATACTAAACTAATTGAACAACAATGAACCGCATGCTGACTCTACCTAATTGATACTAAACCAATCAATATGGCTAACTTTATATAATTTACATTTTGCTCATTTATTGATATACCCACATGATTTCGGATGATTGTTACCCTCTGAAGAAGCCCAAGAAAGGCGAAACACGTCAGGGTCGCCAAATAAAAGACTACAAAACTACGAACATGGTCGTTTTCAGTTGAGTTGCCTCAATCCTTCAACTATTAATTTTTATATACATGTCAAATCGTTGGAGACCACTTAATCTCATCTTTTCAAATATGAGGATATCTCAAAATACTCTTCTTGCAACTCATGAATCCTTTTACTGTAACGCATCGCAGCTGTCCATATTCAAGGCCAATGCTCATTAACCATGGTAGGATCCGGCTCACCAATTGTGGCTCCCTCTGTTGCCTAGCTACAATACTAGCCTTTACAATGGTTTATATTTCAATGAAGATGTGATATTCATATATTGAAAGTATATTTACATGCATTCATAAGCATTCGGGATGACACCCAAATAAAAATAGAGACAACCATGTCAAACCCAATTCGAAGTAATTATATTTGATATTGTTTGTATATAATATCAATTTTGTCAACACTTAAGGGACTGTGAAACTGTGATATTTGATGACATTTCTATGTGACTCTTCATGAAATAAAATGATATATGAACTGTGCATATATGTGTGCACTGCTGTGTATTAATATTTGTCTCACTTTCTTTCTATATGGCTCCCTTCCCTCCACTGGGGAAATATTGTTTTAATACGAAACATAAATGTAAACATTCTCATGCTTTAACCATACCTGTCAGGTAATTTTGTAGAACACTGGTATTATCGTCAGAGACACACAATATCACCATCTCAGTAATTATTCCTAACCTTACATTATATTCAGTCATCTTTACATATAAATCATATTTCTGTGATGAAATTAGTACCTCTGTTATTCTAACTCTTCAACCGCTGCTTTTTTTAAACTATTACACCAATAAAATTTTTGACCTATTTGTTTTTACAAACATTTTATATATTATTATATATTATAAGCAACTTTATTTCCAATCTCGTATACAATCAACAACAGTAACTGTTAACAGTTTCTATATGGAAATATGTCAGTATTTTCTGTCCATGACAGTTCTTCAGAATAGATCTTCTATCTATATCTCTACCTTTTAGATCTATACTTCGTCAGAGGCCTCACTGATGCCACACATAGTTGTGGTTAGCCTGTCGGTCCACTCGGTCATATGGATTCCCCTCGCTTATCCAAAACCCCATTTGGGCAGTGAAAATGACTCTAGCACTAAGACTTGTAGGACTAGTTAGGACATGGTCGCCTGAATAGCAATTCCGAAGCTATGGTTTAACAAGTCGACTCCGGTCACCTGTTCTCGCTTGATTGGCAGGTGCGTTTGAGTATCACAGTCTGTTCTTGCATGTTTAGATTAAATTACCTGTAATTTTTACAATAACCACCAATTACATTTATACAACAATTCTTATATAGTAATGTTATATATCGCTCATATAAGTAATGAAATGAAATTTTGAAGTTGAATTAATGATATTATAAATTAGAATACAAATGATCAACTAAAGGAACAGAAACTATAACTAAAATGTTATAAAAGAGTGGAAAAGGGTGGTGAGAAGTAGAAAGTGAAGCAAAAGGGTAGGAGTTGTGTGATTTGTGGTGCAAGACAAAGCAAAAAAAACAAACAATTAAAATGATTATTTGAATTTACCACAATAATTATTGAGGGGGTGGGGGGTACGTAAATCTATTGTTCTTATGCAGAAATAGCCCTGCCCCCCTTTGACCCCCTCTCCATGCCCCCTTTGTCGACCCCTGCTCATGCCCCCTTCGTGCCCTTGGCCCTTTCCCTCCCTGGTACAGTGCCGTGTGACCTTAGGTTGCAGATGAGTTGCAAAATTATTCTTGTGCCTGCCGCAAATCGGTTTGTTAATTGTAGCAACAAATTCAACTTGTTTTAAACAAATATTTAGATTAGTGTACCAAAAAATGCCTTAATAAAACAGCAAATACTGAAGTTTGAGGTTGTGGTGTTATTATTCAAAAAATATTTAGATCAGCCAATACCCAGGTAACCTCATTTGAGATCTATATCAGCCATCTCGAAAGTTAAAGCCCTGTTCATGCAGGTAGTAAATATCCTTTTAGAAGTAGGCCTATGTGACTACTGTACAGCCTTGTGGTAAGTTAGAGTTGCCAGAAATCGGTTCTTGCAGCAGACAAAATATACTGAATTCAACTTCTTGGAAGAAGATATTTAAAAAGAGTAATACCCAGGTAACATATGATGATATATATGATGGTATATTGAGATGTATCATCATATAAATTGCTGAACATCGGAAAACAAATGAAGGCAGGTATGAAGTGAAGTCTGAAACACAGAATAGGTGTGTGTCTCTGTAACCAGGGAGCTTATTTATTTTATTTGCCCGACTTTTTATTGAACATGAAAACAAAAAAATCGTTTTTTTGCTTGAGGCTTTTTCTTGGGCCCGCTCCCTCAGGCTGCCAAATGTTCCCTGACCTTGTCAAACATTCAAGCATCGGCTAGATCAGTCCCGACATTTTTAATTTATGAACAGATATGACACTATCCAATAATTATATCTGATTTGAATAGAGGAGATTCCAAGATCGGGATTCCAACGATGGCAAGGATATTTCTCACGATAACTTCAGACACGCATAGATATATAAAAATAGACAACATGTTTCATAATATAATGATTTCATTTAAAATTACTGACTGTAAAAATACTGGCGATTAAGAAAAAGAAATATGGGATACATGTGAGAAAATGTGAATATCAATACTTTTTTTTCAAATTGTAAGTATATTCCAGAATAAAAGGGACAACATTGCAGCTTTAATTAGGATCAGCATCCCATATGCGCCATCTTAGCAGTGTCCACATCTACTCCTTACAGTGGAGCAGAAACCCTCCTTTGTGACCTGCAGAACCAAAATATATATACATGTAAACAGTGTTAGTGTGACAGAGATAACCACAGCCAATACTGGTACAGTCTTGGCTCAGAGTTGAGAGAGTCCCTCCAAACTGGGAGAGATCCTCTTGATCCAAACCGCAAAATGCCATAGGGTGTGTAAGTGCCATGGCCGCCGTCACCCGCTTTCACATTTTTAATTTTGTTAAAACCCCAGCAATGTCCAGGAACTTCTGGTTAACATATATCGAATAATTTGGCCCTATATATAGCTATCCAGTGGTCAGAACTTAGAATAAATCTTGGGGAAATCTACAAACAGTGTAAATTTTTTGGCCCAATGCATTTGCAATGGGAGCGACATCACTTCCTTTCCCGGAAGAAGCGGCAAGTGCGTGACAAACCTGGTGGCGACCATTTTGAACTTACACACCCATCTCACTAGGATGCCTGCTCCAGGGCCTGGAAAGTCATTAGCACAGTAGGCATCTAACCACTGACATATCATTCTGATCTGATCAAGAGGCTCTGAGCCTTCACTGGGTAGCTTGTGTAATAACTTGGCCAAAGACAAAATGTTAGATCAAAGCCTTTGTATTCCATCACGGAAAAATTGGTCTAAGTTTGGAAAAGAAATCATCCTTGTGGAAAGTTTTCCATAATATCTTGTTGTAGTAATATTCTCATTTCTGAGGTATTTATCGCTCTTCAGGGCCTAGTCCACTAAGCCGATTCTCATCCGATTCTCACAGAATTTAGTGGAAAAGAGTCCTCTGCAGCACAAAATCGCATGAGAATCGGCTTAGTGGACTAGGACCTTTATAGTAGTATAAATACAATTATATCACAAGTTTGGGTGTTATCATATAGAAATGAGTGAGATCTGCCTATTTGATATGTGTAGACGTATCAACACATGTGTGATGCGCTCAATACCGAAGGGACTTGTTTTGATTGGTTGCGTAAATCAAGTTGCGCCAATCAATGACGCTCATTTCATGATGATCATTTCATGACGCAATGTTGTTTTACCGAGTCGGAGAGTTGCAAGATAGGTAAATAATGATCAATCAAGTTTTGGGGATCGATACATATTCAAAATGGGGACTTAAAAACAAAAAAATTGTCATTATACATTGGAATGTTTCTATGCACACTTGGTGGACGGAATGGATGTTTTTTACTCGTGGCCTGTGGCCACTCGTGAAAAACGTCCATTCCGTCCACCTTGTGTGCATAGAAATGTTCCAACTCATCAATGACTGTTGTCTTTTGTTTAATTACCAAATTTGGAATATCTGTATTGAATATAATATATAGATATCTATGTGTATATTTTAGGTCATCCTCAGCTGTGTAATGAAATTCTTTGTTAAATATTGTCCGTCCAGAATTATTGCTCACTTTTTGTGAATAATTTAAGAGAATAGAAGTACCTATTGATAGTTTTTATAAAGTATAAAGGGTCACTAAAGGGGTTTATGGTCACTTTTAGGACAACAAACATTATGGATCCATAAATACACCCAAGTCCCAAGCACCCAAGTCTGTTAAGCACAAGAGGAGACCTTCTCTATCTCTTTTTCCTGGGTATGATCATAAACTGCCTCCCTCTCAGCTCTCCCACCCTTGATATAACCATATTAAATGTGTTGATAAGAGTGTAAAGCAACCAAAGTCTCTCCCCTCCTCCACAAGAGGAGACTGAGTGTTACACAGTGTAACATCACAATGTTGAGCCTGAAATGTACACGATACCTGTCCTGACTTGTGTATTATATACATTGCATGTTTATTTCAAGATTTCGCCACCTTGTGACATAGGCTAACAGTGGCACCCTGAAGGGAGTGTTAAACTGTGGAACTACTTTTGCCTTCATCTAAATGGGTAAAACTCACTAAATTTTTGGTTGCAATAAGTTCCAATAAGTACTACTTGGCCCGTTCAATAATAGCAAAGATGTTGATTTTCTTATAATATGTGCGGGTTTAGCGACCCTTTAACATCTGTGGAACTGTGGATGTTCTTCTTAGTTTCTGAAACCTCACCGTGTTTATCATGATGCTCGTTGCACATCTTCGCCCATTTTGGAGTATTCTTGAGTTTGGTGACGCCCACATTCCAATTTGCAATAAAGTGGCTGTCTTTCCTAGACATCATTACTGCGCCATCCAGATTGCAATAGAACGTCAATGTTGTGGGTTCTACGATATCCAGGTCTGAGACAGTCCAGGAAGCTGGACCGCTGAACATTCCATCAATCTTAAATATAAACTATACCATTACAAGAATATCCATATGAGTTCAAACTCCATACATAGTACATACATATATTACCCATTAGCCATGTTCAAAAAGTTATTAAGTAAGATAGTGAGTTTGAATTAAAACAAATTATGAAAGCCAAATACTCCCAAAATAAAGATCTCCTACAAGAATTAGTCTCATCGCAGTATACGAGTTACTACGAAATGACGGCTAATAAACGGTGGGGGACTGGCCACCGCCTGGAAGACAACAACTTCAATCCCAACAGATTCGCCGGCGAGAACCTACAGGGTAAGATCACAACCGACCTGAAAAACGAATTCCTTGCTCTACAAAATGCCCAGAATGCCCAACCGCAAGGTTGAATACCTGTTTATTGGGGATTCAAGAAGCCGTGGCCTTGAAGTGTACTTAGACCAGTACTTCCACCGATATACCTATTCTTCTTACTCGTTCGCCGGTGCATCGCTGAAAATGTCAGCTTACCTAGCTCAGGATATCGTAACACGACTTCGTCCGCAGTACGTCATAATGCTATCTGGTCTATGTTCCATCACCAGAAAAGATCGTGTGACCAAACAAGTAACCCTAGCTAATGAGAATCCACAGAAAATGATATCTAAATACCAGATAGATATGGAACACACACAGGATTTATTGGAACGTGCTGCGCTCCCAAATTCAATCTCCGTCATTTTCTGCACCGTAACAGGTATGGAACTCTCTACCTACAACAAGCAGCCTGTACGCGACCCCCACCAGGATACTCTTAACTCGTCTATAACTGAAGTTAACAAGATAATCACCGAATACAACAAGAACAGATGTCTTCCAACCCCGTTCTTAAATGATTACATACACCACAATGTCAAGAAAGGCCACCTCAACTCCTATGCCAGGCTTGCACCCGATGGATGCCACCTTACAGAAGCGGGTGCTGACCACTGGGCATACAAGCTCCATAAGGCATGCGAAAAGCTATAATCAAGCTCACTTCGACCCAACACCACTCCCTTCACTAATTACCTTAAAAACCCCTTTCGTTGAAGGTGGGTTATATTTAATAAATTCCAACCAACACCAAAATTTGAACTGTCTACCACAACTACAACATGTGAATACCTCCGAAAGTGAATAGTGAGTGCACATATCTATTCCAGCCATAGGAATGAAGGTCGGTGACAATACATATATATTTATAATAGATACTATAAGTCTAGGTATGAAGAACCAAAAAATCACTTCGCCACTGGACCACGGCAACCCAACCCTGCAGACCAAAGACATTGACATTCTTTTCTCTATATCTTCTCCCAACCCTATACCCACTATCTAATAATATAACCTCTATGAACATACTATGATGTTCAGGTATTCTAATAAAACTCTGTGATAAACTGTAAATGATTGATATGATTATTGTTTGTACTTTAGTATTAAGAATATATATTATACTCAAATTGATCATGATACTCATGTCCCTCTATATTCCTGGTAACATATGGCAGAAAGCTCTATCCAACAAATAGAGAATCTTGCTGCTGCCAGGGGTTTCAGGATTATTGGGTTAAATATAAGAAGCCTCATGAAAAATCATGAGGAAATCGAAACCTTATTATTTAAATCAAAAGTCAACATGCTGCTGCTGTCGGAGACATGGCTGTCAAGTAAGGTGGCTAATAGCCAACTGTCTGTCCCAGGCTACGATCTCTTTAGACTGGATAGAATGAGTGGGAAATCAAAAGGAGGTGGCCTGGCAGTTTACGCACGTAATGATATTGAAATAGATAGCAATGAATTTTCAAACCTAAACAAAAGTGACAAAAATATCGAAATTCAAGTCCTAAAAAACCATGATAGCAAAAATAAAATCAAAGTCTTCCTAAACCTATACCGCCCACCTAGTGGCCAATACCAACTGGCACTAGAAGCACTTCAAGAAACTCTTAATGCTATCCCCTCCAACCATGAAGTATTCATCCTAGGAGACTTTAACATAAATTTTAATGACAAAACAACAATGAGCAATGAATTAATAAAATTATCACAAACTAACCAATTAAAGCAATACATTACTGACCCTACCAGAACCACCTCCTCCACCTCAAATATTCTCGATCATATTTACTCTAACTCCAAATTTATTGCCTCTACAGGAGTCTTAAATATTAACATCTCAGACCATAAACCCACCTTCCTTATAAGGAAAAAACAAAAATTGAAATATGCAAAAACCTCCTTTGAATCAAGAAGCTACAGAAACTTTGATGAAAACATATATCTAGAAATTCTAAGAGATCACAACTGGGATAGGTATTACACAATGTGTGATCCTAATGATTGCTGGACATATTTCGAACATTTTATACTCCAAATATTGGATAGAATGTGTCCGGTAAAAGAATATACAAATGTTAAAGCCAGATGTGACTGGCTAACAGCCGACCTATTTACTCTGATGAAACAGCGAGACCAATACTTTAGACTAGCCAATAAACACAAATCCCCAGACCTTCTCGATAAAGCAAAAAATCTAAGGAAAGAAGTAAACAAATTAGCCAAAAATTTAAAAAACAACTACATCCAGGAAAAGCTAGAAGAATGCTCCGATGATCCCCACAAGTTTTGGGAAAAGGTTAAACCCCTAATAAACCCAGAAAAAGTTCACTCAAATGAAAATATAATCCTAAAAGAAAACGGTATAAATCTAGACCCTGATAAAATCCCAGATTGTTTCAACGAATTCTTCATCTCTATAGGGCAAAGTCTAGCGGATAAAATCCCACCCCTAGATGAAGAGGAATCAGAAACATACCAAAATAACATAACAGCAGAAACCCCTCCTCCACCCAACTTCATATTCGGACCTATAGACACTGAGACTCTCAGGAAAATCATAAATAATCTTTCCAACTTTAAATCCTCAGGCCTTAGACATTTCAGAAGTAGTTTGCTTAAGAAGGTGCTCCTCTCGCTGATCCATCAATTTAAATACCTGATCGAGCTATCTCTGTCCACCGGTATAGTCCCAGTGAAGTGGAAGACTGGCAAAATTACCCCACTATTTAAGGCGGGAGACAGAACAACCCCTGGTAATTACCGACCCATCTCCACGATTTCACTTCCTGCGAAAATACTGGAAAAAATCGTACAAAAACAGTTAATGTCTCACCTAGAAAATAACAATATTCTATCCGCTGGTCAATATGGGTTTCGCTCAGGTCTCTCAACTAGTGATGCGGTTGTATCCTATTTGAATGATATATATAAATCTTTAAATGACAATTCCAACTGTCAAGCAGTCTACTTGGACTTCCGGAAAGCCTTCGACACGGTAGATCATGAAATTCTATTAGAAAAATTACAACAAATTGGACTAAACAACATAGAACTCAACTGGTTCAAAAATTATTTATCCAATAGAACCCAAAACGTTTTCATCAATAATAAATTGTCCACTCCAAAAACGGTAGTGTGTGGAGTCCCCCAGGGTACCACCCTGGGACCCATTCTATTTCTGATTTATATCAACGACCTTCCCAAACATATTAAACATACAAATATCCAACTTTTCGCGGATGATACTATCCTATCCCAATCAAACAAAAATTTAGAATCCTCTGCTTACAAACTAAACTTAGGTGGCACCATGTTGGAAGAGGTGGATGAATACAAGTATTTGGGAACTATCGTTGACGGTTCCCTTAACTTCAGTAAACATCTCGCCTCAATAAAAAAGAAAGTGTCACACAAACTCTGGTTGCTAAGACACCTGAGGGGTAGGCTAAACCAAAATCTCAGTGCACAAATCTACAAAACTTCAATTTTACCTTTATTTGACCAATCTGATATTTTCTATGACTCGGCAACCAAAACTAAATTAACTGCCCTACAAATTCTCCAAAACAAAGCTTTAAGAATTATCACTAAAACTAATAGATATCAATGCGTTACACAGTTTCACCAAAGGTTTGGCCTACTCCCTCTCAAGCAGAGGAGGAGGCTGCATTTACTTCAACAAGGTTATAGAATGAGAACTCTGACCAGATATATTGACCATAGAATACTGCCCACCAGGCAACACCAGCCAGACCGTATTGTTTTCAGATGCCCCTTACCAAGAAGTGAACTGATCAGAAACTCTATATATTATAAGATCCCTCTTTATTGGAATAACCTAGAGACAAGACACCAAAATTTAGATACCCCAAAGAAATTCGTAAAACAAGTAAAACCCCTACAAATCTGGAGAGACATTGATTTCCTATATTAATGCTTGTATAGGTATTGCCAAGGGGTCAAATCCAAGATCTATTGGATGACCTTTTGTAGAGTGACCCATGTCCCCGACAGCACCAGCAGCAGCACCAGCACCAGTACCAGAAACTGTTACTTGTAAGACCCAACTTCGAATAGTCCCAATTGATGGGCGACTATGTAAATATATGAATTGTAATATAATGCAAACTGACCATACGTCATATCGAAACCTAGATATTTCATTTAACCTACACTACCATCTAGCAAATCAAAAAAAAATCTATAGTTAAACCAAACATTGAGGGCCACCTTTGAGGCGTTGACTCACTGGTGGATTGTTCCCTCAATAACACTGTAAAATCTAATATCCAGCACGGCGTGCATATCTCCGAAACCATATGGAGGAGTCCGGCTGACACAATCACTTAATGATAAATAAAAGTTTAACAAACAACAAACAAACAAACAAAGATGTGAAGGTATACTATAGCCTACAAAAAAGGTGGGTTCCATTGTCATGGTACTACTCCCGCTATTCCTATCATTACTTGACGAGATATGACTACTGCTTTTTCCGTGAAAAAGCCAACAGGCTACTTCCTCAGCACCAATTACATCATACCCGATACATCAAAGAAAGCAATACAGTGAGAAACGCCATTTATTGCCCACTTTTCAACATCACCGTATAGAAATTGGCAATGATATCCATTGTAATAGCATCTACAGATATTTTCCTCTCAATTTTGTCAGGAATCGATGCATCATTAATGCACACAAATGATGGTAGAGTCAGGTTTAAGCATCAGAAATATATGGAACTTTTGAACATAGCCATAATTCCTGCACAAGCACAGCCAAGCTATACATTTGGGCCTGCTATATATAGCCCTGTTTGTTCATGAATGCTTGCACAGGGTGTAAGACTGCATCGACAATGTAGGGTCTATTAGACACAAAACAATAAATTATTTCAAGGGCGGAGTGAGGGAGAGTAGGGTGGGGTTGGAGGGTGGGTTGGTGGCATTGTCATTGAAAACGACCACTCCAAATTGCCATCAAATCTTGCGGTTTTGCTTCTGGATTATGGAAGTGGGAGCAGTGACAGGGTCGTAATGGTGCACCCGGACGCATGCTATTGACTCCCACTGCATGGCCATGTTGCCTCACATTTGTTTTGGCATATGACACTACTGACAATACTCTATGGTTATTCTCACATTACTTGACACATCCATTCTCAAGTGTAAAGTAATTCTTGTCTGCTAATGTAACAGTAACAGTAGAAGTAACATAGAAGTAACCTACCAATGGAACCTATCCCGGTTACTTTCAGTTTCTTGCTCCCACTTTAGCTACCGCTTCTAAAGAAACAGCAGCAATAAAATGTCACATAAAGGCAGGAGTAGTGTGCCAATCTTTGTAGAGTCAAAGGTAATACCCCTGTAAATACAGGCCTGAGACATATGAGCACATGCTGGGCAAGGAGACATTCATCATATGATTCGGCAGCTAGGAGGAAATCATCAATATAATTGACCACTCAAGGGAACCCCCTCATCACCATACATCTTGTTACAGAATTGGATAGCTGGGTGAATATAAATGGGGCACATCTGATGCCGAAGCAGAGACAAGTGTCCATATAATACTGCTTCACCTTCTTCACCTTCACCCAGCTTATCCCTTGCTTGGTCCTATCTGCAGGTGTGACACTTACAGTGTGATAAGCTGCCGCAATGTCCAAGGTACACATGTAGCAACCCAGAGTAACTAGGTGTTAAACATATTGAACAGACTTGTAAGAGAATTAGGAACAAGTGGTCTTCATGTAATTTTTAATGGACCAGTGCAACGGCCGCTTACAGTCCATTATCGGGCGATACTTGCCATTAGGCTTTAATATAGTGCCTAGGGAGTGAACACACAGAGGCAGAGTTGCTGAGTATATTAATTTCCAGCTGCTAACTCCTCATGAAACAGGGACGAGATATAATCATAGGCATCAGACTCATCAACTGAAGCATAGTTAGGACGTTCATAGCCTTGATTATTCACACCATCAACTATGGGGAATCCATTCAAGATACCATCAAGTAGAAATTCAGATGATAAGTTGGAATCTGTTTCTGCTAACAGCTCATGAGTCCAAGCATTGAGAGTAAAGAGACTGTTCAACTGTTCAACTTTGTCTAAACTTTGCCTTGTGAGAGAACAGGGTTAAGTGAATCCAAAACGCAAATAAAAACAATATGTCACCAGGTTAGTTTTCATTTCAGGGAGCCCTGAAATGTATGTATAGAAAAAAAATGGAAATTAACTTTTTCCTAAACATCTCTATATGTATAGCTAATATATTGCTTTGCCCTTGTTGCGTCCCAAAGTAGACATATGTACAAATGATGAAATCGGTACAGACTTTTCCTCTGTGGTACATGCTATTTCACATACTATAGTTCTTTTCCAACTGCTTTCTTCCTATTTCCCGGAAGATTTGACTATTTCCAGAACAAAAAGTTCCATGTCAGTGTCGATTTTCCCATGTCAGCCTCCTTTTTCACTATTTCCCTTAGATATTCACCACCGAAAAGTATATCACTGCACCTTTTTCCTATTTCCCCTACATGAAAAGCCATGTCTGGCTGCTGTGACTCCTATGTCTAGATTTGGCCATCTTTTCTCATTGGTGTCCTCCCTGGGACACTCCTTTTCTACCCATACAAAAGCAGACATGGGTCAGATTTTCAGAAAATGTACAATTGGCAGCTGTACACATTTAGTATATTCTGCTAAATTAGGCTGCAATTTGGTCAATATTATGTAAATACCTGTACATTTGGCATTGCATTGATTTTAGCAATCTGTTTGGTTAGGTTGAACTGTATTTTGAACTTTATTTTGGTCTGAAATTTGGGTTATTGGAGAGGATTGGTGAAGATGAATTGTACATTTTCTGAACATCTAACCCACATGACTCAGTGGCTCAGTGTTACATAACATTATCCACTACCCCTGAATGGGGGCCCACCAGCTATCTTTGTAGTGTAGCAGTGTTACATAACACATCCAATACATCTTCTCTTCCTTTCTCTTTCTCCCTCTCTCCCTCTCCCCTCCCGCTCACCCACCCCCCCTCCCCCGCTCACCCTCCCTCTCCCTCTCACCCTCCTTCTCCCTCCCAGTCATGTTGGGGTAGGAATACATCATACATCATGCTACATTTGGGTGAAAAGGAGTGGATATTTGGAAATGGAGTGGATATTCCGAAAAGGATATTCCAAAAAGAAAAGCATATTCCAAAAAGGAAAAGTATATTCCTAAAAGGAAAAGGATAATCCGAAAAGGAAAAGGACATTGGCAAAAAGGAAAAGAAAGTTGACAAAAAGGTATTGGATATTCCAAAAAGAAAAGTCTTGGATATTTTTAATTTTTACTATTTCACGTTTATATCCTTTCAGATAGGGGACAAAACAGCCCTTACAAGCAATAAGAAACGGGGGTCACCTGCTTTTTAAAAAAGTTATTTGGCTCAATTTGCATCCTAATGAGTTAAAAACAGGAATATTGAAGATATTCAAAGCTAAATAATTTCTTTCAAAATATGTTGATACGCTAGTCTTTCATGAGGGCAAACCTATATAATAGCTATGTTTAGACAAACTGATGATATTCATCCAGCTGAAATCTTGGAAAAACTAAGAAAATATCCTTTTCCTTCAATACTAAACTTTGGTGGTCCCTAAAATGAAAATAAAATATGGTGAGATCCATTTCATTTCGCTTTTTGTTATCACTCAACCATGTTCTTTCTCAAGACAAAGTTTGGAAAAAATATTGTGAAGCCTTATTTTTTCATGCATTAGTTCCCTAAACTCCCAGAAGTGCATATGACAGTGGTTTGCTCTTTAAGCTGAGATTCTAGCCAACCGATCAAGTGATATGAGTGTCGGTAGCATGGATAGAGTGCTGTAGAAGCATGGCACATATTCAGAATTATTGTTGCATACTTGGAGCCAGTAATCAAGGTCCTTGGTTATGGTTTCACCCACCCAATTTACTGTCGGCAAACAGAAGTAACTGCCATCAATAGGTCTAGACACACCCAGTTCCGGATTCCAAACACACCTCAAGTCCACCATACTTCCACCAGAACTCAGACAAGATTTGTATGTAGGCATTAGAAGGCTATCATTGTTTTCATGAAGTCCTGGGACATGCTTAGGGGTCAAAGAATCCATTGTAGTAGTGTTCATAACACTGGGGGAAACCATCATAGTCAACACAGTGGCCATGACAAATAAAGTAGGAAGTCACTGCTGGAATTTCCGCTGGGAACACCCTGTCACCTTGTGCTCGCCTCCACACCAACAACATAGATGATCACTGGTACAACTAGGCCTGGAGCAAGATCAGTAATTCCAGAAGTAGCAATTATCCCTTGTTTTCCTCTTGGAGCTTGCGCATATACTTAGCTGACAAATTCGCAGCATGAAAATGATCTGTGGCCATAACTGGGTCAACTATGAGGGAACTAACATCACCGCTGACGCAACTTGTCAACAATAGCCTCATCGTATTCCACGTAAGACAAATCAACATAGGATTCCTTCTGGGCATGCTAGGTAATATACAGCAAGTGCTCAAGGTAAGCAACTGACTTCACATCATTAGAGCCTAATAACATTTTTAGCACTCTGCACATACCATATACAAGATTCCTATACAACAGCTTCTTGTGATGTAAGTTCTTCATTTTTATAGAGCCGTCTTAATGATAATATATTATATTAATAACAATAATATTCAGGACGGAATAGTATAGCTGCAGCTGTCTTGTGAGAATTTGGATCGATTGTGTGCGCCAGTTCAATGAATACATGGGAGGGAGGCTTGGTTAAGAGATCCCCAGTGACGATAGAATGGTTATTGGGCGGGAGACTGCTAGCTTGGCCACTGCCAGCAATCAGCCAATCAGGTAGTTTCAGGCCACCCCCAGTACCAGTTTGACCGGCTGTATTGCTCAAAGGCCCCAAAGCGGTCACAGGCTGTTTCATATCAGGAAAATGTGAAATTAAATCAATATAATGGGTAGCCATAGAATTGTCCTTGTCTTTAGACTCCTTTGCAGCAGCCTTGGCGTCCTCCCCATACTTGGTTAGAGCCTCTGTATCAAGGTATAATTTCCATGCTTCTGCTCCCTCACTACCAGCCTTTTTGGCTGCAGCCACTGCATCCTCAAGGAAACAACAGGATGTGGTACCTGGCCATGTGAGCACCCAACCACACGCTCCACAAGTTTTAGCCATTGAGAAAAGATTTTCATTCTTTCTTTCTCATACGTCAAGTCCCGTCAGTTGCAGTGGAGCGAGTATCTGTGCACCGTTCAGGGGCACGTCCATAGTCAACACCAGGGGCAGTGGTCATCAACATATAGTTCTACATATAGCGAGGCAAACTATAGATCTAATTAAATTGTGGCACTCTCTTCACCTACATGAATAGATACAAATATACTACCTTTCCACTCTGTAGGGCTGGTATGATAGGATCGCCTAGTTTGAAAAGAACAGTGTTGTTCTCATCATGAGAAAAGTCAACACCATTTCGAGCAAAACATTGACTGACTATCCTTTGATAAGTCCCTGAAATTAAAGAAGAATCTTCATTCATTCCTGGGTTTGAAACTTAAATATGTGTTAAGATTGTCAAAGAACTTATTTGTCTGCATTATACTTGTTGTGTGTCCTCCCCCAGGCTGCAAGCTAAGGTGAGCTTCATATCGAACATCATTGTGAATGTGGCACGGCATTGCATATTTTCTGTTTTGTAATGATATTTAGGCATAGGCAGGGAGTCAAGGATGTAATTTACTTTCAATAAATTCTCAACATCTTCACAACTTTAAAATACATACCTATTTTCCTTCCTCGCAGATCGCTAGCATCAAATGTCCTTCCTTTCAATACATAGATAAACGCTGGTGCTGGTTTGAACAGTGATATAGAAAATTTGAATGCAGAATAACGTTCTACGGTTGGATTGACTATACATGCATCAAACCAATGGCCAAAGAGTCCTGAAATGACACAAGGTAAGTGAGTCCACATAGTGGCAGAAATGCATTGGGTTTCACACATTTCTGAGATGCTTGCCATCAAGAAATGAAATACAGAAACTTCAGTGAGATGTACTTACTTGCTCAGGATGTAAATTATATGATGTGGAAGGGGACAAGGGTTTAGTGGGTGAGTCTGCCCCCACATTTCATAAACCTTGACTTGGGCTTGAGTCTTGGTTGCCAGTGCCATTAGTAATCTTGGGTTGGCACCTGTAGTATGTGTGGTAATATACCTGAAGGTTAAGGTAACCTTGGGTTACCATTTATACTTTTTATCTTTAAAGTAGTGGAGCCCCACTAGCAAATCCTGTGCATAGCACGGGTATTTGCTAATTTGTTTTATTTCTTACCTCTACCACCGGAGTTCATTGATCCTGGGTTAGACTTCCAACATTCCACATGTGCGCCTCTCAGTATTCTACAGTCCATGTTTGCCTCACCACATACTGTAGTAAAGGAGAAGTTCATAATAACTATTTTTCCTCATTTTGAATATCTTTGTGAGTTAGATTGTTTGAATGATGGACTGATTCAATTTCTGAACCAAAATCATGTGCCAGAACACTACCAAAGAAGGCTATACACATGGTATTCAAAATCCATGAAAGGTCTAAACTGAATTAAATCTACGCACAGATAAATGTACTTGTAGACAAGTTATTACAGCACTAATTTTAAGAATTGTAAACGTTTTAAGCATTTCTAAAGACATCATACATATTAAGAAGGCTGGTAACATATATGCATCATCATCCTTGGAATATAGCCATTCACATATTAGTGGGTTTGAATTACTAAAATACTTTTCTTAAATTCCATGATACTTGAAAATGACATGTCTCTCATATATATTAAAGCCTCCAGCAAACACAATCATGTGGCAATGCTGTGAGCAGATAATCACCTGCAATGTACCTGTCATTTCAGTATTTTCATTTTGAAAGCACTCTATGGGATCAACTCTCTGCCATTGTAATATATAGTACAGCTTCACCTCTATGTCCCTGAAATATGCCACTGCACATACAAATTCTATATTTAGAAGCGACCTAGTTCTCCTTGAAATCAATGTATATAGCAAATGCTACTTGATATCTTAAGTTGTTTTCCCGGCAAAGATGGTCGCCCCCAGCATTAAACGTCACCAAATCGTGTAGCAGCCCAATAGGGTCGCGGCAGTGTCTTATTTTAATTTTAGATATGTAGTGATCCACAGATTCTGAAAAATTCCAAGAAAGAATCACGATAATGAAAAGTATTCATTTAAGCTGGTTTTATTACCAAAATTACAAAGGTAGTGTCACTGGATGGGGTGCTTAATTTGAACAACAGAAAGATCTCGGTCCGTGGTGCGGGTTGAGTCCGTAGTGTTAAGCAAAGACCTGATCCCCTTGTGGAGCTATTTGTATACTCCGCCTACCGCCTGTCGGAGGGTGTCTGCAAGTGCTGTCTGCATGATGGAACCCCTGACGGAACCAGCCAGAAGTGATGGTCATCTCAAGCTCTAGCAGAAGTGCCCACCACTGTAGTAGCCTTGTTGTAGTTGTAGTTGGACGGCAGCATCAATGTTAAGATGTACTAGGGGTGGACCCACTACACTGCCCCCTCATTAGTTTGAGTTGAGGAGGTCCACGACAACTAGTTATGGAGGGTCCGCCATGGCACCAAGGAGATCCATTTCACTCTAAACCTTGTGTGTACTTGTGCCACTCTGCTGCATAGGTCCTAGAGCAAGGCCTTTGCTCGCCCCCAGGGTCGCAGCCTTTATAAATCTAAAGAGACCAGCAGACATGCCTGTCTGTCTTGACCAAGCCAAGCAACCCAGTCGAGAGCACCCACCAAAGCATAATAAATTTTAGTGCATGAGCTTTATTGTTAAAAGCAAGGCAGATGCTCGAAACCACCATTGCAGTTAAAAACCACCATGCGCAAGGAAGAGCGTATTAGTAATACATCCCCCTGCCTGTAGGATGAACCTACATGAGACCTCAGCCTTGGAGTATTGCGCAGTGCAAAACCCTACAGACATATACAAGAAAGTATTTATAGAGACTCCCCATGCTCATCCTCTGCTTTGGTTTCCGCATTCAACAGGATCTAAATGCCTTAATATTTGGTGTAAAAGGAACAAAATTTCTATCAACTATGATAAATCAAAATTACAAACATTTTTCGGGAAACAAAATTTAAGGTTGAGGTGGGCAGAAGGTGAACAATCCCAACTAGAAGAGAATAAACTGAGCCTGGATGGGAACTCTATGGAAGAAGTAGAAAACTATAAATATTTAGGAGTAGATATTGATCGGGGTCTTAAATTTAAAACAGCAGTAAATAAGTTAATAAACACTATGAACTATAAATGCTGGCAAGTAACAAAACTCAAAGGAAAAATCCCCCAAGATACACTATTACTCATTTATAAAGTAATGGTGTTACCCTTAATCAATCAAACGGATATATTCCATGATTCCCATACTACCACGGGAACAAACAGACTCCAAATAATACAAAACAAACTACTTCGAAGGATTTATGGACTCCCATCCAGGGCCAACGTTGATGACATTCATGTAAAAAAGAACCTACTGACCTTGAAACATAGAAGATTACATATTTTACAGGCAGGCCATGCTCTGGCGATTATCCCAAGATATATTGATATAAGAAATCTAAACACAAGAAATTTTGCTACAGGCAGAAAGCCTTTAAAACAAATCTTACCAAAAAATGAGCAGCTAAGGAAATCTATTCTACATAGAATTCCCTTCTCTTGGAATTCTCTCCAGACCGTGGCACATGGGGTTCACGATACAAAATCATTTAAGGCACTTGCAAAGAAAACTCTGATATGGTCAGACCAGTATTTCATTGAGTAACTAAAAAACTATCCATTGACTTCAACACTCTCAACCTTATATTTATGTGATAGATTCATGAATGTATGTATAATTGTTTAGTGGGACTTTCGTCCACCCTCTCTCTGTTGGCTACTGTTGAGCCACCGTACTGTTGGTCATGGTTGTTAGGGGCAACGACTCCTCGCTTGAACTGTTGGCGCGAATACTGGTGTCAGTGCATGGTAGCCATATTGGCGATCGGTCAAGAAAAATTTTTTCTTCGGATAATCCGGATTGACTCATGTCTCTTGTCAATTGTTCCTATTGCTTGAGATCCCATCTAGAGCCAACCTGTTGGATCCGTGAAAGTCAAAAAGATAACCGATTGTCTACAGATCGTGTAGTGCCTGAATTTACAGATCGTGTAGTGCCTGCATTTACAATGGACCCGAGTAAACTAGCTACCATTTTGGGAGAATCAGTAGACGACTTACCTGATAAGGGCTCTGCTGCATATCTCGGGGCTATAGAGAAGGCAATTTCCATCCTGGATGACCAGAAGAAGAATAAGTCTCTTTTATCTGCTAAGATCGCTGAGGCTGAAGAACAACTGCGTCGTTTGTCTTTGGATGGGGATCAGGCCTCGGGCGGTTCGTACCTGCCTGGCAATGACAGCAGTGACAGCCACTCCAAGCCGTTGACACCGACTCCCAAGTCTACACGTCTTCCTGACATGGGTAGGTTTCGTCCTGAGACTTATGTTGAACAGAAGAAACAATGGGAGTCTATGTCCTATCGTGATCTCATATATGGAGGTCTTGGTGTGTTAGGCTCTCTCATGGATTCTGGTGCAAAGATGGACATCGTACGTGGTTATGTTAGTCACCTTCAGTTCGTCGCCTATAAAGCCCATCGCAAATCGTTCGTGGATGAAGCGCTGGTGGCATATGAGCACGATGCTACATCCTGTGTGCTAGAGGGTTGGGTTCCTCACTGGAATGGTGTGGACACCTTGTCGGAATCAAATCATCTTAGTGCCGATAATACCACTGTAGTGCGTGAGTTATTGGCCAGAAAAGACAGGTTTACTCGGTACAACAACAACTACCAAAACCGGAAGCCTGCCGACAACAGTGTCAAGGAAAAGTCGCCCCGTTTTGACATCAATGCTTGGCCGAAAGGGGTTTGTTGGCGTTGGAATGATGGCCGCAACTGTGAGGGTTGTTATTATAATCATTTCTGTGGCTTGTGTGGAGCTGAACATCGAGCTAAATGGTGCAAAATTCAAACCGACTGGGAGAAGGCTCATGCTCAGTCCACGACATCTGCCCCAGCCAAGAGCCCACCAACGACACCTAAGACAACATGACAAGATGGCGGTCTTGGTTCTGAATCGACTCCTCTGCACTCGACGAGATTGGACTTTTTGCCTAACCCTCAGCTAGAAACGGTCAGTACGGTTATAGAAAGCAAGAACTTGTGTAAGCTGTATGATTGTGCTGCTTCAGTTAATGACTGGGGTTTGCTGTGTGGTGTTAGGAGACAGTTTAAACCATCAAGTTGGGCTCGCAACTTACTTTCGCCCAGTTATGTCGATCCTATTTATTGGATGGTGTGTTAAACGGCTTCAAGCTAGTCGACCTCAGTGCTTCAATATCACCCTATCTTTGCCAGAACTATCGATCTTGTTTCTTTCCATCAGAAAATAAGGCAAAATTAGAAAAATCATTGCGTTCTGAATTAGCTTCGGGTAAAATGTCATTGGTAGTAGATCAACCCAAATGTGTTCATGCGGTAGGTGTAATTAACAAACCATCTGGCGACATACGAATGATTACTGACTGCAGAAGGCCAGAAAAGTGTTCTGTAAATAACTATATGAAAGAGGTCTTTTCCACATTCAAATATGTTAAAATCGACGATGTTGTACAAAGTATAGACAAATGTTCGTTCATGTGTTCTGTAGATATCAAAGCGGCCTACCGTTCTGTGGCTATCCATCCGAGCCAACGCTCTTTATTTGGTTTGGCCTGGTCTTTTGATCGGGGCACAGAGTATTTATGTGACAATTTTGTGTGTTTCGGTGCTAGAACCGCGCCTTTCTGTTTCACTAGAATCACAGATGCCGTGTGTAGGATTCTCATTGATAGGGGGCATAAGGTGGTTTCGTACCTAGATGATTTCCTAATTTGGTCGGATACCTACGACAAGTGTATTGAAAGCCAGTGTGCGGTTATCTCTCTTTTGAGGGACCTAGGTTTCTATATCTGTTGGGAGAAACTAACTAGCCCTTCACAGTTGTGTACCTATTTGGGCATTGAGATTGACACAGCCAACTGCCAATTGCGTTTACCAGAGAAGAAAGTTACTAAGTTAGTCGCGGAGTTAAATTTCTTTGTTGGTAGAAAATGGACAACAGTAAGACAACTTCGGAGACTCGCAGGCATTCTTTGCCACGCCTCTCGAGTTATTAGGGGCGGCAGGATTCATAGTAGAGGTATCTTGGCTGAGTTGAACTTGATGTTGAAATGTAAATATCGTAGAAGACGTGTTACTTATCTTGTGCATTCGGACTTACAGTGGTGGATTAACTGTGCCGACGTCTTCAATGGCACTTATGATTTTTCCGATCTGAAAACTGAGAAATGTATACATGTTCAAGTCTCTGCGGGTATCTTTGCAACTGAATGTGATCACAATGTAATTACTGGAGTCTTCGAAAGAGAAGGGGATAATCCCACTAGTGGTTGTAGTGACTCAGATATTGTTGTACCTAAGGTTCTTGATTCTAATGATAAAGAGGTCTTAGAATTATTGATTGTATGTCACAGTTTACAGGAGCTTGCTTACTGTTTGAAAGGTACTAGTATTGATTTTGCTGGTCTGTCTGTTAAAACTAATCGTATCTTATCTGAGTGCAGACCTAGAAATAGAATCGAAGTAGAGGTTCTTCAGGATATTTTTGGGATATGCATCAAGTATGGTATTAGAATTTGTCCTTCTTACTTCTGCAGGGCAGCTTAAGTTACAAGTGGGTCAGTTAAAGCAGCAGGCTTTGGCTGAGTCTTCCAGACGTACGCGAAATAGCCAGTGGAATCAATACTACGAGTTCTGTCACTTATATGATTTGACTGCAATACCAGTTACAGCGGACAATCTGGCAATGTTTTTAGTTTATTCTTCGTCCAGACTATGCTATTCATCCTTGGATAACCTGTTCTCGGCTGTGAACCATTTGAGTTAATTGCATACTGGTCAAAACATGAGAGAGGACTTTGGTCTTAAGCTGTTGATGAGAGGCTTAAAAAGGAAGTTAGGTGCAAAAACAAATCCCAAGGAAGGAATTCTGCCAGCCGAATTGAAGAGTATCTTCCAATGTGTGGATTTATCATCAGACAAGTTAACTGCTTGTTGGTTGGGAGTGCTATTGTGCTTCAGAACACTGTTGCGAAAGTGCCATGTATTTTCTGACGACTTGAACCTACACTTGCTAAAGCGACGTGATGTGACTTTCGAGACTTGGGGCATTAAAGTGGTTGTGCCCTCTTCTAAAACCAACCAGTATGGTCTCTCCGTCCTTGAATGTCCTGTGACATATAGCAACTCAGACTTATGTTTGGCTTCTCAACTGAGTAAATGGTTTGTGAGATGCCCTGCTAACCCGGAAGATCCGTTGATCTCTTACGCTAGAGGGACTCCAGTTACATACTCATTCGCTCTGTCGACGCTAAAGAAATGGTGCGTTCAGTCCGGAATCACAAAGAACATTGGCCTCCACAGTCTGCGCAGAGGAGCTGTGGTGAATATGTACATGAGCGGTGTTACAGTACCTGATATTCAACTGTTAGGGGATTGGAAGAGTGACGCAATTTGGAAGTACCTTTCCACCCCTCTGGAATATCGTGTGAACATTGATCGTAAAATCTCCGCTGCTCTCTCTGCCCCTTCGTAATACTTTCAAAAACATTATACTGGGCTGGGAAAATAAAAGTATCCCGACCTTGGTGCAGCATCTACTTGTCTGACTCACTTTGTTTGTCCACTCATCTTCGTCCACTCATCTTCGTGGTTAGCCAATAATAATAATTATGTGATAGATTCATGAATGTATGTATAATTGTTTAGTGGGACTTTCGTCCACCCTCTCTCTGTTGGCTACTGCTGAGCCACCGTACTGTTTGTCATGGTTGTTAGGGGCAACGACTCCTCGCTTGAACTGTTGGCGCGAATACTGGCGTCAGTGCATGGTAGCCATATTGGCGATCGGTCAAGAATTTTTTTTATTTGTTTATTTGTTTAGGGGAAAATAAAAGTATCCCGACCTTGGTGCAGCATCTACTTGTCTGACTCACTTTGTTCGTCCACTCATCTTCGTCCACTCATCTTCGTGGTTAGCCAATAATAATAATTATATGTTAATTACAACTCAGAGGTAATTTTCATACAAGATTTAGTGCGCCTTTTACCTAAATTGAAAACATTGTAACAGAAATTTGTTAATGAAAATAACAGTGGACCGCTTTCGTCAATGACGACTGAGGAATTGTACACTGTTAATATGATCATGTAAAAGAACAGGAAGCTTGTAAACCTCCCTAAGCTGGAGCTATGTTTCCTGAAAGCGACAAGTCGAAAATAAATGTATCTTAATATTAATCTTAATACTATGCAGAGATAAGCATCCGATGAGAGCAATCCCTTGCCTGGGTTTCAGGATCTACTTGGCCAGTCACTGTGACTGCGGATACCACCTTTGGTAGGTCCTTTGAAACTACCACTGTCTCTCCAGCCAAAGCCGGGACAGGTGATTTGCCCATAGCCGAAACCTGAGCTGGGAGCTCAAGAGTTGTTGGTGAGGCCCTATTGCACAGAGGCGGGTCGGGCTTGGTCACCAAAACCTTATCCCCTTGGTCACCAAAACCTTATCACCTTAACCTCTTTTTAGCCCATGAGGTGTCCCCTCTCAGCCATGTAGACGGTATGGGACTAGAGGCCCCAGAAACTGGATACAACATGTCCATAGCCATGCACATCTCCTCCACAAACTGAGTGCCCCCAATTGGTAGCCGACAATTTAGGTGTGGATTCCGTGTTCTGCTGTGCCTGAGTTAAGTCAAACACAGCTGTGTCCACAGAACCATCCTCCGGTAATGGGTTACCCGCAGGATCCACTACCTGAATGGTTGAGCCCCTGACTATCTGCCATGAATTTATCTCCCTCAGCACTGCAACTGTCCCATCATCATGGAAATGAGCCAAAATCATCCCACTCTTTAAAGAAGGAAATCCAAATAAAATTACCAATTACAGAGCACTATTCCCTAGCCCTAGTAAAGTTATAGAAACAATTATACACACAAGAATATATTATGAATATGTTGGGTGAAGCAGGCGGTGTATAATAAATAAGATGACAAGGGGAGTGGCCTGAAACCAAGCAGAGCTAGGTTTTATTCAGCAAATACATAATATCAATAAAGAAAAAATTTTGTAATGTCCGTCCGCTCAGTGCGGATCCGAAAGAGTGAGTGTTCCAATGTTTATGCTCGTCGCGCTACGTCATAGGCGCGGCGAGGAGCGATCTGATTGGTCGCTGGGGAGAAAAGGGCGTGGCTAGGGAACCGCCCCTTGGACACCCAAATATGGGCATCGATGAGTCGATTGTGTATATGTTGGGTGAAGCAGGCGGTGTATAATAAATAAGATGACAAGGGGAGTGGCCTGAAACCAAGCAGAGCTAGGTTTTATTCAGCAAAAGGCCAAACACAGAAGACATCAGGAAGAAAGGCTGTCCAAGCCCTTCCCACCACACTCTCACACATTAACTGATCCTGAGGAGAGGGAACAATGTAAGATGACACAATAGAGGATCTCCAATTACCTCTAACCTTGATATTGTCAAGAGATATGCCTAAGGAGGACATATAAGAGGCTCCACCACGACGAAATGAATGGGAAGTGTAGGTATCCTGCAACCCAGCAGCACTTGACAAGGCAGCCAACCTACGTGTGAGTTGATCATAACCTAGTGTCCCACAAGACAAACATGAGAAGAGTGGAGCAGTGGCTGGCAGATCCTGGTCTAGAAGCTTATTAATCCAATAGACTGGGCACAAGGATTTGTTCTTGATTTTTCTGATTATCAGAGAAAATGGGTTAGAAGAGGTCTTAGTCGTACCAACATGAACGACCAAACCTCCAGATTCAAGGGAAATGTTTTTACGGAACAGCATGTGGGGAGAGTTAACCACATGTCCAACCCTTAATAGTGATCTGAATAAAAACACAAAAGCAGACCAACACATCAAGTCCAAATCATTTTGCAAATCCAAGCAAGGGAACATTTTTAACAGATCTGAAGGCTTGATGGGAGGAGCTGGGGTAGGAGCAGATCCAGGCAGATTTTTAATCCCACGAAGCACAGATTTAATAGCTGGATGAGATACAGGAGGGCAGTCAAGGCCTAACAATCTCGCATAGGCCACCACACCTGTGACATAAGTACATACTGAAGAATATCTCATGACAGAAGCTAGATATGCACAAAAAGATGAGAGCTTCTGTGACGTTAATGGTACCAACGACGATGAATTGTCATCTAAGAAGGCGTTGAATAATTTCCATTGACGAAGCCTCTGAGATTTAGTTGAGGGGGCAAGGCTCAAATTCCTGAGTTGAATAACTCTCTCCGTCCATCTGCTGAGCCCTGGAGGAGACAATAGTCAGTGTTAATACAGCACAAATTTGTAGACAAGAGGACATCAGGCACAGGAGCATCAGATTTATAATAAGGCAAGCGAGATAGAATATCTGCCACCACGTTATTGTCAGTTTTAATGTACTTCGGTGTGAGAGAAATATTAAAAATGAAACAAATCCAATACAACTCATAGAGCCATTGCATACACTGCTTGCTACTGCTTGTTCCATTTTTCAACATTGCAATGACCTGTGTATTGTCTATGAAACACACCACATTTTTGTTTTTCAGGACACTAGCCCAACGCCTGATCCCAGTCAACACTGGAAATAATTCCTGGATGTTAATATTCGAAGCTAGATCGTTTTCCACAGGCACAGGGCAAATATGAGCTTCATGGTTCACACAAGTGGGAATTTCACACTCGTTCCAGGGGCCAGCTAGCCAGTCCGAGCCCATGAAGGCTGCAAACCCCTTTGATGAGGAATCAGAAATAATAGGGAGGTGGAAAAAATCTTTCTTCAACATGCCCACACCATTGAAACACTTGGAAAAAGATTCCCACCAGTTCACATCCATCCTCGCTTCAGCAGATATGGGCATGACATGTAACTTTTTCACAAGCATCATTTTGTACATGTCAAAAAACCTCCTACAAAAGGTTCTTCCTCCTTGAAACACTGCTGAGCAATGGGAAACGTAGCCACAAAATTTTTCAAGTTGCTTCTTGGTCATCACTCTTGAATTCTTAACCTCTCCTATCAATTTGGTTAATTTCTGCACTTTTCCCAGTGGAAGGGAAAGAGTCATCTCCTTTGTGTTCACGGTGAATCCTAGATATACACAACTGGTAGAAGGGGCGGTTACCTTTTTCCAGGCCACGTGGAAGCCAAGAAAACGTAAACAGCATATCACAATATCACGATAACGAGAACATTCTTCATAAGAGTCACTGGCTACAAAGAAATCATCCAGAAAATTCACAATGGAAAATTCAAACATCTCAGATACACATGTTACAAAAAAGTTAGATATGCTGTTAAAAATGCAAGGGCCTGTTCGTAGACCAAAGCACAATCTATTATCGACAAACAACAACTCTTCACCTTTAACATCCCACCTGAACCCACAATATCGGCGATGGTCAGGATTAATCGGTACAGCTCTATACGCAGATTTTATATCGACAACAGCCATGAAAGTACCTTCATTTACTAAACTAACAGCATCGTCAATGGATTTAAATGAAAATTCATGTACTAAGCTATCACAATGTTCATTTACTGACTGTCCCAAAGGTCTGCTGCAATCTGTTATGGGCCTAATACCCCCATCAGCCTTTGGGACAGCCCCAAGAGAATGAATACAGGTAGGGAAATCGTCAGCAATTGAAATAAAACCTTCGTTAAGTTCATTAAATACAATGTCGTCCATCTTGGACTTAACCTCAGGCTCAAGGATAGATTTATAGTTCGCACAATCGTACGATTCAACCTCGGTGTCAACCACATCAAAGCCTTCTAAAACACCGTGAAAAACATCAAGGTAGTTTGAAACAATACTAGGTTTTAAACTGAACAGTAAATAGGCAAAACGACAAGGTTAACTGAGTGCTATTGCCACCAAGAACATGACGACATTGACATTTACCGCGAGCACAGCTAGCATATACATTCACGAAGGAACCACGATTAGAACTAGGAGAAGCAAAAAGTAGAATATCATCGTTAAATTTGCTACCATCATGACCAAAGTCGGCAATAATATTCCTAATGTCATTGTACTTAGCTTCAACTGGTGAAAACAAATCCTGGCCGCAGGAAGGCACGGATATCGGGAACAAACCAACTGTAGGAGCCAGATTAACATCGTCAGGGTCAGCCTTGTCGGCCATGACAGTTTGTTCAAGGTTCAAGGACGGGTCGTTGTTATCACTACAGGGAGTCACTTCCGGGTCAAGGTTGTCAGATTCAAAACAAACGATCGAGTCGCATAGACTACGATCTTCTACTGTTAACTCATTATTAACAACATGACACTTCGAAAATACAACATTTTCATCAATAAAACAATCATTACGACAAACCTTAGCGACTTCCCGACCCTCCTCATCCTATTTAGAACCTTTAGAGCCCGAACAAGCCTTCGCTCCGTGATCGAAGGATCCACACGTTGAGCACTTATGAGGAAAATCACAACCCTTCACGGAACAACCCCCCGGGTTGTTATACTTGAAACACACACGATCTTTCTTGGTCTTGGTAGATTTTACTGTAGAAACCTTCCTGGAATTCTCAAATGCGTAGCATCGTAAGACTTCTTCCTGACGCACGTCCTGAAATGCAGCCAATCCCACCTTGTTCGCTCTCGCCCGAACGGCTTGGTCATAAAGTAGGCTGGCCTTCAATGTGTATACCTGTGATCCCGCCTTCTCACACATCGTGAGGCAGTGGCTGACCACACCCTGAATCTCGTCTAACGACCTAGCATCCGTTACCAGCTTACTAACAAGTTTTAAGTTAAGAAGCAGCAGATTTTCAAAAGAGTCAATGCTATCACCTTTCTCCAGATCCCGTGTCTGGTCAAATGGGCGTGTCCTTGATCTCGACCTCGTACAGTCTCTGGCACGACCGCGTACACGGTGGGCCCCGCCCACCTCGTAAATAGAACTCTCCACACTAGGATCCCTCTCACGACGATTAAACATCACTGTCCCCGAATTGTCGCTAATCGTGGAAGAAGATGCCGAATCCAGTTTTTTCCCTTCCAGCGAGGTGATGAGATTTTGCATCATCGATTCCAACGATCCGATCCTACCATTCAGTTGACTAATGTCCACAACAGCTGGAGACCCCGTACAATCTTCATTCAGAGGAGCTACATGCGTCTCACCACACTTTGTACACAACTTTGATTTCCCCATCTCGGAAAAGTATCGAACAAATTCAGCGAAAATGCAAAATTTTTGTAATGTCCGTCCGCTCAGTGCGGATCCGAAAGAGTGAGTGTTCCAATGTTTATGCTCGCCGCGCTACGTCATAGGCGCGGCGAGGAGCGATCTGATTGGTCGCTGGGGAGAAAAGGGCGTGGCTAGGGAACCGCCCCTTGGACACCCAAATATGGGCATCGATGAGTCGATTGTGTATATCTTGAAATGTACGAAATCCTAGATCCGAAACAGTTTGGGTTTAGACCAGGAAAATCAACAATTTGCAATTATAAATACCTTGGTTTCTTCATAGATGACAAGCTAAATTACAAAGGTCAAACATCCCATTTGATCAGATCAATTGCCTATAAAATTCACCAGCTACACAAGATATTAAGAAGATATATTAATCCAATTGCAGCTATGAAAATTTAGAAAACCTAGCTTTTTTCGAATATGCAGATATCTTATTGCATAATACCCACCAACCACTATTAGATAAACTGCCATTAAACTGTCCCTCAACCTTCCTTATCAAACACCCACAGACATACTATACAGCACAGCCAAAATTCCACTATTAGCAAATAAAACAATTATACACCTCAGAACACTAGCATTCAAGAGAGTCAGAGATCCAAATTGCGCAAATCCACCCAATAGAAATACAAGACTAAACAATGGCCCCACCTTGAAAATACCTAGATTCTGATCCAAATTGGTGAAAATACTATACAAGTAAAATGTGCTAAAACCTGGAACCAACTATCTGCTAAACAAAGGAATTTTAAATACATTGTATTATATTTATCGCTGTATATTTATCACGTTATCTATTGGAATTGTACATATTATTGGATATCTGGGGAAAGTAAAAGTGCAATAGGATCAATCCAGTATGAATAAAGGCTTTAAAAAATATAGATCTATTGTAGTTGTTTACGTTGATCGCATATACAACTCCATGCTCTGATTGGCATCAAAAAGTTCCATGTCTGTGGCGATTTCTCCATGTCAGCCTCCTTTTCCACTATTTCCCTTAGATAATCACCACAGAAAAGTATGTCACTGCACCTTTTTCCTATGTCTCCTATTGTATGTCCTATTTCCTCTACATGAAAAGCCATGTCTGGATGCCCTGATACCTATGTCAAGATTTGGTCTTCCTTTCTGTTGGTGTCTTCCCTGGGACACTACTTTTCTACCCATACAAAAGGAGACATCAGTCCTACTTGGGTAGACTTGTACACCATGTTTATTTTTGTAATTTAGAATATATGAAATGATCTGATAAAATGTAATTTACCAACACCCACCTGCAAATTTGGGGGCATTCATTCATATCACTTCTTAAAATAAATATTCTTTAAGAAGAAATGAAATGTATGAGTAATTATGCTGGCTAATTCATCTTTTTGAAATAGACATAAAGGACTTGGAGCTAGTCTATTGGGATCTTCTTTTGCTGAATATTTCCACACAGCTCAACCCACCACTTCATATCAATCCACCAAAAAAATAGTTCATTAATTAAGCACCTATTTTATTGCAATACAGATCAAATTTCCCAAAAGTGAAGTGACAACTAATGCTTATTTCTTAAAATAATACTCTAGGAACAGTTAAATAAAGGGTTACTAAAGGAATCACTGAGAACTCAATCTTCCATTTAAACATGGGTTGCGTCGGTCCCAGGCCACAACATAAACAAGTGGTGGCTCAGTATTACATAACATGCTGTACTAGGCATGTGTATAGTCCCACTATGTATCCATGCCGGCCGTGCATGCATGACTGATTTCAGAAGTGCCAATGGTTGCTAGGAGACAAACAAGCTGGTGACCGCGGCCGGGTCAGCGCTTCACTCACTCACTCAGCGGCTACCCTTACACATGCTTCAATACAGTGATTCAAAATTCATACCTAAGTGTGGCCAACAAATACGTCCCATACATCTGAAAATAATTCCAGGTCTTTCAGTACGTTCCTTGACTACAGGGAATGTTGATTACACTAAGATTCCGGAAAACCCTAGTATTGGAGGCTATTGGTCTGCTAAAGGTCTATTGCTATGTGGTTACACGGGAATATCAATTCATAAACTAATATTTAGTTTATCAACTAGCTAACATGTAAATAAAGTCTAGCTAATAATATATTCAAGACATTTTCAATTTTTCAAAAGTTATCGGCCGGTCAAGACCAAGGGGTGTATACAGTATAGAAAGATAAATATATATTTAGATAGGGTAGATAGATTATTAAGAGAAACCATACAAAGTGTGTGTGACAATATATAATATATATATATACTTTTATCTTTTACAATATGTGCGTGTCTGTGTGGTGGTTGTCTATATATTGTGGTTTGAGATTTGCTTTTACAACAAAGATTTAGAACCTTGAATTAAGTCCACTAAATTCCAAAAGCCATAGGCCTACTAAAGGGAGGACGAATACTTTTCTTAATGTTTTTTTTGTTCGGAATAATCAGCAGCAGACAGTAGATGTAGTGTACAATTTGAGCCAATTTCTGTCAGGTTCAGGTTGAGTCAGGGGTCGAGTTTGTCTAGTATTTTACAGTTTACATCGTTATTTGCACTTGTCAACTCTAGAATCAACTACCTAGAGCTAGATAATAGCTTCCTACTGGATTCTACTCCATGTAGACTTCTTATACATATTGATTTCAACAGAAATATCCATCTTCTATGAAGAAATTACCAACGGCTATATATATATGTGTGAACAGTACTCAGCTATAGTGAGTGCCGCACCCCCAGTGGTTGTTTATCCCCCTCACGCAGTGGCAGGAGCCGTGCGCGCGGAAATCCGAACTCGCTTATATGTCTTCAATGTGTGTGCGTGAGTTTTCCACACAGAAGCAATCTGGTACAATAGGAGGTCATGAGGAGATGGCGTAGGAATACATCATAGTACATTTTGGTGAAAAGGAGTGGATATTCAGAAAAGGAAAAGGATATTCCAAAAAGAAAAAGATATTCCAAAAAGGAAAAGTACATTCCTAAAAGGAAAATGATAATCCAAATAGGAAAAGGATATTAGCAAAAAGAAAAAGAAAGTTGACAAAAAGGTGTTGGATATTCCAAAAAGAAAAGTCTTGGATATTTTTTATTTTTCCTATTTCAGGTTTATATCCTTTCAGATTGGGGACAAAACAACATTTCAGTTCTGAACTGATGTAGTAGGACTTTTTGGCCTTGGCCTTGGCCTTGGCCTTCTTATGTTCCAAAAAGTAAGTCTAACTTTTTTTCAAAATTGTTTATTCAATTTTGCATTCAAGCATGCAAAATACTGCTGAGAGATTTGAATATATTATATGCCTGGGAAGCATACTTGACTAATGTGATTGACAATTGACAAATGAACTTTTAGATGCAGTACGCTACGGTTTCCAACTTGGATACATGGGGCCAATAAGTGACACATGCGACATGGACAATCATGTGTCAGCGAATATGTACCCTGAACAGGTGGAAAAATATATCAATGAAGAGATAAACAATGTAGAGGTCTCTGGACCTTGCAAACAGCAGACATTCATGGAATGGACTCATAATAACCCCCTGTGTGAATTCCTCAGGACCGATCCATAAACGCTTTCGTAAAGCAGAATTACATCTTATGTCAAACAAGGCAACATTCATTCCAACTGTGGACGCACTAGTGGACGCACTTCTCCAGAAGGGACTGGGTATGTATTTTGGTGCAAGGCAGAGCAGCGCACACATGCACCACATCGCCAGGGCAATGATAAAGATAATGGAAAAAGCAGGGCACAAAGGAATGATGTACCTTGACGGCATAATAGGCTGGGCCAGCACACAAGAAGAGGCTAACTAAAGCTATGAATACACTGTCCGGATACTACAAGACCTGGGACTCCCAATAGCACATGACAAGACCCAAAACCCTGACATAGAAGTGAAATGGTTAGGAGTAATAATAAATACAGCAACAATGACACTACAAATGCCAGAAAACAAACTGGAGGAGGTATGTGAAGAAGCTAGGAACTTCAGCAAAAAGAAAACGATGACAATTAAAAACCTCCAATCGATCATAGGCAAGGCACTACACATCTCCAAGTCTGTATCATCGGCATGATATTTGTGAGAAGGCATTTGTGAGATGGAATGGGTTAAGCCTAATTCCAACAAGAGACATATCAGTGGAAATATACATACTCAAGACAGAAGGCGAAATAACAGCTGTAAATGGAAGGAAATGGACAGTCACACAAAAGAATAGACAGGAGAAAAGAAAAGATCATGTAGTAGGAGCCCTGACATAATAAATACCCTGAAGTCTGAGGCAGACATGGGCAAGACATGGGCAAGAAACATTAGAATGGAAGACGTATATGTACACAACGATGGCATCACGGTAGTAAAAAATGGGCTAAAAATCTGCAAGTTTTTTACCAACGACGGACACTCTTCCTCCCAGCAGCACCAGATGAAGACATATGCCAGGTGAAGATATATAAGCAGGCTATAGCGGAGGCACTGACAAAATTTCCAGCAACATACAATTCAATCCAATCACAACAGGTGACCTCTCAAAACACTTCAACTGGTCGATAACAAAGATGGGAATGGACAGGACGCAGTATTCCTTACACTTGATTAGGAGGTCAGCAGCTACAACTGCATGCAAACTAGGAATGAAAGAAGCAGAAGTCCAAAAATTTGAGTCATGGTCTTCAGGGGCCTATAAGCTATATATAACCAACAAGTCGGCCAGCAAAGTCACAACTGCACTTATGGAAAGCATAAGGGAAAAATAAAATAACTAAAAACAAGATTCCATAAAACGCTGTGAAAGGCACATGAATACCATCCTCGCAACTTTGAAATTCCCCTTAACAAACATGCGAGCTTGGGCTTGGCAATATTAATAATATTATTCTCATTTATTGGGGAGGACACTAATGTTATTAGAATCTATGATTGTTGGGCATCCATAATCCCATATACTTCCTTCTTCTCTACTCATATCAAACAAACAACATATGTAAGTTACCAAGATTTGATTCCCTCCCACCCAAATTCCCCATCCAATAACACAAACACAACCGCTAGTATCAACCATACATTTATTATCACATAAAAATGTATCTTGATGTTCTAATATTACATCAATTTCATTAATACATTATCCAATTCATCTCAATGTCAAATGTCGACATTAATAATATAATTCTCATTTGTTATCAATTGTATTATTCTCTTAACAAAAACTGTTATATCATTATATTTTAAAAATAAAAATGTTGTCGCCCAAGTTCTGCTTTACCTATCTATATATCATATCTCTTTAACGCTAATTACTCATCTCATATCGTTTAATTTAACTTTAATATAAATCTTCAATTTATTAGGGAGGACACTAATGACATTAACTAGTCACCAGAGGTCTCTATTGCTTATATCATAATTCACTGCCATGGTAATCAGTAGTATGCTATTCTGGATAGTTTGTAGTCTCTTTAAACAAGCGTTATTCAATGAGGTTAATGAAAAAAGACCCTAGTGAAAAAAGTTTCGATTTAGCAATAATAAGAGCAGTAGCACATGTCAAATTAGGCCGAATTTTCCTAAATATATAATTTGTGGTATAATTGTTTTAGTAGGCTATTATATTGCGGTAGCATACAGAGATTTTGGTCAATAGTCAACCCAAGATATACATATTGATTTACATGCTCAAGTTCTTGTTGTTCTTGTTGTCCAATCTATTCGTAGAATGTAGATTTTTAATCTTGTTTTGAGTTATGATGGTAAACCTACCTGCATCTACTAGATCGACTATAACACCCTTCAGGCTACCACCTTCTCTGCAATCATTAAATGGATAAAGATCTTAGGTTAGAAACAATGCACGTATAAATAAAATCTGACCCTCTCTTGAAATATGATTATTACACAGAATAGCTTAAGATGATGTGGTTGCAGGAATTGATTTGTTTGGTGTCATTTTGACCTCATCTCATTATCAAGAAATTATGTGCGATGTGCCTTTATATATTCATTGATATTGTTTTTAATTTCAACTGACATTGCAATGGCGGCCCTGATACATAGAGTTAGTAATGAAGAAAAGAGTACCAAATATGAGAGACAACAAAGAAATAAATGAGAAAAGTACCTAAGCATTTAAACTGTGGAAAATATTTTTAAAAATGTTTACCAGTGGCTCAGCAGGAAAGATTACTGGATCTTGCAATATTTGCCCTTTAGCTTCAGAATTTGGACATTTGGACATTTGAAATTGTGACTGACTTGTAACGAATGATTGATAGGTATACATACTCGTAGATGAGTCCTCCCAGGTTTTGATGCAATGCTAAGGTCCATATGCGTGATGTTGTGATGGACTCGGTGAGATCCACAGAGACCACACACAGAAAAAACAGTAAACAGCAAGGACCTGAAAAGTACTATTCTATTCCAAATCATGACATCAGAGATATCTCTATGAATCCAGTATTTACCCAGGAGAGATAGTTAAAGCATTGAGCTAAACATGAATTCAAAATTCAAATTCAAATTCAAAAATCCTTTTATTGCCGATGGTATAGTACAATGCTCCAGATCTAGAAACTAGTTCTCCCAGAGGGAGCCGTGTTCGGGATTAAAACTTATTGTTAACAAGAACTGTTACAGAAACAATTTGTATGAATTATCGCAAAGAGTTAAATAAAATAACAACCACAACATCTCGGGTTTATTCCTACCCCCGACCACGACCACCAACTCCCACACCGGCTTTACCGATATACCACGATCATCCCCCTACCCACTTACTTATCACAAAGTGGTTTGAGGCATTTAAATGAAATGAGATGGGGAATGATTAAATACAGATGAGACATTCGGACAAAATGTAACAGATGATACAACAATAGCTAATGGTGTACTGACTGTTAAGATCGAGATTTTAAATCAATTTGGTTATTGCAGCATGATAAGCTGGATTTAAGGTTACAGAGTAACACATTCCACCTGAGTTACCTTTTCAAATCACATATAACATGATAAATCATGTTTGTAGATATATAATATAGAAACTTAAATATCTTTAAATATGTGAGTAACTTAATACATCATCACATTGTATCTGCTTCAAGTGATAGTGAAGAATTCAGGGTCATTCTCCAATGAATATTTAGGGTCAGTAGTTGAGCGAGAAATGAATCAATGAGATGTATGTTTCAAGCTGAGAACTGAACCAGTTAAAAGAGAGCGGCTGTAATCATTTTATGGCTTATATACTAGACAGATTACAATGATTTACACAGGGCCTGGGCTGATTGGCTTATCCTGGCTTGACCAATTAATTACCGGGATAGATAAAAGATCCAATCAACTGTGGGTTAACAATGAACATAAAAGATGAATACGAGGCCAGAGCGACCAATGTCACACCTGACCGATACCTTTGTGCCATGACCGCGAACTTTTAGAAGTGATCCATGAGTGAGCGGCAGGAAGAAAGTTAGCTAGCGTGGCAGAATCATGTCTGAATGAGACTCTTAAAAATAAATCCCTTAACTTTGCAAAGTTAGGGCTAGGATTTTACAATAGTACTACCAAACTAAGATAATGTAGGTTACATACCCTTCATGGTTCTTGATTGTATAAGACAGTATTGAGCAGATAGACTATTTTGTTGTGGAATCAGATTATAACGATTTGACCTTGGAACAAGTGTCATGCTCCAACTGTTTGTTGGTTGTACATGGTAAAAATTGTTACATCACCTTTTACTGAGCATAATATATTATACATTCTGTCAATGCTGCATAGAGTATTTTAAAAAAACATAACTTAACTTACCACTGCCATTGGAAAATGATATGATACCCACAGCATGGAAAATCAATGGTTGGAGGCATCTTGTCTCAATATTATAATAATACCATATTATGGAAAAGACAAAGTGATACTATGACACATGAGCAGGTTTTGTGAACTGACGATTTACCATTTTCATATACTAAATGCCTTACACACAAGTTGGGGGTTTGATATAATTATTTAATATGTAAACCATCATTAACAGATACTTAATATGTAAACCATCATTTACAGGTATTTAATATGTAAACTATCATTTACAGGTATTTAATATGTAAACCATCATTTAGAGGGTCGGCGAGGTAAAGCAAAAACACTGTGTCCTTAAGCATACATGTTTACTTGCATTGCTGGGCTGGACACCTATAAAAGTATATTATGAAGACTGACTAGATGAGCTGACATTATCCCAAATTTTATTTTGAGTGGCTTATCCTTTTAGGTGGCATGATTATGTATATTGTGTAGGTGTACGTGTATGTACAGCCGATCAGAATAATTTTGACCCTTTTTTGGATGGCTGCACCATTTTCGTGAGAATGGGCCATATATATATAAATCTAATGTTAGTGTAGCATTAAGGACTTAGGTTGTAGTTGTGTAAGCTGTCTACTAAGAGTGTAACAGCAAGGGCCTAGCCCACTAAGCCGATTCTCATGCGACGATTTTGCGTTGTAGAGGATTCTTTTACAATAAATTTGATGGGAATCACATGAAAATAGGCTCATCAATCATTCCACATTTGCATCCATGTGTTCCACAGCATTAGCCTCTGCATTTATATCACAGGCCGCAGCCGCCCATCTGAGTCTAAAGAGACCCAAGCAAGCCCTGAAAGGCTCAACCTTAACAAGGTGAGGCATCCACAACAATGAGATAAAAACAGGTAAGTAGATGGGCTTTATATTATTAAAAGCAAGTGGCCAAGGTCAGCGAACGGACTACATAAAAGTGACTTCTATTAGTCATGCTATAATTCCAGAATGACAAACCCTACCGATTTTGCTCTTATACCCACCTCTCCCAGACATATTTTGCTATGTATAGACAAGTTTTCAAACATTTGGTGCAATTCCTTATTTTGAAAATTGAATGATATTCATTTTAGTCATTTTTTGTGTCACTACAACGCTTTTTTTCTCTAAGATGAAATCAAATTAAAAAAAAACTAAATGTAGAAATTTCAAATGCTGGGACATATCCTCAATATCTATTCTACCATATTATCACATCAGAATACGTATATTCCCACAACAACTCATATGGTTGTTCTTTCATCTCATCAAGGAAGCTAAAAACATGACTTTGGCTAATCTTGTCATGTCCCTACAACGTTTTTAAAAATGTCCGCATTTTGAAGCAAATAGGCCAAAGTTTTAGAAAATAACATTTTTATAATCTATAAATAAATGATGCTCCTACCAAAAAAAATTAGAATTTTTCATACATTTTTTGTTATTATTTTTCTTTGAATTAAAATTGTCTCTACAACGCAAGTTTACTGCATTCTTCCATTGGCATGTAATAGGATTCTTTCTGCTTGACTGAAGTTATGCCATCCAGTATGAATAGATTCAAGCCTTTTCTTGATAAAAAATCAAATATAAACACTCAAAAATAGGCAACATTGATATTCAATTTGTTCGGTATTTGTCTCTACGATGGGGGCGTCGTAGAGACACAAATGAGACAAATAAGACAATTATGTGATTGAATATTGTTGATTTCGATGTATTGAAGGTCTTAGATAGGTTTTATAGGTATATGGGGTGAAGAACAGGAGGGGGGGGGGCTGATTGAGTCATTTTCAAAAGAACAACAAATATTTGTTTTTTATTTCTTTTACTCTTCGTTTCTCCCAATTCCTTCTAACCTTCTATTATGTCTCTCATTCGTAGACCAACTCCCTCTTCCTCTCCTATCTGCCTCAACCCCACCCACCCCTCACCCCCACCCCCTCTACACAGCAAAACCTATATACACATGTGTTATAGACATTTTAGGGATGAATACAGATGAATCCTAAATATCAGTAATATATATGTTAGTTTCATCTAAACTCAGTTGAAGTTTAAAAGGTTTATAGCCTATTTTGTCTCCTACTGCACAAAACAATGCAGAGCTTCAAACTGATTGTGCAGTTTTGCAGTTTTGAGAAAAAACTCAACTTTGGTTCTCTTTCAACATTCCCAAAGAAATAATGAGTTCATTAGAACCTGTTGCAAGGACAAACATACTAATAAATCACCCACAACTTCCCCCTATCAGTTGCATTTTAGCTGGTGCACGACAAATAAATTCCTTATTGTTTTTTTTAAATAAAGTTTTATTTCCCAAACTATTTCACGCTTGTGATACATTTCATCATTCAGGTGATGCTTGGTTAGCAGCCCTGGTATTAAATTGAATATTGTTGATTTTGATGTATTGAAGGTCCTAGATAGGTTTCATGACAATATGGGGTGAGGAACATGGGGGGGGCGGACTGATTAGGTTTTTTTCAAAAGAATAAAAAATATTCATTTTTCATTTCTTTTACTCTTCGTTTCTCCCACTTCTGTCCCCTCCCTTCCTTCTGACTCATATGTCTCTCATTTGTTCACCAACTCTCTCATCCTCTCCCATCCCCCTCAACCCCTGTCACATGGTGGTGTTACACATGTGGTGTTACATATTGTAGTGTTACACATGGCGGTGTTACACATTGTAGTGTGTCACATGTGGTATTGTTACCCATTGCAGTGTTGCATATCTAGTGTTACACATCGTATTGTTACACATGGTAGTGTTACATATTGTAGTGTTACACATGGCGGTGTTACACATTGCAGTGTGTCACATGGTGGTGTTACATATTGAAGTGTGTCACATTGCGGTGTTACACATGGTGGTGTTGCACATTGTAGTGTTGCATATCTAGTGTTACACATGGTATTGTTACACATGGTAGTCTTACATATTGTAGTGTTACACATGGCTGTGTTACTCATTGTAGTGTGTCACACAGTGGTGTTACACATGGTAGTGTTACACATTGTAGTGTTACATGGCGGTGTTACACATTGCAGTGTGTCACATGGTGGTGTTACACATGATGGTGTTACACATTGCAGTGTTGCATATCTAGTGTAACACATGGCTGTGTTACACAAGGTGGTGTTTTTTTAAAGATTTTATTTTCACTGGGTACATCACCTCCAGGGGGAGTAGGATCTTCTGGTGGAACCCAGCCTAGACAACAATAATAACAGCTGGGATCATGAGATAGCAATGTATATGTACATTAGTTTTAACAAAGATTAAGCATAGTATAGCAACTAAACCTCTGACTTATAAGAGTGGCCTGGTTATTAACATTGATATGTTCATTGCTCAGGAGTGATGGAACTACTGACAATACAACAGAAGTGAATTTACTTTTATAGTTGGTGGTGGGGTGATAGGGTGTTCGGTCCAAACAGAATATTCACTAGCGCCATCTACAATTACTGTTAGGACTGGACACTAGGTATATTAAGGAGGGTCTATAAAAGATCAGATAAGAGTCTGTTCAAGCCATTCTTTCTTTCTAAAGAGATTTAAAGGTTTCTATGTTGCCAATAATTCTGGTTCTAGGAGATAGTTGGTTCCATGATTTAGCAACTTTGTTCATGACAGCATTGTCACCACATTTAGTTTTGGAGAAGAAGGTTTTTAAGAGAGGGGCTTCATTTGCTCTAGTGGGACTGTCAGTATTTCGAGCTCTGTGGTAATTTGATGATGATCTGTAAAAACCCTGGATTCTAAGATGAAATTCTCTTCTATTGCAAAGTAGGGGGATTTTGAGGTCCTTATGTAATTCAGATGTAGGGTAGAGAGGTTCAACTTTAAGTATTGATCTGAGTGCTTTATTTTGGATTTTGTGTAGTTTGTTAAGGTTACATTGGTGGGTATTGTGGTACAGGATATCACCATAATCAAAGAAGAGGGGAATCTTGCTTTTATAGACTAAAAGGGCTGATTTCATGGTGAGTAGATGTCTAATTCATAGAAAGAGGAAGATTTTGTGAGAGATGATCTTGATTATATTTCTAATGTGTTACATATTGTAGTGTTACACATGGCGGTGTTACACATTGTAGTGTGTCAGATGGTGGTGTTACACATTGTAGTGTTGCATATCTAGTGTTACACATGGGAGTGTTACACAAGGTGGTGTTACATATTGTAGTGTTACACATGGCAGTGTTACACATAGTGGTGTAACACATGGTGGTGTTACATATTGTAGTGTTACACATGGTGGTGTTACACATTGCAGTGTTGCATATCTAGTGTTACACATGGTGGTGTTACACGTTGTAGTGTGTCACATGGTGGTGTTACATATGGTGGTGTTACATATGGTAGTGTTACACATGCTAGTGTTACACATGGGGGTGTTACACAGTGTGGTGTTTTTCAATCAATATCTCTATGATGAGAAGTGTCTCTACAACACTTATTGAGTTATTGATTTATTCCAAGAGTTAAATTATTTTGCCATTCCCAATACTATATTTACTGAAATGGTTGATTGTATGTGGAGCAATGTGCAGGTAATAATAATTTAATCATTTACTTTGAAATGTGACATATTAATTGACCTATTATTGCTGACCCTGTCATAAAGAATAAAGATGGTTTATGATTGTTTTTGTCATGTTCTCACTTCTTACATGTCTGAGGGTAAGCACAATCATTCCTGACCATTTCCAATCATTTCCTACCATTTAAGAAGACATGTTAAAAATTGATTTCCAGCCAATGTCTCTACGATGGCAAGTGTCTCTACAACGCATTTTGAATTATTGATTGGCTCCATGAGTAAATATTTTTTATGATTGTTTTTGTCATGTGATCAATTGTGCTATGTCTGAGGTTTAGCAAAACCATTCCTGACCATTTCCAATCATTTCCTACCATTTAAGAGACATTGTAAAAACTGTTTTCCAGCCAATGTCTCTACGATGGGATGTCTCTACAACGCATTTTGAGTGATTGATTGATTCCAAGAATAAATATTGTTTATGATTGTTTTTGTCATATGTTCACATCTGACATGTCTGAGGTTGAGCAAAACCATTCCTGACCATTTCCAATCATTTTCAATCATTTCAGAGACATTGTAAAAGATGTTTCCATGCTAATGTCTCTACGATGGCATGTGTCTCTACAACGCATTTTGAGTTATTGATTGATTCTAAGAGTTAAAATTGATTGTCACTAGCAATATTTACTGAAATGGTTGACTGTATGTGGGGCACTGTGCAGGTCGGGAATTAGCTCAATTTAATCCTAATTTGTCTCCTAAAAATAGAATTTGCATATTGACATATTAATTGACCTTTTCTGGCTGATCCTGTCATATCAAATAAATATGGTTTATGATATATTAGGTCATGGAATCCCTCCTGACATGTCTGAGAGTGAGCACACTCATTTCTGACCATTTCCAATCATATTCAACCATTTCAGAGACATGCTAAAAACTGTTTTCCAGGCAATGTCTCTACGATGGCATGTGTCTCTACAACGCATTTTGAGTAATTGATTGATTCTTAGAGTTGAAATTGATTTTCACTCCCAATATTCTGTAAAATGGTTGATTGCATGTGGAGGAGTGTGCAGATCAGGAATTAGCTCATTTCAATGCCAAATTGTCCCTCAAGAATGAAATCTAAATATTGAATTATTGATTGACCTATTAAAGCTGACCCTGTTATAATAGATGAATATAGTTTATGACTCTTCTTGTCATGGAATCACTTTTTACATGTCTGAGAGTGAGCACAATCATTTCTGACCATTTCCAATCATTTTCAACCATTTCAGAGACATGTCAATACCTCATTCCTAGGCAATGTCTCTACGATGGCAAGTGTCTCTACAACGCATTTTGAGTAATTGATTGATTCCTAGAGTTGAAATTGATTTTCACTCCCAATATTTTGTAAAATGGTTGATTGCATGATGGGTAGTGTGCAGATCAGGAATTAGCTCATTTCAATGCTAATTTGTCTCTCAAGAATGAAATCTAAATATTGAAATATTAATTGACCCATTTAAGCTGACCCTGTCATAACAAATAAATATGCTTTATGACTCTTCTTGTCATGGAATCACTTTTTACATGTCTGAGAGTGAGCACAACCATTTCTGACCATTTCCAATCGTTTTCAACCATTTCAGAGACATATTAAAAACCCATTCCCAGACAATGTCTCTACGATGGCAAGTGTCTCTACAACGCATTTTTGGTTATTGATTGATTCATTGAGTTAAAATTGAGTTTCAGTCCCAACATTTTGTGAAATGATTGACTGCATGTGGGTTAGTGTGCATGTTTGGAATTAGCTCATTTCAATGTCAATTTGTCTCCAAATAATGAAATTCGGATATTGATATATTAATTGACCTTTTATGGCTGACCCTGACATAAAAAATAAATATGGTTTATGTTTTTTTTTGTTATGGTATCACTTTTCACATGTCTGAGAATGAGCACACCCATTTTGGACCATTTCCAAGCATTTGCATGGTTGTTAGAACTGTTTCATTTGACATGGTACCATTGCCTAAACATGTCTCTACAACGCAGTGTCTCTACAACGCAGAATGTCTCTACAACGCATGCTGTGTCTCTACAACGCAACATTTTTATTTCTTTGATAATTCCTGTGTCAATTGCCTTATCACTACAATTTTGGGGGGATTGATAGACCATTGCCATACCTACACTTTAGAGGGAGAAACTTGATCATCAGCAATATTCGGATCTTGTTATTAAAAACAAATCAAGGTCTAATTTGGATCAGAGAAAAATGAAAATGATGTGCAAAGTTCAATTGCTCTTAGTATTTTACAAAAAGTGCCTACATTCTTTATACTTGAGGATCATGCAGGTATAAGTGTCCATCTTCCGAAAATATATAAGGATCTTTGGTTTATTGAAGTTGTCTGGGGTAATTAGGGGTGATTAAACTCCAAGGTAGGGTGGGCGTCGTAGAGACATTGATTTTGATAAGTAAGTTTGGACAGCCATAACTCAGTGGTTTTTAATTCAAAGTCTTGCCAAATTGAGAATCAATAGGCCCAAACTATCTACTTTAGACCTGTCAAAGGAGAATTGATTCTGACAACTTTGGTCCGACGGTTTTGACAGCATGAAATGTAGTCCGTTCGCTGGCCCTGGTCAAGTGCAGCGAACAAAGCTGCCCTCATGGATAAAATCAAGCACCCTGCATACTTTACTTTTTCATTATTGTTCAATTTAATCAATTTTTCGTCATATCATCTATGTACCCAAACATAACACCCCTGTCCCCGAACACAACACCCCCATCCTCGAACACAACACATGCTCAGAAGGTGGATTTTCTGCTGATATATTCAAAGTCAACCCAAAGGATGGGTAAATCTTAAATAAATGTCCATATTCACAAGTAAATTTTCATGAATGTTTCAATGTAAGTGCATTTTATCAGTGTGAGAAGAAACAGGGACCAAACTGGTTATTTCTGTCTCAACTTTATGGAACGATGAGCATGGTCAAAACTGGAAAAATTTAAAATAAATGTTTTAGGTGATATGGGACATATCTAAAGAAAACAAGGCCAGATGCAAAACTTTTCCAAGGAAGAAGTTTTATCGTGGAATTTATCAATTTATCTATGATCTTTATAAGCTATTTGGAGTGTTGTGAATGAATAAAGACAGAAAATAATAAAACAAATAAAATGAAATTAATCTTGAAAATAAATTCCGAAGGAGGTTCTCCCATATGCTTTATGGAGAACTGAAAACAAATAACAAATTAATAAGTTTCATATAATTTGTATATCATATAAGTTTCATATATTTTGAAATATGTCCTCATTATACACTTGGAAAGATACAAAATACTGAAAAATTTGAAATGTGGGATGAAATCCTAAATAGATTACGAAATTAAAATGGATGATTTTGGCAAAATTGACATTTTCAGGAGGCCCACCCAGTAAGGGTAGAGAAAGCCCAAGAGCCATTTTCTTCCTCGATCTTGTCGTCCTCCAACATTTTCACAAACTTTGTTCTTGCCCCCTTCCAGGAATAGCCAGGCCCGGTCATACTAGTGTTATAGCGCCACATAGAGTCTTGTCCTAGCATAGCGCACTCGCTGTCCAGACCCTTGACCACTAGACATGCATTCGGTATAAACGCCCTACAATATTATAGTCAAAGACCGTACCCCATCATCACTGGAGTGCTGCTCACAAGTGGTTTGACCCATACCCGCGATGCGAGCAGGACTGGCTTACGAGCTAGGGACACATAGAATCTGTTAGACACTAGCGAGATAGTTGCACCCATGTCATACAAAAATTCCCCTCCCTCAGCAGTCACAATGACAGGCGACAGTACCATCTATGCACACTTATTATTGCTCCCCCGAGCATGGGTTAGAGATTTCTACCCCTGTAGTTACGTCTAACCCCCAGGTCCTGTCATCGCTTCTATGCGAGACCTGTTCTATTTTCCTGATGTATCGCTGTTGGGTACCTCACCACTTTGTATAGTACTATGAATACTTTTCAAGTGGGGACAGTCTGCCTTTTTTTTTTTTTTTTGCACATTTCTTTATTCAGGAAGAGATAAGGCATATGCCAGTATAACGTTGTTGCGACTAGGGTAGACCCTATCTCCCGCCGCCCCCTGATTGTAACAACTTGCGGGTTCCATTTCATTGCTAGGTGTCATGTATCGAACTATTACAACATGAACTATTCAATGCTACTATATGTAGAACAATGATGATATAATGAGATGAGATGTGTGTGATATTTAAGAGAAAGTTAGAAAAATAATGGTAACGAAATATATAATCAATGGAGTACGTTAGAGCTGCTGCTGCACATTGCAGTTTCAACCAGCACAGCAATTATATGCCCCTTCTGCAGACACAGCCAACCAGCAAGCACATTCTTCTACCCTTTTTCAAATCTTTCTTACCTGAGCGTGTGGCTGCAGGTTTTTCCTGATTTGTGTGGGCAGGGGGTTTGGAACCTTTGGTTTTATCCCAAGGCTTCTTCCCCTTCGCATTTGTGTCCTTAGACCCACTGTGAAACTCCTTCCGTAAGGTTTGGAAGGCTGCAAAATCTGTGATTAGCGAATTGAAGTCTGAGTCCTGACCAGAATCATGCTGAGACATGGCCTGTATGGCCACTTCAGGATCAGATATCTCCTCAGCTGAAGAATCTTCTTCTGATACAGATTCCATGGCCGTGAACCTGGCAGTCACCCCCTTTTTTCGACTATAAAATTGATAGCCCCACTTCTTGAATTTTGAGGTAGACGTGCCTGGCCTAGGACTCTCTTATATTAGGCTTGACCCCCACAACTTAGGAAATTCCTAGAAGATTGACACAATCTTGTACAGACGTTGGCCCCTGGGTTTGAACCCACTTGCCTATGTTATCATCTAGCACTATCGCACCGAAGGTTTGGATTGTCTCCTTCTTCATATGCTCCAGGTATTTCCCTTTGTATACATTTTTGCAGCGGCTCATGAGCGATTCCCCAGAATGCTGGAATGGTTCCCTGGGCTGTTGTTTAGGGCTCCGGTACATTAAAAAATATGTTAAAAACACCTTAAAAAACATTTTCATGTAATTTTGACCTTCCTAACAATTTTTCAGAAAGTGATTTTTATAGTAATACAATGGATATTTCTTCAAGTAACCAAGCCTTATTTTGCCGACCAACATCCATCTTCTAGCTTTGACTTTTAATTTAATTATGCTAGCCGTATTAGAGGGTAATTCAAACTCATTCTTATACTAAATCATTTGATTAATTGGGTTTAATAAGGCAAAATAATAGGGAAAATATAGATATCAGAAGCATAGGTTTAGGAATCAAAATATTTTCCCCAGCCTTCCCAAACTTCACCTGCATTATTAGAGCTAGATTGCCTGGACTATATATGCTGATATTCCCTGCTATATGTACAACAAAGATTATAGAGATTCAACAAATTTTATTTTTTCTAAAAGAATTGCCTCCTGAAATCAAATGCTACCCATTTGGGAGAATTACTCATATCCAAAAATTAGCTTTACATTATTTTATTCCAGGTTTGGCCTAAAATCTACCTACAGTGCCTGTACTATACTGTTTGTGACGACTATTGCATTGTCAATACAGATAGCAGATCTTTGCTGCTGATAAATGTTTTGTTCAAGCTCTAGTCACTTCAATGCTACAATTTTGTCCTAATATCTTGACAGGGGAGTATAACATCCCAATAGTTCATATAGTTAAATTTATGGGTCACAGGAGCAGGCATTGAATACCCAAAAAAGAACTTTGAACACATAGAACTTTCTTCATCAAGCTCCATTTATTTCATCCTCAATGTCACATCTCCAATTTAATGTCAACACAGGGGAGTATAACAAACAGATTGTGGTCAGGTCGCCTAGAAATGCACAACTCAGAGGCGTTGCTGGCAATTTCCAAGTGGGCGGGGGGACACATTTTGGTATCTTGGACCTTTTTCTCATATGTATGATGTGTACAACAACATGAGTAAGTTTTCAATTCATACTGCCAATTTATAGTTACTTATATCAATATGTGCCAAACATACATCAGGGGAAGAATTAGGGCTTTTTATTGTTTTAAGATAATATGAGCTGATTGGGAAAGGCATAAATTATAGGTATTCTTAAATGGCTAAAATCACATTCATCACATTCTGATGTCATTTTGAAACACTATCTTTGGTGCAAAGGATTTAGGTAAATTTAAACCATCTTTGTACAAAGAGCAGCTCCTAAAATGCCTGTCTAAAAATTATTTCAAAGATGCCATTATCTTATGTAAAAAACCGATGACTTACAATAGTGTCAGTTGATTTTCTTTGATTAATCATTTTAAGATATTCAAGTATATTGTTACAAATCATGACTATAGCTAGCATCAGAAAGGAGTACAACAATCATTAAATAATCATCATAGAAATATAAGAAAATATCTAACCTATGATATAAGAAATGTTATTAATGCAAGGGAAGGTACATAATAGCAGGGTTGAAAACAGGCTCTCGCAATTGTTTGTTTTTTGAAGTGAGCTAGTTTCAAATTTGTGGGGCTTGTGAAATGGTCAAAACAAAGTTAAACAAGAATTATATTATTCCTGTGAAATCGTACTACATTGGCTCTGTTAATTCAGGAAAACTTTATTCCAATAAAATCTGATTTAATGTTGGGTCCTTCCCAGGCCATTGAAATGACCTCCCCTAAATTCTCACTTATAATAACGCTCTTTCTATTGAAAAAAATGTAAACTCATGATTTATAATATTTCAATTATTATTGACCAAACTGTAATATTGTTACCATTGTTACCATTGTAAAAATTGTTCCTGTATTGCATGATTTTTGAAGGAATTTAGTTAATTCCATTATTAATTCTATTACAAATAACCTCACAGAGTTGATATGCATAAAATCGGTACAGCCTTCCTGATCTCGATGACTAACAGTGGAAGTTTTTATTATGGGTATTAAAGGTATAAACACCTGTTCCATAGAAAAAAATATGAATTATAATATTTTGTTTAAATTTTGCCTCATGAAAGAACATGTGAATCCATAAAGCAAATAAAAACAATATGTCACCAGGTTAGTTTTCATGTCTTGACCCCTAGGGGATGGAAGGCGGCTGAGTACATCAGTGAGCACGAGTCACCAAACTCTCATGTCATCAAAGCAGGAGGACAAGGGTGAACATACCGCAGAAACAAAAAACATCTGATGGTCACTGAAGAAGAACCCCATCAAATTCATAAGCCAGAGCCCTGAATACCACCAATGATGGTCAATCCCCACAAACCACCCCACAGAATCCAGACTCTGGAACCACCAAACAATGCAGTGGGCCAACAACCAAACCAGCCATCTCCAGTCATGCCACCTAGCCCCGCCAAACCTAAAGATGTCAGGGCACCAGAGCCACCAACTCCCCCTGCACTCAAGCCAGTCCCAAAGATAAGCGAACCGGTCTGGATGAAGGACTATGTCCGTAAATAAGGCACATTTGCCATGAGTGTCACACACACATCCAAATAATTGCTAACGGTCCCTCATTTGAAATGTTGATTACTGTTTGAAGGTGCTATATTCGCACAGTATTAATTGGTATACTCTTCGGTTACTCATCAAACACTCACTACTGTTTAATGGTGCTAATTTACATGTCATGTTTCATTACAGCTAGTCCAGAGGCACTGCCAAATGACCTGTATAACATTATTGCTCAATGTTCTGAACAACCGTCCAGTGTATAATATATACTATGTTGTATAGTCCTAAATGCATCATGTTAAATTTTCAAAAAAGAGAGGATGTAATATATGTCAGCGATTGGATGTTGTGAACGGAAGTGGTGCACCGGGCATGACTGAATAAATCAGAGCTAGCATGGCGGCAGTACTCGCGGGTTTTTATTCCATGATTTGGCCGTGAGCGTACAATATAATCGATATACTTGCCGCTCACAAGGTGGACAATATAAACTCCCTGTATTGTACAGTGACGTCATAACCGTTCGAGACTATCGGTGAGCCATGCGGACAGCACAATTTGATGAAATAAATCAAATTAAGTTGTAATAAGTTAAGAATCATGGAATAAAAGCAAGAATAGCACAGTATCGCGTCTTTGGCGGCCTGTATTCTCCTCGTATGGCCGAAAAACAACTCGGCCTACGGCCTCGTAGTTTTCGGCCATACTCGGAGAATACAGCCCCCCTCATACGCGATACTATGCTGTTCTTGCTATAGTATTGATCATTACCGAGAACATTTCAAGCAGGACATAATTGCGCAAATTCAACAACAACAACAACAAGCCCCCCCCTCCCCCACACCCTTATAGGACAAGGCGACAATAAAATAAATACATATATGGCCGCAATGTCCGAGAAACAAAAAGATCTGGAAAAACAGCTGTATGACTCGAAGCAGGCTCGTCAAAAAATGCAATCTCAACTAGACCAAGTGAACGAACATGGTGAATTATTGGACATATGAAACACGAAAGCTAAACTTGGTACTCGATGGAATCCCTGAAGAGCAAAATGAAAATTTGTCTCTGAAACTAGTTAATTTAATTAGTCCAACGATCAATAATTTTGAGGACGATGACATCGACGTCACATATCGCCTGGGGAAACTTAACCCAAAGAGAACGTGTCCAGTCCTACTATCGCTCTTATGAAGGATAAAATCCTTTAGGCCATCAGCTAAAAGAGCCAAAAGAGTGATTTTCGTTCCGGATTTTGGGCACTACTTTTTAGTAGCAGATTCCTATTGCTAATACTCAATTGTTTAACTCAATTTCAAGAAGTTTATGATAAAAAAATCGGGCATTGTTCGAACTAGAGTAAAAGCATTATCTAAGTTGTACAGAATTTGTAACCAGAGTACACTATTACTACTGTATAAAACGATGATTCTGCCAATCGTGGACTATGGGGACATTTTCTATGTATCTACTACGCAAAACCTATTACAGAAACTTCAGTCTCTCCAGAATTCGGCGTTAAAAATTATACTAAAATTGCCAAAGTTTACTAGTTCAAAAGATATCCATGTCAAGTTAAAACTCCCCTCCTTAAAGACGAGGCGTGAATCACATATATTAGAGAGGGCGTTTATTTGTTCGAGAAATGTAGAAAATATTGATGTTAGGAAAGTTGGCCTGCGGAGTTTGACAGGTGGTAAAAAACTAATAGTACCTCATCCAAAGAATGAGTTATTCAAAAAATCATATGTCTTTGTTATACCGACATTGTGGAACCAGCTTCCAGATAAGGTACAACTTATCAATACAAGAAAAGAATTTAAGAGTTACTTACGCAATACCTATATTAGTGAGTTTGATCAATACCTAAGTCTGTAAAATCCTGATATTGTTTTCCTTTACATGGTGATTGTTAGGCAACAAGAGTCAATATCTACGTGGCTATGAGGGTTGTGCGGGAAGGTAGGGGATAAAGAAAGGACTGTATTCCTTTGCTGAAGATCAATACAACGATAGGGGGGAGGGGGGAGGGGGGATTTCGGTCATTACGCGAATTGATTGATTGATTGATTGTCTTTTGTAAAATGCACTGTATTATTGTACTGTTATTTGGACTTGCATAGGTTAAATGTAAGATATTGACCAGTATAAGTCGGTATCAGCAATATAACCTTGTTTATAAAACGTGTGCTGAATAATTATTAATGATTCTTGGAATCATATTTTTTCTAATACGATAATGTTTGATATATGATAATGTTATAATATATAGCTAATCTGACCTTCTTAAAAGACTGATTCGTATAAAGTGTTTCACAAACAACAATATGGACACTACGAACATTATGAACACTACGAACTGTGCATAGTACTATTACTATGAGGACTAAAGAAAAGTATAATTACACTAAGTATTATATAGATCGACGAACACTCTAAATGAACATTTACACATTCGGACATTTATAGGTTCTAAACGTTTCATTTAATAGGACTACCCAGGAAGACCTGTTCTCAGAGGATTAGTTTCCTATTCATGTACTTATTTTACCATGTCAGCATATGAATAAAAATCTTTATATATATATAATACCCTATATTATAATATCCCAAAAGTTCTCCATACAATTCCTGCCAGATTTTGAGTAATTGGGCATTGTTTCTGACAGTGCAAAGCCTATGGAGCCAACGGTCTGGCTTCATTTTAATGGTCATTTTAATAGAACATCATTTATTTGATGAATGTTGAATCTTCGGTCATACCAATGATTTTTTTATTGATTCCAGATCTCCGGAATCTTCTGATTCTGAACCTGCCATTTTTAACTTTCTAACTTTTGAGGAATTTTAGTTCTCCATGTTTGGAAAATAAAATGTAAAAATTTAAATAAATAAATAATAAAAAATATTATCTTCTATATTTAGAATGAAGTGACTGATATCAATCAATAGAGAATACTGTGCCCTTAAATTGTTTTCTTTTGACCTAAGATGTCAGTGCATTATTTTCAGAGTTATTAGCAAAATGCCTCATAAAGGTCAAGGTCAAAGGTCATTAATCGTGAGGTAATTTGCAAATAACTCTGAAAATAATGCACTGACATATATGCCGTGTGATGTAATAAATAACTCAAACTCCTCAAAATATTGTCATTGATTGTTTTATTTTCTGCATACATGTTTGATTTGTACAGCAAAGGATTTTGGAAGTTCAATCAGTGGCCATGCTTATAATAAGTTACTCATATTCTCACCAAACCGCAGTTATGGTACGTTAATATGATTATTTATTATACCTCTGGGAGGGATGATATGGAAAGCCATAGGCTACAGCATAGGAAAACCGTACTACCCTCTGGGCGGTATTTACATATCATATTGCCCTCTGGCGGAATTTTTGTTGAAAAAATAGTCCCATGTTCGAATCCTTATTTTCTCTATTTAAATAATTATTTTCGCGGAAAAAGACTCTAAATATATCGTATGTAATGATAAAATATAAATGACACTAATAAGCAACTCTAAAAATATCAATATCAAAGATGGAAGGTGTTGAATCACTTAATTATTTCTAAATAAAGTAGACCCTCCCCCTCCCCCGTTTTGGCTGCCCAGCCAACTGACAAATAGATCGGCGTGCGTAACCCATAGGCCTAGGCCTATAGGCTACGCACGCTGATCTATTAGTCAGTTGGCTGGGCAGCCAGAACGGGGATCAAATGAAATAAACTAAAATCCTTTCATGTTTTTCGAAGTTGTCAAGGCATAGCTTTGTTTAATAAGATTTAAGGGTGAGAAAAGGACTGAAATTGATTTGATGCGCCTATGACAGTGCTTTGAGTCTGTCTGACAGTACGCCTCCCTTAGTTACGGTATTGAAGCTGTAACTGGGAGACGTCGATCGTTTTCACGATTTTCTCTCGAAATAATAAAGCTAGGCAATCCAAATGAAAATTTCAATCGAGAAATCATATGTAAAAGTGCAATTTTGCTAAAGAATATCTGACAGGAGCCCGCTCACAGTAGCCTATGCCTCCCTCGATTGACTGACAGTGAGAGAGTCTCTAGTAGACTCTAGTCGATCGGCGAAAAACGCCGAGTTCAAACGCGAAAAGTACAGAAATTTGAATATCAAACTGAACAACATTTATTTCATTAAGTATTTTAAATTGTATTCATGTCTTAATAATCATAATTAACCGAAAATTAAGTGAAATAACGATTCAAAATAGAACTACATTCTGCAGACTAATCACAACCCGGCAGGTGAAGCGCGCATTGACATGTGCCAATAGCAAAGACCCGGAACTATAAACATGGTCAGGTGGGAGGGGCAGCGTAAGTGGACGTTTTGCCATCGATTTTCATCGAATTACAACCATTTTCTCGATAAAATGTCAGAAAATGGAGGTATAATAAATACAAAATTGACTTGTGGGCGTGTGGGAGGTGGTTATCTCCCTTGGGCTACGCAAATCGTCGGGGTGCTACGCACCCCTTACGATATTGCTACGCCCACGGGAGATAACCACCTCCCACACGCCCACAAGTCAATTTTGTCTATATATTGAAATAAGCATATCTCACTGCATAATGATCCTAGAATGATGTCCAATATCTCAAATTAAAGTAGACCTTACCCTCTATCGTGGGTTTAATGAAAGATAAGCTCTCCAACAAATATTTATCATGGTATTTTTCTTTGAATATGATAAATATAATAAAAAATATGATTAATAATTATAAAGTGAGGAATAAAGGAAAATTCAGCGGTATTATCATATAAACATTCAAGAAAATAAATTCCTTTGGCACCAGAATTAGTATTCAGTTGAATTAAGCGAATGAAACATGAAATATTGACCCATAGGCCTAAGCCAAGATAAGATTAAACATTACCGGTACGAAGTTGTATGGTCATAGCTTTTAAATTAGGAATCTTTTGGTTGCTAACGTTAGAGAGGTTAGGAAAAATCCGAAATATTGATATTTGATTGGGTTTTTATTTCACTAGCTTCGGGCCTGTTTTGCCTTTCTTCAGGTGATCACCTGAACATTATTTGGAAGATTAAACGTTATTTTCCAGAAAATTCACTATAATTTTTAAAAATCATATCTCAGCAGATAATGATCGTAGAATGATGCATGATTAATGCTTTATATGAAAGTAGACCTATCAATGTCTAACCTATCAATGATTTTTTCTAAATTAAACTGAAAAAGAAATTCCTGACACTAGGCCTATAGGCTATAGATCTATATTTTTACCAGAAACTCAAAATTATGTAACTTCTCATCTATTAGAGCTACAATGATGGGCTATAGGCCCTACATCAAATAAAAGGTTATTTTGTTGTCTACAAATGATTTAATGTATAGGCCTCTAAACCTGTAGGATTGATACCTTGGCCGGTATTCAAGAAAACGTGAAACAAACGCCACATAGCGGCCATTTTGACAAATTTCCCCCAATTATCTAAATGTAGCCTACATTTTTTATATATTATTTAGGGTGCCTTAGGCCTACTCTACACATTCCCGCAAAAATAGATTCTGTTACAATTTGTGGGTACTTGTGGGTGGTTCGGCCAAAAAAATAATTTAATGCATAGATTGCCTGGACTAAGTGGGGTTATATTGTGGGAGAGAGACCTATAATAGTACAACTAGTTCTCATCAGACGACGCCACTGGCCGAAGTGGTGTATTGTGGGATAGCCGCTTGGTCGCCATCTTGTTTACATACGTTCACACGCACTTGGCGTGTTTTGACCAATATTTGGCCGAAATCGGAGTAAAAAGGACGGAAAGATGCCGGCTTTAGAGCCAGAACCGACCCTAGAGATCAGTGATCAGGGGGAGACTCATGTCAAACCCGTGATCGGTATTATTCACCCGCCGCCAGAAGTTAGAAGTATCCTTTATACAAAATTGATTTGTCTATGGGCGATATTACAAGCACCGTTCCCACACCTCTGCTTGCATTCAACGATCGCTGCGGACGGAAAGTGAGAAGAAATGTGTAGGTTATGTTTATTGTGAACGTTGTATACACTGTACTTCCAGTCATCGTGTTTCTTGTTATTTTGCATTTAAGTAGTGAGAATGAAAACTTGCTGTAGTGAATAGGCCTAGTAGTGTTGGGGCCCTAGAAGGCTTTGTTGAACTGTCTCAAGTCCTCAAGTCAAGACACATGAAGTCAAGACAAGCCTCACTATTTACCAAACGTTGGTATTATGCTGACTGAAATTATTATCTATTGTGAGATGATAAGCAGTTCCCTGATTTAATATCGGATCGTGATCATGGCTAAATTTTGCCATATATGCCACCTCCCAGTCCTTGCTAATAGTAGTAATAAGTCAAAAAGAGAAGTGGATTGAAACTCAACTGAAAGGTGACATAGCAAGTGCTGGAAGTGGCAACTGGAAGTGATAGTTTTACGTTTGATTTCAGTGACTGGCGTCCAAAATGTGGATTATACAACTAGAAGGAAACCGTCTTCATAGGCCTCCAATAGTCAATACAAGGTAAAGTGAAGGTATGGATTCCCTTCTGTCTGTCACTCTGTCTGCCTGTCTCCTCCCTCTTGCCTCTTTCTCTCCCCCCCCCCCCCCCCCCTAACTCTCTCTCTCACTCCTCTCTCCCTGCCTCCCCCTCTCCCCGAGCCGGGCCTCCTCTCCTCCCTGCCCGCCCCCCCCCCCCCTCTCTCTCTCTCTCTCTCTCTCTCTCTCTCTCTCTCTCTCTCTCTCTCTCTCTCTCTCTCTCTCTCTCTCTCTCTCTCTCTCTCTCTCTCTCTCTCTCTCTCTCTCTCTCTCTCTCTCTCTCTCTCTCTCTCTCCCCTTTGAATTTGCAACTTCATTTTTTTTATTTTTTTTTTATTCATGATAATTTATACATGTATTGTTATACTATTAAAACATACTAGTATCATACTCATACTGTATAGTTCAATAGTTGTGGACTGGTAATACAAGAGAGCTCGCTCTCGACACTACCTCAGTCTCTCTGGGCCAATGCTCGCCGCAGCCATTACCTAAATCACAGTCGAAATAATCACCGGGAAACATCCCACGAGACTTGTGTTTCTTTCTCTTGTGATATGAAAGAAAATGTTTTTAAATGACCTTAACCCACCCTAAGATATTGTTGATAAGACTGCCAGTTTCGTAGCTAGAAATGGACCAGAGTTCGAAACCAGGATTCGTCAAAATGAAATCAACAACCCAAAGTTCAACTTCTTGAACCCAACTGACCCATATCACTCGTACTACCAGTTTAAAGTGAAGGATTTCAAAGAGGGAAAAGGTAACACTAATTTCATCCATTCTACTATCACTCTAAAGCGTTTTTACTACTTTAAGTTGTAAAAAGTAACTAAGATAGCCTGATAAACAAATCAAAACTTCACATAACCTCTCATTGAATCGACGCTGTATTAACAATACTTTGTAATTAATATAACTTCTATTATGAACTCCTTAAGATCTGGAATAAGTCTAATTAATTTATGCATTGAAAGATAACCCTTTTCATCACGTTTGCCAATTTATATGCATGAAAATGATTCCCTGATATGCTTATATCAACGACGTATTATTTTATTTTGTAGGTTTAGAACCCATTGCTCCCAAGGTAAGTGGCGATACTAGTTTACAATATAAATCGAACTATTTCTCTTAATTCTTTTGTACCAAGATAAGCCATCTAAGTTGCAGAACACAGATTACTTATTTTACTCAGGTTTTAGGGGAGGATCTGCCCTGTGGTTGTACAGACAGTTTGGTATTGAATGATCTAATATGTGCTAAGTTCATTTAGAATTGGTTTCCATTATTTGTAGACAGTTGTAATAGAAATAGAACTAGAGAATAGGGGAAAATATAACTTTATTAATCCGGTTTTCAAAACTATCTGAAGAATTAAACTAAATGTAATTTAGACTGCGGTACCACAACTGACACTTTATTTCCGATTCTACATACATTTCTTGACAGCTATCTATAGAATGTTGTAGACAGATGATGGGAAGTTTATATATAACTGTTAAACCTGTGAATAAACAAACAAGGAAACAAATAGTTCTAACACTATCCTTGGCCTAATTAGAGCGTTGCCAAGCAACCAGGCCGTTACCATACGTACGAAAACAGACCACTTTTGTCCATATCACCCCATGATGGAAAAACAATCCGAAAATAGATTTTGTAACAAAATAAATAATATTTACATTTTAAAACAACAGCAAAAACATTGTTATCGGTTGTTTTCACCGTTCATGTCTTGAGCTTACTTTGAATTTATTGATTTTTTATTTGTTGCAGATTATTATACCAGTAAGGCCAAGCTATGAGACAGCTTCCAAGTTTATTGAGCCTGTCGTACCTAAAGAACCTCCACCAGAGTTTGAATTCATCGCTGATCCACCCTCCATATCTGCTTTCGATTTGTGAGTTTTCTCATCAATTCATTTCATTTTGGAACAGTACATTTTAACTTGATAAAGAATTGGAAAGAGGGTCAAGACCCATATTTTTAGCAGTACCGGTGTGGGATATATTTTTAACTCCATTAGCTTTCATTAAATGTCCATTATACGAACTAAAAATGAATTGTGACGGTTCATATACAAGTTTTTAAAACACATCCGACATTTTGTATGAAACACTATTGTTGATGATCTGTGTTGATAAAGCTTCGAAAATTATACTATATTCCAAACATTTATATCTAATGTATGATTAGTGGCACCAAGTTGGCCGGAAAATACTAAATACTATATGATCCAGTAAAATCTTATTTTCTCACTGAATTTTCCGACATTTTGTATGAAACACTATACTGTTGATGATCTGTGTTGATAAAGAGTCGAAAATTATACTATATTCCAAACATTTATATCTAATGTATGATTAGTGGCACCAAGTTGGCCGGAAAATACTATATGACCCAGTAAAATCTTATTTTCTCACTGAATTTTCCTCTCCCCATTGACAGGGACGTAGTGAAGCTTACAGCACAGTTTGTTGCGCGTAATGGTCGACAGTTCCTCACCAACTTGATGAACAGAGAGAAGAATTACCAGTTTGACTTCCTCCGACCTCAACACAGCTTGTTCAACTACTTCACTAAACTTGTGGAACAGTACACTAAAGTTCTTATCCCACCCAAGGATCTTGTGCCCAAACTTAGGAAAGAAGCCGACAACCCCAAATATGTAAGTACACCTATGTTATATATTTCTTTTAGTGAATTAATAGAAATATCCACCTCTAAGCATTTTTCAAAGAGGCTACAGCAACAACTTTGACGTAACAATAGGGGTTACCAAGTTAAATTAGCAACATTAACATGTTGCCAAGAGAGCCTGAATAGAACATTCGATAAGATCCCGATCTCATTTGTGGTAGCGCTGCATTGGCGTCAACACGTCAAAATAAAATAAAAATACACTTATAACAATATGCCATTTACATGTGGAGAATGAAATGGATGGATTTTTCAAATCTTTAGATTTACTTTCGAGTATCCCGATTTTTGTTGTTTTGATTTTTTTTTTATTCATTAGAGGCCTGTAGAATATTTAATACAATCACATGTAAATACGCACTATTCCTCGTGGATATTCTCAGGCGTATACAGATATGCCTACCCTTGCATATTTGAGTCAAGTACATGATAGCTTAATAAACATTTGTTAATTATCAATTAAGGGTCGCTAAATAAAATGTTAAATCAAATTGATGCGAGGAGTTTTCAGTTGAGCTGTCTCCAATTCCTACTATCATTAATCAACAAAATCTTAAGTAATTGCTTACTACATAAACACTTGATAGTCTAAACCATAACATGTTCTCATTAATTGTTGGATTAGAATATGTTCTGCGCAATTTTTATATTCATATTATGTGTTGAAATCTTCTCACATGTTTGTTGCGTGTTTCTAGATTTTAGATCAAGTAAAATATCGGGTTGAATGGGCGAAATACCAAGAAAGGGAGCGTCAGAAGGAAGAGGAAGCTGCAGAAAGAGAAAGAGGTATATAACTTTCATTTCTTAATAATATAAACTACCTGATTAATCAACTCGTTTTGACTGTACCCATGGCCTAGCATGAATAAGTAGACTTGCACAGTGCTAGGTAGTTAAGTATAATTAGCGATTTTAAGTAATGAGATAATATAATAAATGGGTAACGATTAATAGAAATATAATGAGGTTACACAATGTTACGTAATGTTACATAACAGTTACTCTTTGTAAGAGAAGTTCACTCCATTGTTATAATAAATATTGTGTAGCTAATCAATCGAGTATTTCTTTCCAGTCGCCTACGCACAGATCGACTGGCACGACTTCGTTGTGGTAGAAACCGTTGACTTCCCACCACATGAACAAGGTGAGCTTTTTTATTTTACCTGTTGTGTACTCTCACTAATGTCATATCATATGATGATATGGGTCAGATTTTCAGAAAATGTGCAATTCTTCTTCACCAATCCTATCAAATAACCCACATTTAAGACAGAAATGAGCTTCAAAATGCAGTTTAACATAACAGAACTGATACTTTAAGCCAATGCGATATCAAATATACTCAGATATACCCAAAATTTATCATTTTTTTAGCAGAATATAGCAGAAATTGCTAAATATGTAGAGCTACCAATTTTACATTTTCTGAAAATCTGACCCATAACATTTGTTATTTAGTGCTCAACATTACATGAAATGTGATGCTCTTCTCAGAAGGTCCTGGTGAACAAATATTATTTTCATTTACTTTGTTTCACCAAAAAGAAAAGGCATTTGACCTTAAATTTCATCTATACGCTACAAAAAAGTTAGACAAAAATCAGGTATAATACAGCTTTAGGTTATTTTACACACGATTTTCCTAGTCTGAACAAATAGAAATAGAAATTTATCGATACAATTATAATATTTCAAATTTTCTTTAAAGGAAATCTTCCGCCACCAACGACTCCAGAAGAAGTGGGTGCTCGCCTTCTGGCCCAAGAGAGATTTGAAGTCGGCGGAGAAGTATGTATTGTTTAATGTCTTCCCATTTTATAGATACGCTAGCTGTTTACTCACGTGTGACATGTTGCAGTCTAATGAATTAATTTAAACTAATGAAATTGTAATCAGAAATAAGGTTTTTGTTATAGAAAACCATCATTTATAACTAGGTCCTATTTAGCTATTACTGACTGCAAAACTTTATTTGCTGATTGGGAAATTACGCTCTGACTTTCTACTTTTCCTATTTTGTATTATTCTCTATTCGTAATGTTTAATTTTAGCTATTGATTAAATACTTAAAAATCCCTTAAAAACTCATGTGAACATGATTCTCAATTACTCATGTGAACATGATTCTCAATAATTATTCCAATTTGTATAAAGGTTAATAAATAAAATAAACTTTTTGTGTCTAGGACCAGACAGTGGAGATGGAAGTGGAGTCAGATGAAGACGACGACGACGATGACGATGAGCGTGAAACAAGAGGTCGTTCTGCTGGTGACTCCCAAGTACAGGTATGTATTGTACAGTGCAACACAAAGCAATGACAATAGGGGATTTGCATGTGCCACTGCGCATGTCTGTTACAGTGCATCCTGGGATGGATTCTTTTTAAATCTGACATACATTAGAGCATTAATAAATATCCCATGCTAAACATGGCATGTTTTCTATTGATTTTATACTGTATGATTGGTCTCATAATTCAAAACGAATCGAGATTCAAAACGGCGGCTATGCAAATCCCCTATTATAACAATTATAATACAGTACAGTATTTTTTTTCGGCCTAAACGCATGGCCTTTAGGACAACCAGGTAATTTATATAAGCTTTTCTTTGAGCAGCGAGATGGGCCGGGACATACTAGTACTAATACTGATTAGGACTTGATGCTGTGTTGTCAACCAGTATGATTTGTCCGTTATCCTTACGCATTGTTAAAGGATTCCATTCTTGTGAGTCAAAAAGTAAAAGAAAAATGTTTAAATGCGGTGATCTTCCTTATTACCGCACATCGGTTTTCTGCCAAATCGACTTCAAGTTCAAGTAAAAACATAAAATTATGATAAAAGCAAACCTTTTCGTCGATATAGGTGACTGAGAATTAAAAGCCCACTACTCGCTTGTTCACATTGAGTCATGCCCAAAACATAAATGTCTTAATTTGTTTGCCAGGATATGGAGGAAGACTCGGACTCAGGGGATGAGAGACCGCCAATGGCCCGTCACCGGACCCAGAACCCTGCCCCGCCCCCTCCACCCCCGCCCCCCTCCTCTACCTCCCAACCACAGCCCCCACCCCTACCCCCAACCCCAGAAGAAGTTATCATCCGCAAGGACTACAACCCCAAAGGTAAGACTTGTCCCATCATATGAATTTAGATTGTTTGGTCTTTAGAGATTTTTAAGTCTCGTAAACATTTACTTGCTCATAATTCTGGCTGAATAACTCATGAATTCTTGTATTCAAAAATGGAGCTTCATGAACTGTTGGTGGAATTTCTTGAAATTCTCCCTTCTACAGGTATATTGTACGCCGAGGCAAGATCGCTTTTTTTCTTTTTCTTTCCTGTGGGGTTGGATTGGAATATGCTTTATTAGCTTTTATTTGCCACTGTTGACGTATAAGTAGAACAATTTCAAGGCTGACTCAAAAATTCTCCTTCATAAATTATTGGGCATTATGTATAAACCATGAAAAACAATGGGGGTTTATTGTTGTGAGTTTGTATGAAAAGAAAGTGAGAAATAAAAGGATTCCAGTTAAAATTGAAATTTTTTCAATTGCTCTTATAAATTCCTGCTGCTGTATGCAGTATCTCATAATCGCTAACAGCTGCGTAATGCCTTGAGTTTGCCATGTTTTCTATTTCTATTTTTTATCAAAAAAAAAATGTTTTCTATTTCTGTTGTTAATTGCAGCGCCCAAGTCGGTACAGCAGGCACCTGCCCCCGACCAGTTCCTCATCTCACCCATCACCGGAGAGAAGATCCCCGCAGCCAAGATACACGAGCACGTCAGGATCGGTAAGTTTTGTCTTTTCTATTTTACTTCTAGTGTAAGTAACCAGCAGCACTTGTGAGACTCAACAGTCTAGGCCCAAAGATGAGAGAGTCCCTTCAATCGGAGAGAGAGCCTCTCACCTCAAACCGCAAACTGCCATTATAATTCCATAAAGACCGCAAAATGTCATTATAATCCCATAAAAACGCCTAGTCCTAGGTCAGGAAACCGATTAGTGCAGTAGGCGTCCAATCACTGACATGCCAATAATTATTATCTGATCTTAGGGTATGGGCCTAGACTCTCACAGCCTTGTGAGATTCACCGTCTAAAAATACTCTAACGATGTATGTAAAACTCGATGTTTCAAAAACAAGTATGCCAGATACCTCGAGAAAAGTAAATGGCTGTGGTATTTCTTTTCCCCTTTTCTCCCGAAATGTGTTCTTAGGTTTCTATCAGTATATGTTCCAATGCTTTAGTCAGACGAAGAGTTTCAAAGATGATTTAATGCAAATCTGAGAAATAAATGGCTGGGAGCCTCAACGAATTTACAGGACCAAATTTTACTCCTGGTCCTCCACTAGCTCCTGGGTTAGATCATCGATCTATATGACCTATACATTTACTAAATATATCCAATATTCTTTACTATAGTTGGGTCAGATCATTGATTTATATAACCTATACATTTACTAAATATGTCCAATATTCTCTACTGTATCTGGGTTAGATCAATGATCTATAGGACCTAAACATTTACGAAATATATCCAATATTCTTTACTATATTTGGGTAAATCATATGACCTATACATTTACTAAAAATGTCCTATATTCTTAACTATATTTGGTATCTGAAAACTTTTCCTTAAATCCTGATTATTTATCTTCACCAGGTCTGTTGGATCCTAAATGGATTGAGCAGCGCGACCGTATGGTGGCAGACAAGCGGGACCAGGAGGAGGTGTATGCAGCAGGATCCTCTATCGGCTCCAACCTCAAACAGCTGGCTGAGAGACGTACTGATATCTTCGGTTCTGGTGCCGAAGAGGCCCAGATCGGTAAAAAGGTGTGTTTTTTAAAATTTCTTTCTTTTTGTTTTCCATTCTGCTTTAATATTTACTCCCGCAACCCTATGTGTTGCTCATAAAAATCTAAATTTTAATTCAACTTCCTACGGTAAGTCTAAAAATTATAAAATAATAGTAGTTTTCAATTGGATCCAATGGAATAATTGCTTAAAGCTGTACTCTCAGTTAACGTCGGTCAAATACTAAATATTTTTTACTTTTTGTTCCGTTCTTTTCCGACACTTCTAAGAGACATTTGACAAAGATTTAAGAGGATTGTGTCCAGTTGTTTATGCTACAGGGCCTCGTCCTTATTTGTATTTGGATGACCCTTTCCTGCGATGATTACACTTATTATCGCTCACCGGAGGCAGATTCGACTTAAATTCTTTGTATAAACATAATTATGATAGCAGCTGAATATTGATGAATAAAGTCCATAATATGAGTAAATTTGGTAAGATTTTATTCGTCGTAATAACTGAGAATGCTGCTTTAATCGTTTGCAATACATTTTCGGATCTCCCAAGCGATACCTTGTGCACAGCTTCATAAAGTTCCTTGGGTTACAATGGTTTCATAAAATAGGATACAAAGAGCTATGTATGGTGACACCTGTATTTTTACCGATGAAAGCATAACATGGAAGAAAAAACTTGATTCACATTGTAGTTAAACATGTATCTATATTCATCTACCTACTCTTTATTGGGATGGCCTGAGAAGAATAAATCGACCATGTCGACCCATTTGTCATTTTCATTGTAATTAACTATTGACAAATTTTCTTTTCTATTCCATTCTAAGAATATTACAATCCAATTTTTACAATTGTATTTTACTTGTATTTAAAATGAATTTTTCCAATTGCTGTCTGGTAGATCGGTGAGGAGGAGCACCAGCGGGTGAAGGAGAAAGTGACGTGGGATGGTCACACCGCGTCCATGGAGCGGGTCACACAGAAGGCCCGAGAGAACATCTCTATTGAGGAGCAGATCGCTGTCATCCACAAGCACAAGGGTCTACTGTAAGTACTGCCTCATTCGCTGTTATTCAGAAAGTTAAAAAAATGTATGTGTTGTGCTTCTGGGTGATGTTATTTGCGCTGAAGCCTATTTTCCGAATTATCGATGTTGTAAAAAGAATATATATTTTTAATTAATAAAAGAATCTAAATCATTTGAAGATTAGTAAAACTATACATTTTTGGAGACTACAGAACGTCAGCAATCATAAAATGGATGATGTCATTTGTGCTGAGGCCTATTTTGCGAATTATCAATGTTATTTGTTTAAAAAAAATTAATTAAGAAAAAAATAAAATCATGTCACCTTTTCCTCTCTTTTTTTCTATAGGCCAGATGAAGAGAAGGAGAAGATTGGTCCAGCCAAGCCTAAGGGTAGGGAACATCATGCTCCACCTCCACCACCAGATATTCCTGGTATCCCCGTCACTACGTCACAGATGCGACTACCTCCACCCATGACTTCTGCTGGACCGCACAAGTCTATGACAGTCACCACCTCCGTAAGTTACACTCTGTCATTGTGGCTAGCTTCAAGATACTATTAATTCAGTGGTCCCGTGTTACTCAAATTAACATTAGATGAACTCTGTTTGCTGAAAGAATAAAAGTTAATGTAAAATGGAGTAAAGTACAAACAAGTCTGTCATCAATGGCTTGTAGATGTAAAGGTTTATTTGATCCAAGCTATACAACTGATCACACCTCTGGCTTACTAGCTGGATCACCTATTGTGTGTGCCAGGTGGGCATTCTTCTACCTATCTGCCACCTAGTATAAAATGGTAGCTATGTAGGCATGCTCTGTCTCTCCACCTGGTGGTATAACATATGTAGTTATAAATGGATATATTCTATAGAGTACAATTGAATTAAACACTTTAAAATACACATACATGTACGGTATATCATTTTAAGAATGAAATTAAACTTGATTCAAGCTGTTCAGTCCCAAGCAATGCTCATTGCTTATGTATCTGTAGCAAGAACCAGTTTTATACCTGCTTGTAATATTACAGATGATGCCTAAGCCTAATATGCAGAGTGTACAGGTCCGGCCATCAGGTGTGCCCATGCCGCCCCGACCCCCTCAGATGATGCTCGTACCACAGCGGCCTCCCATGCCTCCTGGACCTCCTGAGGGTAAGAGTTGTTGATGTGTTTTGTTTGTCTATAAATGAAGACCATGTGGAATATATTTCGTTGCTTTGTGTGTAAAACGACCAAAAAGAAAACAACAATGAAGAATATATCTGTTCAATAATATAAAGCAATGTGTGAATATCTACATTCAAGATATTCGGCTTGGCCTTGCTGTAAAATCATATGACCATGCGTGTTGCTAGGTATCACTGTAGGACACCGTCTCATGATTAGTATGATATTAATCGTTTTTTATCGTTGCAATAAATAATTGTCTTTTTTTTGTCCAACATCGGATGTTTATTCAATATATCAACACAACTGCCATCCCAGGATCGATAACACAAAGTTTTTATCTTTACATAACACTCAAAATACTCATCTTATGTTATTATAAAAGTAAGTAACTCTACACCAGAGACTTCCTTTACGTATTGTCAGAAGCCGGATCATCACCTTCCTCTGCCAAAGACATAATTATTTTAATAATATTATGAAGAAGGTTTACTGCAAACTGCCAACCTGTTAAAAATTCATGTCGTGGTTGATTTAAATTCCCATGGTCCACGATGAGTGAGAAATTCGATTTTTTGTTTTTATTTTTTGTTGGTCTCTTGTAGTCACTAATAGTATTTGTCACTATAATGTTTATATGTATCTTGCAGGCCACCACCCGATGTTCCAGATGCGGCCACCCATGCCTCCCATGCCGCCCGGCCACATGCCTCCGCCCGGCTTCATGCACGGAGGCCCCATGCACCAGCACGCCCCCCAGATGGCACAAATGCAGCCCCCACCCCCGCAGCAACGCCACCAGCCCCCGCCCCCGGATGATGAACCTCCCACCAAGAAGTCCAAGACTGAGGATGACCTCATGCCAGAGGATGAGTACCTCAAGAGAAACAAGGTAGGGCAGTGTCTCTGTCTGTCTGTCTGTTTGCCCCCTCTCTCTCTCTCTCCCCCCCCCCCCCCCCCCTCTCTCTCCCTCTCCCCCCCCCCTCTCTCTCTCCCCCCCCCCTCTCTCTCTCCCTCTCTCTCTCCCTACTCCCTCCTCCCTCCCTCTCTCCCACTTACTCTCTCTCTCTTCATCCCTCTTTCTTACTGTCGTTATCTCTTCCGTTTTCTTCCTGTATGACTCTCCTAGCCTATATATAATATATTTGCCTCTCTCTCTATCGCTGAGTGTTTAAAAACATGTCATGTTATTCCAGTAGCAAAATTCTCCTTTGAGAATCAGATATGTTACGTAATGCAACATAACAGTGTCAATGTATAGATATAGCAGACGGCATAACCATAGACTCTATTGAAGAAACCTAGCAATAGGTGTACATGTATATACTAAGCTTTACTTGAAATACACTAAAAGTTTCTCTCTATTTGCAGGGCCCCTGTACATTCCGCGTTGCTGTGCCCACGCTGCCTGACAAACCAGAATGGAAGGCCAATGGACAAGTGCTCATGCTTACCATGCCCCTCACTGACTCCGTGAGTACTTTATATTATCATCGATGTTGTTAATATTGTTACACCTCAATGCAGTAGTTGCCTATACCTGTAACATGTTAGTGGATAGCGAAAGTAGTTCCACTAACCTGAAGCAGGGATGTATATCCCTGCTAGAAGTTATCTATTTAAGTTGCACTCTCAATTAACATCGATCAAAAACTAAAGATTTACTACTTTATTATGGTGGCTTCACTTATTGCTCATCGGCGGCCGTCTTCCCGATCGATTCTATTTGTATAAACATATAACAGCAGCAGAATAACAATACATTCAGTCCTAATCTATAAGTCGTAACAATATGTCAGAAATTGACTCCCATAACTTTACTTCTTTTGTTTGACACCAGGTGGCAGTCATCAAGGCCAAGATTCACGAGGCGTTGGGAATGCCTGCAGGAAAACAGAAACTGCAGTACGACGTGAGTAGAAGACCTTGGTACATTATTAATAGGGGACTTGCATGTGCCACTGCACATGTCTCTTACAATATCCCAGCTTGTATAACTGATCTATGTTAACTAAATGCATGATGGGAAAGACGGAGGCTTGTGTTATGGAAACATACATGGATATTGAGATGGATATAGAGCACTAATACATATTCTATGCTGAACAAGGCATGTTTTCTACAGATTTCATACTCTAATATAATCCGACTCCCATAATTCCATGCGAACTTAGATTCAAAATGACGGCCATGCAAATCCCCTATTACACAAATTACTACGATTAATCTGTTTACATCCACTAATAATGTAAAACTAATGTGTATGAATTATGTAATTAAATCAGGATATTATATATAAATTGATATATTAAGAACGTTTAGAATTAAATGGGAACCAAAAAGGACGTGGTCCTAAATTTATATTCATTTTGGTTGACGTGAAAATTTATTCTTGGTCTGAAAAGAATCCCATTGTCTAGGATCTACGTTCGCCTATACCGAGCGATATTGCTCCTTTTTAAATGTCATTTTAAAATCCATAAAACAATATTCCTTTAGTTGTTGTTGATACTGTCTACCGGATCGTAGTGTAGTGGTTCCTGGCAGAGTATTTAAATAAGTATAAAGCTGGTTTTGAACTTTTTTGTGACTTCTTCTATTTCCTTAATTTCGCCTCAACGTTTCGAGTATTCAATACTCTTCATCAGGAAGCTCAGGAATATTCCTTTAGTTTTTATTTATCTAAGATATTGACAATATGTTCTTTGTATTGAAATCGGCTATTTATTTGTCGCCATTCTTCTTCATTGAAAACAAGCATCTCAACATGTTTATTAATTCTTCGCCGTGCCTGTTTCAGGGCTTGTTCATCAAAGACTCCAACACCTTGGCGTTCTACAACTTCTCTAGAAACGCTACAGTACAGCTACAGCTTAAGGAGAGAGGAGGTCGTAAGAAGTAAACTATACACTGACACACACACAGACAGCAGGCAATATAGTATATCTGGGGGGCTAAAGGGAGTTATGTTGGTGTTGGACATCTTATTTACAGTCAAACTTCACCAGTTAGCAATTTGACACATCGTGATTCCAACAATGACATACTGTAAACATATTAATGTTCGCGCAGTATTTATTTTCGCTATTTTCGCGCACCCACCTTTCTGCGCGAAAATAAATCCTGCGCAAAAGGTATAATTATTGCATAAACAAGCTGTGAGACTACCTTGCTGCGCGAATTTAAATCTGCGCGAAAAGATGTCAAAGCACTTAGTGTGCGAAAATTTATCTGCGCGAAAATAAATACGTTTACAGTATAATGGAATTATACAACAAGTCGAGGTACTACATTCAACAATATCAAGAATTTTGATCGATGAATTGTATACATAGCTAGTATGTTTACTGTACCTTTTTACTAGTAATATTTTACTGACCCCTACAATCGGGACACCTCGCTATTCTGGACCCTTGACCCCAGTGCCAAGGGGGTCTCCATAATCGAGAGATTTTCCTGTATTTCATATCCACCATTGTTCATATATATTATATTCACAAGTTGCACATTTTCGATATTTGAAATATGAGAATATGTTAGAGCATCTGTAAAATCATGGCATTCATCATAAGATCGTGCAAAGGAATAGAATGAATACAAACAAACGTTTAAATAGTGAGAGATTTATATGAGCGTTGGTATAAGATTGGCTATCGTCTGAAGCAGGACATTTTTGTAAAATTGTAAGTAAGGAATATATTTGTACTTCTGTTTACGACTACAGTTAGCTTTTTATGTATGACTGCCATTATTGTGATGAAACTAATAAAATACACAAAAGAACATTCTTCATTCTTGTTATTTGTGATTTCTTCCTATTTTCTTGTAGTCACTAAAAACAAGCTGTACCGTAGGCTTGGGGACCAGGAAGTGGGTCTAAATACAGAGCGAAATCGATTAAATATCGCATTTTGATCAATATTGGCTAAATTTCTATCTCCATTCTCTTTGTAATATTTAGCGCGATCAACTTAGAACAGAAATCCTCCACATCAGTTCTTGTAATTCCAGTCTATTGATATTCAGGCAATGTTGATGCAGTAATAGCCCCCTTTACGAACTCTGTCGCCAGTGCTTTTGGTGAAAACTTGCGAGGTAGCACCGGCTGGCCGAATGAAGCCACACGCAGTGGGCGGGGCTTATCAGGCTTTTACCAATCAAGTAATTACTTTTATTAGTGAGTTTTTAGTACAGACAGTCCACTACTACCTTTATTGACTTAGGACAACCAATTTAAGGTTAGGTTTAGGGTTATTTTAAGTATTGATCATTGTTCGATGACATTTTCTAAGATTGTGACAGCACCACTGTAGCCCCGCCTCCCGGCTACAACAGCCAATCAGAGATGCGAAGTCACAGAAGCCACTCTCAGTCAGCCGGTGCTACCTAGCAAGTTCTCCCTCCTTGCGTCGCCAGTGCGTACCAGTGACTGCGGGATTAACTTTTACTCCTGTGCGCATGCCCAGTCCAGTTGCCTCACCTAGCTATGCGGGCCAAACCGTGCACCTCCACCCCATCTGCCAGTGGACGTGCAGGGGTGTTAGGAGCACACAGCCTCTGGGCCACTGCAGGCCGTACACCTACGCTTACTTGTTTTGGTTGATACACTCTTACAAAAGTTGCCATATACTAAAATCTAGCGGATAAAATGTTCTCTTATTAAGCATGACCAATCTTAACATGTCATTTAATAATATTGGATAGCTTACAGTACCATACAATAACTCAAATTCTGAGAGAAAAAGGAGAAAGTTAGAAGCCTATGGTTAATACATAAGGCTTCTGTGTGTTGCCCGCCTAGCACTTAGTTTGGGCCGTTTCCACCGCTCTCTGTATGGCGCTGCTGTTAATATGTAATATGCCCTGTTGGATCTATCATCTGCAGTAGCATTATCGGCGATGTCTTTAGAAAGATTTCCTATCGTCTGACGCAGTTGTACGACCTCCGATATGAGCGGAGTTAGTGTGCAATTGTACCCATGAGAGAAATTGAACTAATTCACTGCAATCCTCGTTCAGAAAATTGTTGATATTCGTAGATCACTACTTCACCTTTCAACAACCCACTGTTTGAACTGAAAAGCAAAGACATATGTATTAGCTCATGAGTAATGTGTATTCTTTCTTGAAATATAAAATGTCTCCGTCGTAGGAAACCCAAGTACCTTGTTCGTATTAAAAGCTTGGTTCCATTGGTCGGTGATTTAACGTACATAGACCCGCGTGTCCATGTCTGTCCCAAGTCATCACTGAATTCCACTTGCAATCCAGGAATGTAACTGTTCAATTTAACAGAGCCGCTACTTTCCCTTGAAAGGAATACACAACTTTTCAGTATAGTTAGACGGTTTTCCAAACGTGACCCCCTGCCAAGATATTGTTACTATAATTATTGAGACTTTATTTCTATTTTATTTTACAAAGTGTATACGGAAATAGTCGTCTCCGCCATTGGCAGCTCTTCCGACGGGACCTTCTACTTCTAAGAGTAATAAATATTTCTAACACATAACATACACAAAACTAAAAGCAAAAATACATATAGTTGGCACTTAGTGGGGGCTAAGTAGCCTTGCAGTCTCCACTGGCTGCAGTAAGCTCTGCGGTAAGCCTTGCGATGGTTTGTGCTGGTTCTGTAGATTGTGAGGAATGATGAGGTCCTTGCCTACATGGTCAGTGAACCATGTAGGCAGGACCTCGCCACTCCTCACCAACACAGCATCATCGGAAGGCTTACCGCAGCCAGTGGAGACCACCCTTTAATCTCTTTTGGGTTAAGTCTTGCATGCTATATGTGGGGTCTTTTTTTACAGTAAGTGAGTAACTTACTAAATATAGGAGGAAGGAGTTGACTCGGGGTTTTTCTTCTTCCGCCTAGTTACTATAAAAAAGACCCGACATATGTAAGCATGCAAGACTTCTATTCCTCTAACCAGGGAGGTATCTGTATATACCTCCCTGCTCTAACATGTAAAGCCCCCCAAGAAGGTTCTATATTCTTCTAGGTTGTTTCCCTTTTAACATGGTTCGGAATGCTGTTCCAACGAATGATAGAAATCTATGAAATAACTGTAACTAATTCTGTAATAACATAACAAGGAAACACGTACATCACCCCGGGTCTAGACAGATAAAACTCGATACCCATATCTTCCAACCGTCGCGATTCTTTGTATCCCAACGTATTTACAAATTTGGTCCAGTCCGAAAATCTCTCGGTCTCTCTCGAATCTCCTTCCAAAGATTCCCACGAAGCTTCGTGCCAACTTCTTTCGGCTACAGCAAGCAGGCGTGGGAATAGCATTTCATGGAGTTGAGACCGCGACCGGATAATTTCAGTCCAGACATGAGCCTCCATTCCTTTTGAAGTAAAGTGAAAGTGTATTGGTTAGAATTTTGGGTTTCCATTATATATTAGTGATGTATTTTATTTACTTTAAATACCAATGAATTAAAACCGTTACTCGGAGAACTGAGAGGTACATGAAAGTGTTTAGGAAAGTAATGCATGGATATTTATTATTTCATGTAAATTGACATCGATATTCTCATGTAAGCAATGCAATAAAACAAAATACCTGTAGTAAATTCAGACGCATAAGAATGCAGTTACGAGTAGCACTTTTAAAATTAAAAAGTCGAAATGTGTGCGTTACTTTAATTTTAAAAATTCGAAAGTGTTTCCCAGATTTGGATTTTTCAGGATTTGCGTACCAACTATGTTATTCGGCTTCTTTAAAGTTGGACAAGGCTTCCTAGAGCCACACCTTTTCTTCTCCGGAATGATATTGCCATGTTCATCGGTGGTTATATCAATAATGAAGTTGAGGGGTGCAAAGCTAAAGACAGCCTTTGTGTCTATATAGCGCGTAGCCCAGTAGCGGCCCCTGGCATCAAAATCGGGTTCTAATGCGTGGTCAAAGAAGAGATGAGAGGCTCCCGAGTGGATGACCTGGAAGTGACGCATCATAATTCATATATAATAAAAGAAATAAAGACGTTAACAGATCATTAATTACATTATTAATTGTATTCAATGAGAAAGGAGGCTAGAAATGCATGTATTACATTCTTATCCTAAACACTTTATCACTTTTTTTAATAGAATCTGTGACAAAAAAGTAGAAATAAATGTATTAAGACTCTTATACTCTATCACTTTTAAAATAGAATCCATGAAAATGTGAATAGAATTAAAGCTAAAAAATAAATAATAACATTTAACAAAAGTCTTTATTTTGTACTAGAAATATTTAAGGGTCAGATCGCCGAGGAATGTACAATCAGCAGCTCTACACATTCATTAAATTCTGCTAACTTCTGAAGATGATGCATCGCAAATCTGAGTATATTTTGGTATTGCGTTGATTAAAATAGTCTGTTCTGTTATATTGAAATCTATTTTGAAGCTTATTTTTGTCTTGAATTTGGATTATTTGAGGTGATTTGTAAAGATGAATTGTACAATTTCTGGCGCCTTCACTCTCAAGGGCATTGAGTCTGACCTTGTAGCCGGCGTTGGCTAACTCAATGGGTCTATGGATGCCTGGACGCCCGGGCGTGTCGTGGCGTGGGTTCACGTAAATCTTGTGAGTTGCTCGCCGCCCATTACCACGCATCCACTCGGGCGTCAAGAGTTTATCTCCCTTACTGTATACAACCTCTTCCCAAGCCTGGATATCAATGCCATACTTGTCTGCACTTTCGATAAACCTCCTTTCAAAATACCTTTGACAAGTATAGAATTGGGCCGATCATATTGAATCACCAAATATCAAAAATACTTTATTAGAATTGTCTCTACATATAATATAGTGAAATGATATAAGTAGATTAGATCAAGGCAATTCTCTACATATAATTGTAGTGAAATATAAGTACTAGTAGATCAATTAGATGATTAGCGAAATTGAAAGACTTCAAAATTTGGGAACTTTTTCTTCGGCCAGTTATCATGTTACAGAATCTTACAGAATCACACAAAATTTAAGACACTTACTTCATAATATATTCCCTTTCATTAGACTGGAGGCCCGTGCTTTTGTTGAATAATGACATGCATCGAGGCGAATTTAATAAAGCTCCCTTTGGTATCTCGTCCCCTCCGATATGCAGTATTTCCAGCGGTTGTATCGATTTATGAATTCTCCACACTTGGGCGATGATGTGATCGATAAATGCGTAAGACGAATTCATACAGGGATTCAAAACGTTATCAGTAAATTGTTGGATCGAGATATATTTCGATTTGTCTTCTGGGTCAGATATTAAAAATTCCGTCGCTTTTAAATAATCGCCTTCTGATAAGAAATGCTGAGAGCGACTTTCCATCGCTCGAACTGCTGCTCGCGAATGTGCAGGAAAGTCGAACTCGGGTATGATAGTGATGTGATACTTATTGGCATGACGGAGGATGGCACGATAATCCTCAACTGTATAAAACCCAGAGCCTCGGGGACTGATGTGAGGCCCTGATCCAAGTTGAGAATATAAATGATCGTCTTCCAAATAAGTATAGCCCCTCTTTGATGCATACTGAAAGGAATTGAGGATACAAATAATTGTATTAAATATTGGAGTGGTTTGATGCCGTGGCTGGCCATTACCACTAGCATAGTATTAAAGGCCACTCAATAGAGGAATTAATTGTTTTGAAATATGTCATTGATATTTACTCAAAGATATATGTAACAACTTGTATTCAGTAGTCAAATAAATGATACAAAATCGGATGAGCCGTCTATACACTGTAGCTTTTCCAGGTCAACCTTGAAAATCATGTGGTAAATAAAGGAGATAATTAATTGAGAGAATACAGGGTTCCATCCTATACTCATATGTCTAATGATAGTTAATGACAATATGCTATTTTTGGCTTAGCTAATATGCCTCATGTTATACTCACCTTATGTGAGGTGCACTATAGTTGTTAAAATTGTAATTTCATAGACAGGACCCTGCTGAAAACTAATTAAATTCTTTTTTATTCAATTGACACTCACTTTGGTTAATTCTTCTAGACCTGGGATTTCAAGCCTCCAGCCTTCGTCATCCGTTAGGTGTAGATGTAGCTTATTCATCTTATACATGGCCATTACTTGTATAATCTCTTTGACTTCGTTTTTATGAAAGAAGTTTCGAGCCACATCCAACATAAGTCCTCTGTAAGGAAAGCGAGGAGCATCGACCACACGAACCCCAGGCAATCTTCTATCTTCTCTTATCAGAGAAAGAAGTGTTTGGATTCCGTAAAAGACACCTAAAATAGATGGGTCAGATTTTCAGAAAATGTACAATTCAACTTCGCCAATCTTCTCAAATAACCCAAATTTAAGACGAAAATAATGTTCAAAATACAGTTCAACATAACCAAACAGATTGCTAGAATCAATGCAATGCCAAATACACACGAATTTACCTAGTATTGACCAAATTACAGCCTTATTTAACAGAATTTAATAAATGTGTACAGCTGCCAATTGTATATCGTCTGAAAATATGACCCAGGTATGGGTTGAATCAATTATATGAGGCACTCTCTTTTTTAGAATCATGAAGCATGTACATGTACAGTCCTCAGAGACTCAGATCAGATAAGAATGGTATGTTAATTATTGGACGCCTACTGTGTTAATGGCTTTCCTGGCTCTGGAATAGGCGTCTTAATGGGATTATGATGACATTTTGCGGGGATTGGACGGACTCTTTCAACTATGAGCCTAGACTGTATATCATTTTGAATTATAGATTTCGAAATTTATTCAAATTTAAAGTCTCGCAAGTACATTTCGATGCGCCATATAATCAAATGAAAATCACCTTGTTTACTATTCCCAATGATCATTATATTTTGCTTCTCTGGGGAGACCTCCAATATATATGATTCTTTGCTTTTGGTTAAAAGGATATTTTCGTGGAGCACATGTGCGCTATCGACACTTAAAACAATTTGTCCGGTTGTACTGGACGCTGGCACCAGCTTTAGATTGAGTTTTTCTGAAATGCAAAGATATAGTGTATAGATCTATAAGTCATAAACCCTTTCTCGGTGATGACATACATTGTACACCAAAATAATAGTTATATATTGAAACCACAAAGGCTGAAATGTATATATATTCCATTTAACTAAACAAGCGTACGTGTTCAAAGCATACATTGCGTACCTGATAAATAATAACCTTCTTGAAGGCAGTTTTCGTCCGCGAAAATTGTCCAAAAAGAATTCATTTGTACCAAAATAGTGGGGTATGTCTTCTTAATTGACACAGGGGTTGGCAACACTTTAAATGGTTCGTAACCCAGGTCTGGGATTCGGTGCAACATGAAGCGTGCCTCAAGAGATTTATATTTATCCTGAAAATAAATGAAATTAATATATAATAGGTATTCTAATTCATATAAGGTACTTAGCATGAAACATAACTTAACAAAATACATTCAATGGAGGTATTTTAACCGTAAAACCATCATTTGCTTGAGATGATAGTTTTTTAAGTTTGAAAGGGAAGAAGTTTTTAATCTTTCACCCATTTCTTTAAGTTGTGCCCAATGTCATTTCGGATTGATTCCCTGACAAACGACAATTTTTCTCCTACAGTGGCGACGAGTACTCGTGGCTCCATGCCCGGTGCACCCACAAACCAATTTGGAAAGAAATCCGTTCTAGCCAAAGAACTGCCTTCACATCGTAGATTTATCTGTTGATAAAAGAAAATCAGTAAATTAATTGACTTGAAAATATCTGTATGGGTGATATCACCAGCTTTATATACATGTAGGGAATTCTGCTAAATTAGTTTAAAAACTATTTTAATACCAGGTATCTGAAATAATGGGCATTACTCGTTTATTTTTACATTTATATATTTTTAAAAACCTGATAAAATACAATCGGGTTGATGGTTGAAGTGAACTTCAGTCCCAATCGTTAAATTTCTATCCTTTTACCGGGAATATTAAAAATTCAATCAGAGTGTATAAGATAACAATTTGTGGAACACTCCCCTTTCCTCGCCACAGACAAACAAGGAAGTAGCATTTGAAATTACTGTTTTTTAATGTGTGGACCCCTCCCCCCCCCCCCCCCCCCCACCGCCCCCCCCCCCCCGACGCCGTCCGTAACAATGTTGTATATATCTTATCGCTCCTTGCCTACTGTATACCATAGTGTTAAAAATGTTTCTTTTCTCTCAATAGTAGACGGTTAATTTTGATTACCTTTGATCTACATTACATGGCTTAGTTTGTAGAAGCCAAGAAGGCAGGAATAAGAAAATAAAGAATTTGCAAAAAGAAAAAAAAATAGCATTTTGTGACATAGTTGCGAGATAATTGCCATCATTTAATTTGTATCTAACTAGATTAGGTTTAAATATTATATTGGCCTTAAATGAATTAAAAAAAAAGAAAATTAATAAAGTTAGACTTTGATTCATTGGATTTGCTGTATATGAATGTCTTGTATCACTAGGACTGGATATCATGGTTTTAAAAGGGATATAACTGGGTGATGTGTATACGGCGCCAAATCTTTCTTTTAACTTGGTTAGTATACATTATTGCATCACTGAGTATTTGCTCTCGTGGATGACATTTTTTTCTTTTCTCTTTCTTTTATACTGCACAGTGTCTCAGGGTTACAGTATTCTTTTTTATTTTTGAAAAACGATTTTATTACCAAACTATATAATCCGAACCAGGTTACATCGAGCTGACTGAAAACAACAATACACTATGATATGACAAACATTATATTATTATTAGTTATATCTCCTTTTCTTTTTTTCCATGGTAACTGTACAGCGATTTTAATTCTGATGTTACAAAGAACCGATCATGGCAGTTAAGTGAACAACATATTCCGTCCTGGATAACCCCACAAAAACATATAAAAACGGACTATTTTAATTACCTCTTCAGCAATCTCGAATATACTTTCTGTTTAAGGACTAGATGGGGCATTACATTAATTATGAAAGCCAGGCCTCACTTGCAAATATTCGCGTTATATGGATATGGAAATTAAACCTATTAAATATTGATAAAGCCCAAATAAACAATATTTTTAAAAAAAGCAATAATACAACAATAGAACGCACTTGAGACTTACCGACAATCGTTCTCCCGGGTTCAAAGATGCGAAATTGTCACTTGGGGACATGGTATACAGAACGCCAGCCACATGAGCTATTTCAAACATTCCATCTTGGTCCAGCATGCCAATGGATGAGGAATGCTGCACACCAATTATCTTATTGAAATTGTAGAAGTAGATTTTCCACTCTCCATTTTTAATCGGACTGTTACCGAGGTTTGTGAGTTCAATTTCTAGTTTGTAGTGCCGCCCATCGTTTGAAGAGACTTTAATCTTGACATCAAGACTTTGAGCTATTGTATCTAACGTTTTCTGCAGACTCTCTGTGGTTCTTTCTGCAAGCAGGTTTTTAAAGATTTTAGCTTTAGGCAAAACAATAATAATGAGTCACTATGGGAATTTAGGAAACTGTCATACAACTATGTAAAACATATATGGGTCAGATGTTCAGAAATTGGCAGCTGTACACATTTAGTAAATTCTGCTAAGTTAGGCTGCAATTTAGCCAATACTAGGTAAATTCGAGTATATTTGACATTGCATTGACGCTAGCAATCTGTTTGGTTAGGTTGAACTGTATTTTTAAGTTTATTTTCGTCTGAAATTCGTGTTATTTGAAAGGATTGGTGAAGTTGAATTGTACATTTTCCGAAATTCTGACCCATATATGTGGTGCCATAGACAATTGTATATTTCCTATACTACTCACGTCTGTTTGTATAGGTAGTTTTAAATATATCCACAAGGTGAAGGTATATACTATAGACCATTACTTTTATCTACTTTTCCTTTACATGCTGTGGTACTTGTTGATGTACTACACCCATACCTTGATGTGTATTCACTATTTCATCAGATCCCCCCCCCCCCCCCCAAGACACTTTACTTGTCTTCCTTATTTCGTCTCCTCAACGCTACTTAGGGTCATTACACATGTATATTTCCTTGATTCTACGGAGTTGTGACTTATATATGGGCCAGGTCGTCAGAAAATGCTCTATACTTTTTAATCTGTTTCATGAATTGTGCTGAATTAGCCAGACAATTATCAATACTGAGTAGATAAGATGAGTATCTTTGGCATTGTGTTGATTTGAAATATCTGTTTGGCTGTGTTGAACTGTATCACATTTTGGAACGCCATTTCTGTCTTAAATTTGGGTTACTTGAGTGGATTCTTGAAGGCGAATTATACATTTCTGACGACTTATGGATAAATCTTATGCCTACCTTCCTTGTGTAATGTTGAGTATATATCCAGATACTTAAATGTGAGGACAATGAAAGCGCATACCACAAGTTTTCGAAACCATCTCCTTAAACATAGACCATACGTTCAGGTAATGGAAAATATACATTAAAATTGGTCCTTCCTAGAATAATACTTAAAATTGGAAAAGCATATTGAAATCGGACAAACGAAGGAAAGTATGATCACATCTATATGACAGAGTGGATTTACTTGAGTACATATGTCCCGCACAGGTGTCGAATAAAGACTGGCGATGCGCTGACCAAAGTCTGCAAAATTAATTAAGATCAGATCAATAGGGGATTTGCATGTGCCACTGCGCACGATTGTTACAATGCATCCTGGGATGGATTCTGATGAAATCTGACATACAAATATTTGGCAACACTTTTGTCGAAAATAGCAAGAATATTGTAGTATTGAGGGTAATGATTACCTTATAATTAAAAGGTTATATTGTGATTATTACAGGCGGAGGCCTCCCTTTCTATCTCCCAACTAACCTCCCCACCCTTACAATATCAAGAGTTTTTATAAATGACACATGCAAACCAAATGCATCTTGGGAAAGATGGGGGCTTGTGTTGTGGAAACATGTATAACATATGGATATTGACATTAGCGTATTGATAAATGTCCCATGCTAAACGTGTCATGTTTTCTATAGATTTTAGACTGTACCATTAGTCCCATAAATCCATGTGAATCAAAATTCAAAATGGCGGCTACGCAGAGACCCTATGACAGATGTATGGCTGAGCAGTTGGAAATATTGTTTTTTTTTTTTAATAAATTTATTTCTTGAAATTTCCACAATGTGGTAGTTCTCATTTCAAGAAGCGAAAACAAAAAAGGTACATCTAGGACAATTATATCATAAACAAAGTACAAGATAGAGATCCCTAATCGTTACTTACATCTAAAATCCCAACTATACAATTAACTTCGATTAGATTACACACCCCGGGCCCAACCCCCGTGGGAATCCCGTTCAGCAAGCCCACAGTCATCATGTAAACCACCCATATTACCTGAAAATTAGATCACACAAATCAGAAAAACTTTGCAATATAATCTTGATATTTACCTGGTAGATGAATCGAGCACGTGTCTTCATATCTAAAACTATCTGGATATTATAAGGAGAATAACAATTTTTCAGTGATCGAGGTAACTGACTCTTTCAAAGTATAGTTTCTCAAGCATTGACCTAAGTGCACGATTTAAATGGTATTTTTCAACATCGGCAAACTGACTGATATTCTGCGCCCAGTCAAATATAAGGGTGAAATCACCAGAAAATGTACAATTCACTTTGCTCTGAAATAATATAAATTTAAGACAAAAATGAGGTTCAAAACCAAACAGATTTTTTAAAAATCAAACCAATACCAAATATACTCAGATATTCCTAGTATATTTATCTTTTTCCAGCCTAATTTAGCAGAATTTAAAGTAAAATCTAAAGTATTTAAAGCTGCCGGTTGTACATTTGCTGATGACCTGTATACCCCCCGCAGAGGCAACCACGTGGGGTCTTCCCCCAACTAAAGGTGCTTGCTGGATCCTCTCTGTGTCTGTGCATGGATGTCTATTGTAGTGAAACAATTTTACCCAAACCACCGTTTATAGGGCTCCTGATGGGGGTGGGGGTGATGGTGCAGGGTCCTGTGTCGAATTGTCGCGTTAAGGATGAGCATTTATCCCTTGTCCCCAAAATCCCATATCGATTTGTCCTTCTAAGTTATTGTAGGGTCTATGTCGTTTGTCGATCATAAGAATGGCTATGTCAGTTTGTTGATGTTACCCCTTATAATGTCGATTTGTCGTGCTAAGGATGAGCATTTGTCCCTTGTCCCCAGATAAGAATGAATCCCATGTCGATTTGCCTCTCTATGAAAGAGTCTATGTCGTTTGTTGATCATAAAAAATGGCTATGTCAGTTTGTTGATTTTACCCCTTATAATGTCAATTTGTCGCGCTAAGGATGAACATTGAATTTTGTTCCTTTTCCCCCAAACCCCATGTCGATTTGTCTCTCTAAGGAATGTCGTTTGCCGATCATAAGAAATGGCTACCGGTATATGTTATGTCAGTTTGTCGACTTTAGGCATAAGTAGTAGGGGCGGTGAGCTACGGACACCCCTAGCAAGAACAGGTGTTATTAGTTATAATTGACACTCCTTCTACAGATGAGTAAGGGCTGAGGTAATTGGTAAGGTAATATAGGGAGGGAGCAAGGTAGAGCCAGGTGGGTTATAATTGGATCCACATAGGATCAGAGCCAGTACCTAGATGGAGATATATAGTAATGGGTTATAGTCTGACAGGAGATTATAGCTAGGGGTAGGAAGTATCCAGGTAAGACCAGCTGGACTGAGACAGGTAATAAAGGGAGGCATCAAGGTAGAGACAGGTGGGGTTATAATTGGATCCACATATGATTCAAGCCAGTACTTAGATGGAGATATATATAGTAATATGTATAATGAATCCCTATTCCTGCAATTGGCCGAAATGTTTTTTCTTAAAAGATCGGGGGCCGAAAAGCCAAAACGATCCCCTATTAAAAAATTGTGCTCCCCTCCCTAGAGAGGCAGTGCTTTGTCCATGGTAGGACCCAACACTGAGAGCAGATCAGTCAAAGATCTGCCACTGGAGCCAGGTAAGTATGATAACCCAGTCCCTCCGGACCATGCAGGGTAGCCTCTACCCATGGTCAAATGGTAGGAAGGGTGGTTTATTGCCATACCAAGCATGAGTCGTTTATAGCATTATTGATAACCATATGTTTCTGGTGTTCCCAGTGTTGCAAGTCTCACAGGCATGTACTCATTCAGCATGCACTTCATCATGTATTATATAAATGCTCGTTTATTTAGTTCCGGAGGCTATAACAATACATTGTGGTGCCACATAGTTCCTTATTTTAAGTAGATAGAAGACACTATACCCCCTATCCCCTACCCCTTGTTCCGATTGAATGCTCTTCCAGTAGTGCTCTAGAGTTTATACTGCCCTCTATCCTCTATTTATATAGTATAAGCATGTATAAGTATAAGTAAGTATACATCACAGACTTGGGGTTTCTTGGGAAATATATCTTTAAGAAAATCTTAAATCAGTTTTGTGCTGACAAGACTGACAATGGTTGGTCCATTATAATCTAATGGTGAATATTACATCTTTATATTAGAGCATTACGGCGTAATAATAATTATTGTAATTAAGTTATTAACCAATGGAATAATAGGGTCGCACCTAGATGTCACCACTAATTAAGCTCGCTACTGGTCTTCAATCCAAGTTGAAGTATTGCACCACTCCGTGCTTGGGTGTATATATATTAAGCGACCGTTCCTACCATTGCTTGCAAATACCCATAGGAACACTCATGTCAAATAAGTCTTTTTGTTGGGAACATATATTATATATGAGCAATTCCATCAATTTGTCGTCATTTGGCTACCATTGCTTGCAAATACCCGTAGGAGCACTCATGTCAAATAAGTCTTTTTGTTGGGAACATATATCATATGAGCAATTCCATCAATTAGTCGTCATTTGGCTATCCAGGGCTTCAAATTTAAGGCTTTAAATCGACAAGTCGACATGATTTTTCTGAGATCAACAAAAGGCAGCCAGTGCAACAAAAACACTTTCTATTTTCCCAAGGAAGATTATGTAGGAAATACCTCCACTTTCCTGGATCTATCCTAATAAATTAATATATCAAAGATCTGGTTGGGTGGGGGACTGCAATTATCATGCCCCAGAAACGGGAAAGAATAAGGGGGAAATGACTGGGTGCCAATGTAAGTGTGCTATATTCATTTCTTAAAATCCATTTGTATAACTAAGATGCTAAGATATTAAATTCAAACTATGTATAGGCAAATTTATTTCGGATTCCACAACATTCCACATCATGCTTTTTTTAAAAAAAAAACAGAGTCATCAACACACCATACATTTGTCCTTATATATGTTTTAAATAGTCAATTCCCAACCAGTGACAAATTTATCATCTAATACACCATTGGTACAGTCCTTCAGGGGCATCCTCCCAGAGCAGGGCGACATTCTACTCTCGCATGACTAAGAAAACCCAGGACATAAATGCAGGAATAAAGCTCTGTGTTGGAGGATGATCACGGGGTATCAACGCACTTTCTCATCCATATTATTCCCATTCCTACCAAGTTCCCGTATTCACTATACTGCAGCGACAATGCTGTTTAGTTTCTGGGGGTTCTAAATTCCCTTTTCAGGGAATTATTGCACACATTTTTGTTTTAATGTACTTTGTTTTAATTGCGCCAAAGACAGCAGTTAGTGTTTTATTCAAATTCTATAAGGTTATTTTCTGCAATTCCAAATTGATTATTCAAACACTTGATATATGTATGCCTAGCGTATAATCTTAGCATACTCAAACCCACCCATTTATTTTCACCAACAACATCCTAATTCTGTGGCAGACACAAATAAAGCTCTGGTGAGTTAAGGAAAATTATCCCACTTTAAGGGCTTTTGGGTTGAAACTTTGGATGGATTATTCGGGACAAATTTACTTGCTGGAGGGGTTGAGTATGGTGTCGTTTGAGTTGAGTATTGAGTTGAGTTGATTATTCACACAATAATCAACTCTCAGCACGAATATTCAACTCTAAGCCCTTTGCTGGAGAAATTTGAGTTGATTATTGAGTTGAGCTGATGCGAGCCCTTTCTTGAAAGGACCATTATTCAGAGTGTCTAATGGCTAGGTGTAATATAATGAGGGTGCAATAAAATGAGATGTAGACAGTACCGTGGGTGTATGGGAGTACCGCTTGGGTGGTGGATGGGGGTGAGGGAAGGGGGAGGTCTGTTACACAGGGTAAATGCAGTGGAAAGGCTATTTGATTGTTTTACCACATGGAAGTAAAAATGGTATTCAGTGATCTGATGCTAGGTGGGATAAACTAGGGGTCATTTAGGGGTGTTTGACGAATGATTGGATGACTTTAATAAAACTGAAACAAATAATTCTAATTTCAATTACTTTTATTTACCATTTAAAACACGCAAGAATTTCAGTGATCAACATATTGTAATAACATCAGCCAATATAAGAATACAGGTATTGAAAGTCAAAAGTATTGGTATTGAAAGTCAAAAGTATCAGGCAATATAAGAATACCAGAATTGAAAGTCAAAAGTATAAAAATACATATGCCAATGAATGTTTCTGAATGAATAAAAAAATCGTTTTCACCAACATATGGAGAAAAGTCACTTATTGTAAATGTTCAGTGTTGCTCCAGCCTGAATGATATAAGTATGTTTTTCTCCATGTCCTGCTCTCTCATCACGGGAAGAGGTTGACTCTCCTGGGAAGAGGCACCTCCTGTTCCCATCACGGCCCCTCACTGGCTGGGAGGCAGCTAAACAAGGGGACCTTCTTGGGGCCACTGAGGGTAGCATGACAGGGGGGGAGGGTGGAATTATAGCCACTGGAGGAGGGGTTGGTCTGGTAGCAGGTGATGTCGGGGATGGAATCGGTCCTTTCTTGATGTTGGGCTTGATACCCAAAACTGATGATAGTTGGTGACTCATCTGACGTCTTACCGATTCACTAGTGGCTGAATATGAGTCAATACTAGCCACAGAACGATGCCCAGTAACAGATATGATATCATTATTGCTGCAACCAGCATTCCTGAGGCTTGTCACAGTGGTGGCTCTAATGGAATGATTAGTGTACCGGACAGAGAGCTGGGCCTCCAGACTAATTGTAGGCATAAAATTGCCAATGGTATTTACACCAAGGGCAACTGGTTTGTACCAGGTTCCACATTCTTTAAATTTATCTTTGGGGCGTTGAAAAAAGAAAGGGCAATCTGGAGACAATTTCTCCAGGTATATCTTTAGAGAATTAAGTGGGCATCCAGGGGATCCAGTGGATGACATTCGTTGTATGTGCTCAGTGTGATGTCTATTCTCACCAGAGTGGTTTTTCTCCAAGGGACAAAATGCCAAAGTGTCAAATTCTACCCCCTCAGAGTCAGTCTTGATGACAATGTCTTTTGCACAGAGATCACGAAGGCCTTCTCTTCCCCTCCTTCCAAAATGAAGGCAGACCTCAAAGAACACTTTATACTGAAGACGGCGGGGATGGTCATCTGCAAGAAGGCCACATGAATAAAGTTTCTGCAGGTCAGCTTCTGTAATGGGTGGATGCTTTTCGCTCTTGTCCAATCCTAACTTCTTCACATCTCGAATTGCACCTAGAGGGATTTGAATAAAGAAGAAATAGATTTCAGAAATAATGCCAGGGAATGTGGTAAAGGATACATGCTAAGAATTGTCAACAACAATTGCCCCTGTAAGCAAATGAAAAGTGACAGGAGAAAATAAACTAATAATATTACATGCTAAAATACATCCCACCAAAAATTATCCTATTTATATACAGGTTGGGTTATGTCACCGATTATGTATGGAATGATGGTGGGAATGATTTCTAAAAATAGATTCATGTTCTTTTATTTACATCATAAACAAGATTAATAGGGTAAAGGAACAGTTATTTTCATCTGCATTGCGATCTAGCTTGTTATTTCTAAGAAGAGTGTATACCCTCTCACCCAGGGTCATAAATGAGGGGCAGGCAGGAGGCATGAAGGCAGGACCCTGTCAACACGTACACACACATGTGCACACACAAATAACCATAATAGGATAACATAAGGAATAACAAGATTATTTAGTAACTCACCAGAAATTGAGGAATTAGCAGAGGCGAAGGCAGGATCGGACATAATATTGATGGCCCTATTGTGTGGGGGCTGTGTCATATGTCGGTGAATTGCTGCTCGAAGGGATTTGAGGGATGAAATCCCATATCTCTCCCCTTTGGCATTCCTTACTTCCCCATAAAAACGGCCTAACATGGAAGCTAGTTCTGGTACTGGAAGTTGTTCGAAATTGGTATCCAAACCAACAAAGTTTAACCATGCTGTAATAGAATGAATAAAACTAAATGAAATAGGGATAGCTAGGGATTAATTACAGGGTAATTGGATAACAAGGAGTGCATTATCGAATAATATTTGTTACAATTATAGGTAGTAGGGGAAATGTCATAAAGAATTACAGTAATGCATATTAGATCTCTGGACAAAAAGACTTACCATGTAGGATTTTGTAGGCCCACTTGGTTTGCTTATGGGTTGCTTTGGCTTTGGCACCCAGTTGGAGCTCAGCTAATTGGTCATCAGTCAAGGTAGCAAAACGGGGTGGAGGCTTGGCAGAATTATCAGATGGGTTGGATGATAGTTTAGGCGATTTCTTGACTCTTTTCGATGATGACGTTGCCTTGGAAATCTCCTGAAAGTCCACCTCATCTGGATCTTCTAGGTGAGGTGGCTGTGGGTTACAGACAGAGTGATGGATCCTGGTACTAGTTGAGGGTTTCCTTATAGCTGTCGCTAGCATTTTGTCCCATTCTTCATCTGAATCAGTCGCCGTATCCTTCTCAGAGAATCCTGACGTAAAAACGAAAACTCTAGCTCATCAGAAGCATTCTCTTGAATCTTATCTTCAGTGGGATTGTTAGGAGTCACAAAACTTCCTTCCAGATCATCAGGCGTACAAGAGAGGTTGAGGTGAAAGTCTGGTAAGAAGTCCATTCTTCACAACAGTTCTAGGAGAACTGATTCAAACAGGTTGGAATGGGGTGAGAGGTAAATTCATTAAACCCTTTGACTTAATACCAATAGCCAATGAAATTAGAGAGATTTAGAGAAAGGGGCAATTGATACCACCAGAACCCGCCTCCAGTGTGGCATCATATAAAAGATAAGATAAAATCAGTGGTTTGAATTCATCGGATACATCTGAGGATAGAATTGGATTGATATATGACTTCTAAGAAGTTGCTGGCTTTGTACGTAATTGTATAACAGGGCACTAATCCTTTTACGATTGGGAGCAAGCTGTGATACAGGCGTGGGATAAATTAATTGATGTATGAGAAGGGCTCATAAATCGAGGGTGAATCGCTGCTATATACGCACTTCTACCGTCGTGCGTATATATGCGATCACCCACGTTTATTCACCCTTCTCATACATTAATCAATACATCATTCACATCTGGAAGATCACGACAACCGCAATAGACTTTTTATATTTTCAGTTTCACATAAGTGAAAGTTCCCGTATGTAACTTCCATCAAGTTTTTACTTCAAAAACCGAAATCGAGAGTTTGAATATGTAAATACTACCTGGGAAAATACCAAATTATAACACACACAGAGGTCTGCTTTAGCTAAGCACTTAAAAAAGAATAACTGTTGGACTATAACCCATTACAATATATTCCCATTTAAAAACTGACTCTACCCCTACATGGATCCAATTATAGCCCGTCTAAACCCTTAAGTCAGCTTAAAATTATACCCAGTCTGGATTCTTAACTCATCTCACTTCATCTGTCTGTACCTGGTGCCATTACCTGTCAGACTAAAACCCATTACTATATATATCTCCATCTAGGTACTGGCTCTGATCCTTAGTGGATCCAATCAATTATACCCTGTCTCAGTCAAGCTGGTTATACCTGGATACTTCCTACCCTAGCTATAATGTCCTGTCAGACTATAACCCATTACTATATATCTCCATCTAGGTACTGGCTCTGATCCAATGTGGATCCAATTATAACCCAGCTGGCTGTACCTGGATCCTTCCCACCCTACCTATAATCTCCTGTCAGACTATAACCCATTACTATATATCTCCATCTAGGTACTGGCTCTGATCCAATGTGGATCCAATTATAACCCAGCTGGCTGTACCTGGATCCTTCCCACCCTACCTATAATCTCCTGTCAGACTATAACCCATTACTATATATCTCCATCTAGGTACTGGCTCTGATCCTATGTGGATCCAATTATAACCCGCCTGGCTGTACCTGGATACTTCCCACCCTAACTATAATCTCCTGTCAGACTATAACCCATTACTATATATCTCCATCTAGGTACTGGCTCTGATCCAATGTGGATCCAATTATAACCCACCTGGCTCTACCTTGATCCCTCCCTTTATTACCTTACCAATTACCTCAGCCCTTACTCACCTGTACAAGGAGTGTCAATTATAACTAATAACACCTGTTCTTGCTGGGGGTGTCTGTAGCTCACTGCCCCTACTACTGGCATATCAGGCCCAGTGGCGGTACCAGGGGGGCCTGGGGGGCACCAGCCCCCTATACCCCTTAAAATGGTCCTGTGCCCCCCCTTACTCAGAGGGGCAGAGGGCCCATAAAGGGCCCCTAAAGCACTGCCAGGATTTGCACTTTCTATCAAACTGGTGACTCTACATGTACAACACTCCCAATAACCTCATATTATATTTTAGCTTAATAATTCTTTTAACATTGAACTATATTTTACTTACTTTCTATCACATAATTTAGTTTCAGGGCCTCTATTCAAAAAAGCAGTTTTAGACAACAGGGTTTTAAGTTTCAGACGGTTTCAAAATTGGTATTCAAACAAGAATCAGTGAGGGTGAACAGTTTACAGTTATGGTTTGTTCATAATATGTACAATTCAGTTATTTTCAGTTATTTCAATTTCCCAAAGGAAACATGACAGGGTCCAGTAAAATCTAAATTCTGGACAAAATAAACCTATATATGCCTCAAATGTTAGGACTCAAGAGGGTCTCAATAGAGACAATTAATTTCGTTAATTTTACTATCTCAAAAAGTTTCTTTGGTTAATCAAAAAAATTGGGTTGTCAATTTTGTTAGACAAATTAGAGTTGTGGGGCTTTATTTCATTGTCATTAGGCAAATTAACTGTTATGCATTGCAATGATATTCCAAACAGGCAAATTCAGAAAATGTTGACCTCATATACCAGACTAGTGTGCCCCCCCTAGACCTGCCTTCTGGTACCGCCCCTGGCCCCCTGTTCATCATATTACTACGCATGAGTGCTTCTGCTGTCGACGTACTAGGTGACCTAACTAATAATAATAGATGATATATAAATGCTGGAATGCCATGATTGGACCAACTATGAAAGGAATAGTTTTTCCTAGTTCGTTTTTAAATCGATGTATCATGGGGTTTTCATTTGGGTATAAAGTCGTATTTTGTACTTGTATCGTGTTTTGGTGATTTATTTATATGAGTCCGATTTTCAGAAAATGTACAATTGGCAGCTGTACACATTTAGTAAATTCTGGTAAATTTGGCTGCAATTTGGTCAATACTAGGTAAATTCGGGTATATTCGGGATTGCATTGACGCTAGCAATCTGTTTGGTTAGGTTAAACTGTATTTTGAATTTTATTTTTGTATGAAATTTGCGTTATTTGAGAGGATTGGTGAAGTTGAATTGTACATTTTCTGAAAATCTGACCCATATATTGAATAGATATAGGACTAAATAATAGGACTCTCGTCTCTGTCAGGGACAGTTCTTCCGACGGGACCTTCTACATCTAAATAGTAGTCTATAAAATTTTTACACATAGCAACAGCAAGGTGGGGGCTAGCCTTGTAGAACGGTCAAATAAGTGTTGGAGTAAGGCTTACATGCTTACATAAGTATACGTGGTTATTATCATATTACATTAACATCAACAATTACCTAGGAGGACGGAGCATGTGGGTCAGATTTTCAGAAAATGTACAATTGGCAGCTGTACACATTTAGTAAATTCTGCTAAATTAGGCTGCAATTTAGCCAATACTAGGTAGATTCGAGTATATTCGGCATTGCATTGTTCTAGCAATCTGTTAGGTTAGGTTGAACTGTATTTGGAACTTTATTTCCGTCAGAAATTTGTGTTATTTCAGAGAAGTTGTGAAAGAGAATTGTACATTTTCTGAAAATCTGACCCATATATATAGGGGCCTCGCGTCTAGTTTTGTCCCTAAATTGCCCTTTTAACGGACCTGAGGATAGAGGTCCCCTTCAATAAACCCCAGTCCCCGTTCCTCCTGCGCCCCCAATTCATCGCCACATATCTAGGCCCTACGTTCTTCCTCGCCAGAAAGTTGAACTTGGCTGTCATTCTCGATAGGATGAGACAATGATGAGTGAGCTGCATGGTCCAATTGATAACATCGGTCCCACTGATAAACCTATAGAATGCCGTATGATAAAGGATTTGATACACTCTTGCGTAGTCATAACGGGATTTACTTTTATCATTTAAGTCGTAAGAGTATGATGTGAATCGGTGATGTATAAAGGTTATAGGCACTGTTCATAATTACCCACGGGGAGGGTGGTGTGGGGGGAGGCTAGGGTAGTGGATAGCTGTACATACTACCCATTCAAGTGACTATTCACGCGTACACAGTAGCACAGTATAGGGTTGATGATTCGGCTAGGGTAGTGGAGAATTTGCGAAAAATTCTTGTGCAAAAGTGCATGACCCCCCTTAAAGTCTTGTGAAAGATTTCTGCCCCCCCCCCCCCCCCACACTTGAAAGTTTGTGCAAAATTTGATGACCCACCCACCTACATCATTGTAGTTCTGAATCTGTGCAAAAAAAGATGTCCCCCCCCCCCCCCACACACACTTTTAGAGTCTGCGCAAAAAAGATCTCCCTTCAGAGGGGGCACCTTCCAGTGGTTAACAAGTACTAAGTTAACTAATTATAAAGTTATGCACCGATTTGATCAACTGTTAACATATTTAACTTTATAATCAGTGTCAACTTAATTCATATACTTGGCGTTTCCACTGGAAACGATTTTCTCAGCTACAATCATTTGTGCCTGATGTCAACTTATAGTTATATATATATATATATAATACTTTTTATTCAATTAAGTTATACAGGTACATAAATGTGGAGTCAATAGTCGAATGGGTTGAAATCCTCTGCTCATTCGCAGGTTTTCCTGATTGGCCTTAACTATCTTCTCCAGAAAATAATTTGATGTTTTTTTGATAAGAAACTTAATCTAGAATGGGTTGAAATCCTCTGCTCATTCGCAGGTTTTCCTGATTGGCCTTAACTATCTTCTCCAGAAAATAATTTGATGTTTTTTTGATAAGAAACTTAATCTAGAACAATTTAACTAAGTTATTGCACTTTAGGCATGTTTAGACTGAAAATGCAAAATATTTACCTACAAAGTTTACATTTTAACTTATATCCGAACATTTCAAAGTAGTAGTACAAATATTGCACAAAAAACATAACACTATTTTGTTATTTTAAGTATGTTTATTCATAAATGATTTTTCTTTCGGTATTGGGCTTTACTAGTGTTATATTTGGGTCGTTGTCATTACCTAGCTTAATTACGAACTTAAGTTACAATTTTTTACCCTTGTGAAAACAGTGGTTATTTTGTAATCTTTGTGGGTAGGATGAATTGATAATGTATTTTCCATGCCCATGTAATTCTCCCTAAACAGGCAGCGTTTTATTTCAGGGGGCCATTTTTTCATATCGGTAATGGGTTGAGATAGAGTACAACAAAGTTGTCCTCAAAGCTCATGTTCACAAATTGGTAATTTTCATTTATGGACGATGATAACTAGCTGTTGACAGAGTAGGAAGTATGGAAATTCCAATCACAATATAACAATTACCTACATGAAGATATTACAAATATAATTAATTCATGCCCTCTATGCAACGTCCACCATTTCCCTATATCTTTCTTCAATGAAATACTCTATTATTCTCGGCAGATTTCTTTATAAAACTATATGATTAAAGTTCAATATGTTTTCTCGACAACCTGTGAAAATCAAAGCAAAATTCTGACAAGATTATGTATAAAAGGAGGTTTTGTGTGAGTATGTTTTGTGTTGGATGCAATGGGTAAGCATACGGACGCGCGCCCACGTGGAGTTTGTTTGGCTGTCCCCAGCGCGTACCGCTAGCTCATGAATATTAAGTAGCTACCTGTGACGTTTGCTTGGCAGAGCGCTATTAGCGTTGTGTGAGGGGTGCATATATATATGCACCATGGTAGAGAATGCCGTGCGTGGGATGTAAGCTGTAGTGTGGGACTGGACTGGAAGCCATAGCCGTAGGTGCGAAGGCCTTACTAACAGCCAATCAGCTCCGTTGGCTGCAGCTCCCTTGTCTACAGCTAAACCTACACCCCTTGGCTACAGCTAAACCTACACCCATAGCGTTACTAACACTTACTAACAGCCAATCAGCTAAGAGCCAATCAGCTCCCTTGGCTGAGCTCCCTTGGCTATAGAAAAGCTGTCAATCAGTGTAACTATAACGACAAAGTGGGATAAATAACACCTGATTCAAAGGATTAGATAAGGCATGCTAAGGCATGCTTAAACACCTCACAGACAGCTAAAGAATATTATCAGATGTGATCCACTATCAGTGATTGGCGTATTTCATAGTAACACACTTGTTTCTCTGCTATAAATAGCAGAGAAACAAAAATGAACAGTCCCTTTGATCCGATTGTGATAAAATAAAATTCACAAAGAGAAGCTCTACCTCTTTGTTGTATTTTGCGATGGCATAAATGCAATACAATTCTATTTTTGCTTGGTAATGCAACTTTACCATTGTGGTGTTTGCTGTGCGTCTCAAGTGGGGTCAAGAGTACACCCAGAGTACTTGGTAGGTTAAATATTGAAAGTGTTCTACATGCCTTTAACGGTAACATGCTGGAGGCGGTGCATATGAGAAACTATGTTACGACATGAGAAACTATGTTACGACATGAGATAAACTATGTTAGATATTAAGTTCTGTACTACAGTATTTATTAATTCTATTTTTTTTTCAGGACAATATACTTAGGAGATATTTAAATAAAGTTACAAACGTTCCTTTAAAGATTTCCAAGACCAACTTACTAGCTTTTACAACTTTTTTGTTTTTTATTTTAGATTTTTTAAAAATGATAATTATTAAGAAAACTTCACAAGATTACTAACCTTCTAAAACTTTAAAAGTTTACAAATCTTAAGTTGCTGGAAAATATTATGCACCGACCTTAATGTATATCAATGCAGATGTTGTCCACGTGAACAAACATCCCGACATTATCATATTAGGACACATTATTTTTATGGAAGACAAATGAGTAGTACTATCTCTACAGGCATAATGTGGGACATTGCTTCACCTATAGATAATTGTGACACTGATAAGCAAGGAAGCCTGTGTTTGGAGGGCAGTACATGGGCCTACTTACTATTCAAACAAATGGGTCAGATTTTCAGAAAATGTACAATTGGCAGCTCTATACATTTAGGGAATTCTCCTAAAATAGGCTGAAAAATGAAGAATACCAGGTATATCTGAGTATAGTTGGTATCGCATTGATTTAAAGTATCAGTTCTGTTATGCTAAACTGCATTTTAAAGCCCATTTTTCTCTTAAATGTGGGTTATGTGAGAGGATTGGTGAAGGCGAATTGTACATTTTCTGAAAATCTGACCCAAATATAGATTTAGGTATATAGGCCATCCGTCAATGCCACGGCCCATACTCCCTCACCCTCAATCATTCCCTCAACCCACAACCCGAGGCGCTGATTTTCCAACGGGAATAACATTCGGATCATTGCTGAGGCTGACATAGGACATACTATATAGGTAAGGCGCATAAATATATGGTGTGATAGGGTTTGAGATATAACATAAGGTATACTATAAGGTGTAACTAGGATACAAGGCATATACAAGACTTAGAATTTGGTATTTGTTCATAGCTAGGTTGACGTGTTTGTTTGTCTGCAATTCCTTCGAGAATGAGTGTCGGGGCCAGGTTCCTGCCGTTTTGGGTGAAGAACGATTTATAAATTGTTGGGAAATATTCTTTATTGTTTTAGAAAGCTGGTTTATTTATCACGGTACATGTGTATTAAATAGTTCAGTTCAAGAGATTTCAGGTACAAAGATACATAAAAATGTCTAGATAAATTTTCTTCCATTTCTGTTTCTCCATTTCTCTGTTTACTTGCGACTTTTCTTAGCTCGCACACACATATTATCACAATATATATCAATCATTTTACCGAACTGGAACTGGAAGAGATACTCTGCGCAGCAGATCTCATATACAATCCATTTTACATATTTAATGTATTCAAAACTGTCTATATAGTTCTTTCATTATAATTAACTTGATTTTCAAGTACGAGTGTCCTCTTTATCATTGACTTGATTTACAAGTCGAGGGTCCTTGTAAGTCCTTCGCAGTATGGTCTTTTCCTCATTGAGAAACTGAGTTTACAATGTTGGATTGAAAGGAAACACGTTTCTACCATATAGGCTTGACAAGTAAAAGGACTATCTGTTTATGGAAGGTTTTCCCAAGGTGATTTACTTCATTAAATCGGATGTTTAAGGTGGTCTAGATTTCATCTTAAATAATAATACAGAATTTAGGGATTATTCCTTCCTCAATTTAACCTTTCCACCACCAACCCAGGACGTTCAAAATAAATATAAAAGCAACTTCCTACCTTCGCAACTCCTTCAATAATTATATTGTTATAGAACTTTTATTTCTCATTAAGCATGCAGTTACATAAAGGAGAAAAAGGGGATAGCATGTGTGTGATTGGGGTGAAGGGAGGTGGTAAGGTGGGGGGCGTAATCTTACGACCCCATCTCATTTGGTGTATTTAGATTTTGAAGATCTGCATTTAAAAGTGAAAGGTGAAATCTCCAGATAGTGTCAATTTATGTAATGCATGCCTACAAGGGAGATCAACAAGAGGACCTGCATATATTATATACCTGTCCACGTACAGTAAGATAAAATTGGAAAGGAGAGGGAACGAGACATACATTGCATTTCCCCACAGAGAAGGTCAAAATTATAATTATATAGTATGACAATATATATGTCTACAGCCAATGTTATACGCGCCTTTTTGCCTCTACTAATTAATTCATATCTCTTAAGTGTTAAACATTGCATAACGTGACGTAATCATATTTCTATATTCACATTTCATATGGAATATATGAAATGTACGAACAGTTATATCATTACACCACAGGGGGTCAATTACATAATCGACCTGTCTAGACAGTCCAGGCGGCGCACCAGGGTCACATGTACCTGACCCAGACAAGACAGTACACGTCAATAAGCACTGTAATATTATTGGGCGATATCAATATTGGGCCGTAGGCGTTTATGCACACCACACTCATGTTAATCTACCATTGGTCACATGAACCAAATACACATGTAAGGTATGGCCACATTGGCTAATTGTCATGTGTCCCAATTAATAAAAAGATCTTAGCAGGATATGTTAATTGGCTTGTATCATACACTGCAAATGAAAACCTCTTGGTAGTTAACATGTTTGAAGATGCTTTTTTGGCCCCACTTAGAATACTTCTTTTTTCGTTTATCATCATCAAAAGTGTTAAGAATTTTATGGGATCAATTTGTAAAAAAATTGTTCTATTTCCAGAGTGTTCATCACAGGCATTATAAAAAACCCAGATCAACTGAACCAGATGAGTGATTGATATTGGTTCCTGACTCATGAGATAAGGAATTTTCTAAACATGTTGGGGTTCTCCATGAAACTCATTGCTCTTTGCCTTTGTCTGTCTCCGGGCCTGGATGGGGCTCGCATCCTTATGGTTCCTTTCCCATTTGGAAGCCATGTTGGACAGTTGGTCAACCTTGGTGAAGGCCTCATGGAACGTGGACATGAAGTTTATGCAACATCATCCCCAACATTTCCTGATTTGCCAAAATACCAAAAGAGTGCTGTGGAATTCATTCTATACAAAGCAAAAGACAAGGAATGGTATGAACTGGACTCTTTCTCAGACTTGGCAGAGGAATATATTGCAGAACCGCCAATGATGGATGATTTCAGAACACAAGTAGAAGGTTTCACAGAAATGTGTTCCAATCCATTGAGAGATCAGGAATTATTTGCTAAGCTAAAATCATTGAAATTTGATTTGGCAGTGGTTGATGCTTTTCCCAATGGCAGGTGCATGCTAGTGTTAATTCACAGACTGGGAATTCCTTACATATCTACTGAGGCATTACATGAACCATGGCTCTACAGGAACCCAAGTCTGCCGTCAGCATGGCCCACCAATATGGCCAATCATCCCCACACTGAAAATATGAACTTTTGGGAAAGATTAAGCAACTTTCGGGATGTCATTGATTGGGCTGCTTTCACTGGACTCCCCTTCCTGGAGGATGATTTCTTAGAAGAATTCTTTTACGAGACACCACCTGTTCCTTTGAATCAACTTGCTGCAAACTCTGCTCTTTGGCTTCTGGACTATAACACACTTCTGGACTACCCAAGACCGGCAATGCCAAATGAGATTCACATTGGAGGCCTGAGTACAAAACCAGCAAAACCTCTGCCAGCAGATGTAGAAGAATTCATGAGTTCCAACCCAAAAGGAGTTATTGTTGTCTCTTTTGGGTCCTTGGGCATGGCTCTCCCTCCGAGAATAATTGGAGCAATGTTTGAAGCTTTCAAGCAAATTCCTTACAATGTCATAATGAGGCACCCTGGTGATCATCCTGAAGGCCTTCCCAAGAACATAAAACTGATGAAGTGGATGCCTCAGAATGATCTCTTGGCGCACAGCAATACCAAATTATTCATCACACATTGTGGTGCTGGTGGACAAAACGAAGCTCTGTACAATGGTGTCCCCATGATTGGAATGCCCATGTTTGCTGACCAACCATACAATGCTAGACGCATTGTTTACCATGGTTTTGGCCTATACCTCAAACTAGTCACTGTCACAACTCCAGAGCTTCTTGTTGCTGTACAAGAAATAATGACAAATGATACTTATACAAAGAACATCCAACACGCTTCAAACATATTCAGAGATCAACCTGAAACGCCTCGTGAGACTGCCCTCTACTGGATTGAGCACATACTAAAATATGGAGGTGCTCATTTGCATTCCCATGCATTGGATATGCCCTGGTATCAGTATCTAATGCTGGATATATTCGCCTTTGTGTTTGTTCTCTTGATCCTTTCTCTAACCGTTATCTCTGTGGCCTTGTTTCAAGTATACAAAATTGTTTTCAAATCAAGCAGTAAGTCAAAGAAAGAGTAGTATATCTTCAAGAAGTCTTAATCCCGACGAGCAAATGAACGCAATTCTTCGTGATTTTTAATGCGCAATCATCTCGCCAGAGATCTGTGTGATGGGAGTGGACGCTTTTCAAGCAATAATTATTGCGCAATGATCGTGACATAGTCACGCTGAAAGTATAACGCAATATTAGTGCAAAAATGAGCAAATTCTAATGGTATTTTGAGAGGGATATTTATATACTACAGATTCCTTATATTAATAGCATCTAAAATAAACAATACACTTCATGGCAGTTTCATTTTCCTGCTCTGGCAGTGGTAGTACATTTTTTCTCACAGAAAGGTATGAAGGGTATCATTATTTCCTAAATATTAAAGAGAATTTAGGGTAGTGCATATGTTGCCCATATGCATCATTTTATATTCATTAATTCTACCATCCTCTTGGTGAGTCTGAAGCATAGCAGCCTCCTAAGAGTTTCAGTTGTTGAATGGCTCTGCCTTACACAAGCCACTATAGGGACAATCTATATGTACAATCATTAGGGTGGCTTATATCAGTTAGCTTTGTGGGTAGGGGTTTCTTTGACTTGGTATGAGAGAATGAGTATGAGTGTCAGAGAATGATGTGTCAGATGTGCGACAGTAAGTGTGAATGCTAGGTGAGTGAGCAGTGCCAGGTATTGCGTCCTGTTGTAGTTGCTAATGGCATGTCAAGTTTCTTTTGACGGAAATAAAAGGGAAGACTTGTCCGTCAAAAGAAGCTTTCAAAACGTTTACTATCTCTACTTGAGATTATTGTACTGTTTCCATTTTCAGTAAAAGTATGTAATGTAAACGTTAATATTCACTAACTCACTGTATGAGTTGGGAGCAGAAACAAAAGAAAATGAATCATTAACAAGGTATTTTATCATTTCTCGCTAAAAGATTTCAGAGAGACTAGGAAAACCTGTGCGAGCACAGATAGTATTTGTATGATTATTTGTCTTTCTTTATCCCTTTTTCCTGACTATGCATTTATCGCCTATGTAAATGTAAGATCAGAAATAAAGTTATTACATACATGTAAACATACATTATGATGAGTATTTGGACGCAATTTTGAATGCGCATTATATGCGCAATTGAGATCACACACATTGACTTTTGAAGAAAACATGTATTTGCAGATACAATTGGTTGAGTAACACATTTTTAATACAAACATAAATGATATGAATGAGAACCTGGTGCAACACAAGTGTGAGACCACCAACAACATAGGAGGAAATGGACGCAATGGATTTCACATAATGGTTGCTAATGGTATGTCAATTTCACTGTGATTCAAAGCCATAAGTATCACACTTCACTAGTTTGCAGTCAATCACAAAATGATCGCATTGCTATCACACTCAATTGCACCCAGTGCCTGTCAGGATGTTACATTTACATTTTTTACATTTACAGCTTTGTTCACAACACTATGCAAATAAATGTTTTTGTTATATACTTTGTTCCTGGTTGTGTGTACATTAATCTGAATATAGGGGTAAAGTTAGGTTTCAACTACTTGTGCTGAAATTGATCTAGATTACCTTGAGAAGCCTTGACCTTTATGGATTTACAGTATATCAGAAGAATTCTGCTGCATTTTCAACATTCTGTTTATGAGAAACGAGCTTTAAAAAAGTTGTTTTGGACAGCTGGTTTATTTCTTAGGACACAATATGTTTAGGCCTACAGATCATGAATCAATTCATGTGATATATAAAGCACTAAAGTTACCATTACTCCATAAAAAGAGAGAAGCACATTTATTAGAATATGCTTTTAAACTAAGTCAAAATGAGGAAAACATCAATGTCAGGAAAATTAACCTTAGGAGCCTCGATTCTGGGAAAAACTTATTAGTACCAAATCCGAAAACAGAGAAAATCAAAAGATCCCTCATTTATCAGGGACCCACCCTTTGGAACAGCGTTCCAACCAATCCAAAACTCTATAACTTAAAGGAATTCAAAACTTATCTTAAGGACTATATGTTGAAGGAATAATAGTAGGGCAGGGGGGAAGATACTCCCTGGGTCACCTTCCACTCCTAGCTGCAGGAGTTGTTGTTTTAAACTGTATCTGTTAATTGTATAATCATGATTTGTTTATTTCAATCATGAGGTGGCATGTAAAATGCCTACACAACATTTTGTGAGCTTGTAAGACTTACCCCCTCTTTAAATATGTTTAAATCGACTGCAAGGCTACATATAGCCCCCACAATTAATGTGGTAACATGATATGTTAATTTAGATTTATTTTATATGTATTTCTCTTGTATGTATTATAGAAACACTTATGTTATTGTTGTAGTGAAGCAGAAGGTTCTGTCAGAAGAACTGTCAAGGCAGAGATATGTGACCCGTTTTTCCGAGTATGCCATATGAAAAAAATTGGAAAAATAAAATTTCAATAGATATACTTCACAGACATATATTTCTGTTGAGATTCTCATATTCTTTTATTTCATCAGTTTATATTGGTTCCTTTGCAAGGAAATCATGTGTACAAAGGTAAGCAGGTGTCATTAGTAAATCTTCATTCCTGTTATCTTAATATTTAAGGTGCATGGAAACCACAAAAAAACACTTTTCCTTCCTCCTCGCCTCACATCTTCTGGTTGAAGTATAATTGATACTATTATGACTCAGAAGTTTGTTGAGCAAAGCCAAAGCCCCTTTCATTATGATAGGAGGGAACATCATCTAAACATTATAAGTAATAGATTTAATTATACACAATATACTATAAATAATGGTTCATAATTCACTATATATACCTTTTACAAAACTACAGATGTAACATGAAATAGATATGTATTCTTGAACTAACTCACATATGTACAAAGTTTATAATCATAATTTCACTGTGATCAACTTATAAATGGGTAGCTACAGCTCTACATGTACTAGTGTAGAATTTTTAGGTAAACATTTAATTTCTGGAAGCATCAATAACGGACTGCAAAGGTGAAAGTCTGAACTCAATATCCAGGCCCAATATCTTTTACTAGAATGCACCTGATAGAGACAGGAGTAATAAATTATGTTTAGGGTACAGATATAGTTGGTAAACAAAATACCCACACGATATAAATGATATAAGTGATGTCACAGTTGAGGGACAATATTATAATAATAAGTTAGTATTGGAGCTAGTAGGCTTCAGCTAAATCTTCAATCTTGTGCGACAGCCAACTCACAGCTGATTTCGGCCCACATTAGCTCCCAGCAGCTCCCAGTGATGTACAGGGATATCTCTGTGTCTAGGAGTTCACGGTAGAGCTACGGTTAACCTGAATTGTCAGTTAAGATCGATGATCTTTTTTAAAATTTCCCTGCATGTTTCTTACTCAGCATTTTATTTCCCTTTAGTAGAACTTTAGGCTAACTTGAACATTTGTGAATTTCTCCTTTAATTCAGGTTAAATGAAATGTATGTCCTCTCCACCATTAGTAGTGTTGTAGTATTGAATCTGAGAACTTGTGGCTCCCTCTGGCTATTAGTTTAAGGAAGTAATTGGTATAGTGTAGAAAATACAGGGATATTTCGCCCAAAGATTCGGTGTTAAAGGTATAGGGGAACATCTCAAAATACAACCTCATGCAGCTCCAGGATCTTGGCTAGTATATCATATAGAGGGACTATCAAGGGTCAACACTTATGACATTGCATAGTAAATTAGTATGAGGATTCAATTCATTATCAGGGTGCTTGCTGGCAGAATGCAAAACAAAGATCATAGTAGAATATGTTGGCTTGTATCATAGACGGCAAATGAAAACTTCTAAGTACTAAACATGTTTAAAGATGCTTTTTTGGCCCCATTTAGAATACTTTTTTTTTGTTTAGCCTCATCAAAAGTGTTTATAGCATATTATGAGATCAATATCTAACCAATCTGTTCTATTTTCAGGGTGTACCTTACAGGCATCATAAAAGAAACAACCAACTGAACCAGCTGAGTAATTGATATTGGTTCCTGACTTGTGAGCTAAGGAATTTTCTAAGCATGTGGGGGCTATTCTCCATGAAGCTCATTGCTCTGTGCCTTTGTCTGTCTCCTGGCCTAGATGGGGCTCGCATTCTTATGGTTCCTTTCCCATTTGGAAGCCATGTTGGACAGTTGGTCAACCTTGGTGAAGGCCTCATTGAACGTGGACATGAAGTTTATGCAACATCATCCCCAACATTTCCTGATTTGCCAAAATACCAAAAGAGTGCTGTGGAATTCATCCTATACAAAGCAAAAGACAAGGAATGGTATGAACTGGACTCTTCCTCAGGCTTGACAGAGGAATATATTGCAGAACCGCCTATGATAGATGATTTCAGAACGCAAATAGAAGGTATCACAGAAATGTGTTCCAATCCATTGAGAGATCAGGAATTCTTTGCTAAGCTAAAATCATTGAAATTTGATTTGGCAGTGGTTGATGCTTTTCCCAATGGCAGGTGCATGCTAGTGTTAATTCACAGACTGGGAATTCCTTACATATCTACTGAAGCATTACATGAACCATGGCTCTACAGGAACCCAAGTCTGCCATCAGCATGGCCCACCAATATGGCCTATCATATCCACACTGAAAATATGAACTTTTGGGAAAGATTAAGCAACTTTCGGGATGTCATTGATTGGGCTGCTTTCACTGGACTCCCCTTCCTGGAGGATGATTTCTTAGAAGAATTTTTTTATGAGACACCACCTGTTCCTTTGAATCAACTTGCTGCAAACTCTGCACTTTGGCTCCTGGACTATAACACACTTCTGGACTACCCAAGACCGGCAATGCCAAATGAGATTCACATTGGAGGCCTGAGTACAAAACCAGCAAAACCTCTGCCAGCAGATGTAGAAGAATTCATGAGTTCCAACCCAAAAGGAGTTATTGTTGTCTCTTTTGGGTCCTTGAGCTTGGCTCTCCCTCCGAGAATAATTGGAGCAATGATTGAAGTTTTCAAGCAAATTCCTTACAATGTCATAATGAGGCACCCTGGTGATCATCCTGAAGGCCTTCCCAAGAACATAAAACTGATGAAGTGGATGCCTCAGAACGATCTCTTGGCGCACAGCAATACCAAATTATTCATCACACATTGTGGTGCTGGTGGACAAAACGAAGCTCTGTACAATGGCGTCCCCATGATTGGAATGCCCATGTTTGGTGACCAACCTTACAATGCTAGACGCATTGTTTACCATGGTTTTGGCCTATACCTCAAACTAGTCACTGTCACAACTCCAGAGCTTCTTGTTGCTGTACAAGAAATAATGACAAATGATACTTATACAAAGAACATCCAACATGCTTCTAACATATTCAGAGATCAGCCTGAAACGCCTCGTGAGACTGCCCTCTACTGGATTGAACACATACTAAAATATGGAGGTGCTCATTTGCATTCCCATGCATTGGATATGCCCTGGTATCAGTATCTAATGCTGGATATATTCGCCTTTGTATTTGTTCTCTTGATCCTTTCTCTAACCGTTATCTCTGTGGCCTTGTTTCAAGTATACAAAATTGTTTTCAAATCAAGCAGTAAGTCAAAGAAAGAGTAGTATATCTTCAAGAAGTCTTAATGTTACATTTACATTTTTTACATTTACAGTTTTGTTCACAACACTATGCAAATAAATGTTTTTGTTATATACTTTGTTCCTGACTGTGTGTACATTAATCGGAATGTAGGGGTAAAGTTAGGTTTCAACTACTTGTGCTGAAATTGATCTAGATTACCTTGAGAAGCCTTGACCTTTATGGATTTACAGTATATCAGAAGAATTCTGCTGCATTTTCAACATTTTGTTCATGAGAAACGAGCTTTAAAAAAGTTGTTTTGGACAGCTGGTTTATTTCTTAGGACACAATATGTTTAAGCCTACAGATCATGAATCAATTCATGTGATACATAAAGTACAAAAATACATTTTTCATGACTTCTAGGTGACTACTTACAAGGGATTTACTTTGTTAAGTATCCAACAAGTCTATATATATAGTATGTTATATCAGCATGCACTCCCTTCCATTTTTGGTTTTCTTCTTTGCTGGTTATTTTTTTTACTTAAGAGACATATATTTCTGTTGAGATTCTCATATTCTTTTATTTCATCAGTTTATATTGGTTGCTTTGCAAGAAAATCATGTGTACAAAGGTGAGCAGGGGTCATTAGTAAATCTTCATTCCTGTTATCTTAATATTTAAGGTGCATGGAAACCACAAAAAAACACTTTTCCTTCCTCCTCGCCTCACATCTTCTGGTTGAAGTATAATTGATACTATTATGACTCACAAGTTTGGTGAGCAAAGCCAAAGCCCCTTTCATTCTGATAGGAGGGAACATCATTTAAACATTATAAGTAATAGATTTAATTATACACAATATACTATGAATAATGGTTCATAATTCACTATATATACTTTTTACAAAACTACAGATGTAACATGAAATAGATATGTATTCTTGAACTAACTCACATATGTACAAAATTTATAATCATAATTTCACTGTGATCAACTTATAAATGGGTAGCTAGGAGCCCTACATGTACTAGTGTAGAATTTTTAGGTAAACATTTAATTTCTGGAAGCATCAATAACAGACTGCAAAGGTGAAGGTCCGGACTCAATATCTAGGCCCAATATCTTTTACCAGAATGCACTGGATAGAGACAGGAGTAATGAATTATGTTTAGGGTACAGATAGTTGGTAAACAAAAAAAATACCCACACGCACAACAGCTCCCAGTGATATACAGGGATATCTCTGTGTCTAGGAGATCATGGTAGAGCTATGGTAAATTGTCAGTTAAGATGACCTTCTTTAAATTTCGCTGCATATTTCTTACTCAGTGTTTTATTTCCCTTTAGTTGAACTTTAAGCTAACTTGAACATTTGTCAATTTCTCCTTTGATTCAGGTTAAATGAAATGTATGTCCCCCCCAGCATTAGTAGTGTTGTACTATTGAATCTGAGAGTTTGTGGCTCCCTCTGGCTATTAGTTTAGGAAGTAATTGGTATAGTGTAGAAAATACAGGGATATTTCGCCCAGTTATTCAGTGTTAAGCAGGTTAATGAAGAAGTCAGAGATTTGTTGTGTGTAATCAGCTCAGCCCAGTGAAGGATTGCCGCTAGCATTGCATCCTGGTTTATTTACACCCAAGCATTGATACCTGATTTATAAAAGTACATGTTAACCCCACATGTTCTGCTGCTCTGTCCTCTTCTAATTGAGTGTTTGATCATCCTCCATGCCCCGTGTGGCCGGCCCACAACAGTATCAGGCCGAATAACGCATTGGACACATGGAAGATAACATCCTTCCTCCCTCCCTCTTCTCCCTTCCCCCCTCCCTCTTCCCCTTCCCCCCCCCCCCAATAATTGCCTAAATAACCTAAAAGTTAGAGAATTAATTAGTGTGGCAGAGGGTGGAGGGGTCAGTACCCTGTAAGCGCCGCTCCCCCCCCCCCACACCCCCCCCCCACCCCCCCCCCCCCCCCACCCCCCGTGGCAAGTCATGCAAAAGTAGGAAGCCATACCTTGAAAAAACATCATGCTACTGCTGAAAATGTGAAAAGTGTTAGAACTTGCCCCGGTCTCCCCTATGAAGCAGAATTGAAATATAAGTCGTGCAACTAGGCCTAGTTTACGTTTGTAAATACAAACAAAGTCACATGTCATGAGTGTCGTTTTAAAGATGGATCATTCTGAATTGCGTGGAATTTCATATTTATTTATAATTCATGTAGAACATTCAATATATGTAATACAACCAGGAAGGAGAAGGAACAGAAATCAACGAAACAAGAAATTTGCTATATATAAAAACGTTAGGTGTAAATTATTGATTGTCCTCGTATCAGGGGCGGATCCAGGGGGGGGGGGGGGGGTCGGGGGGTTCGACCCCCACCCCCATTGGTCCCCATGATGCTCTTTTTGCCCTCCCCAAAAGTGCCCTTTTTCCCGCCCCAAAGAGCCTTTTTTGCCCTCCCCAAAAGTGCCATATTTTCCCGCCCCAAAGTGCCCTTTTTCCCGCCCCAAATTTTGGGCCCATATTGATTTTATCTTGACAGAATAATGTCATATGCAGGTATTAAGACTACAGGTACTTATCATAACTGATAGAAAGACTCTTTACACAGAATATGGTTCTCATCTGTCTCATCTTTAGTGGAAATTATTGAGTTTTCAACAAATTCCAACAATGAAGGCTCTACTTACGTCAAAGTTAGGAAAAATATTCAAAAGACCCCAAAAGACAGATTCCCCTATCCGATTTTGTTTGAAAAATGTTTCCCTGAAAGCGTAGTCCTAATATTTATATATAAGTCACAGAATAGTGTCTTAGAATAGTTTGAGAAACTTTCAAAATTTGCCCCTCTCCCACACTGCCATGTAGCAAAACAGCACACATGAAAAAACTGACCCAGCCTGAACTTGTCATTGTGAATAATCTATTATTGTTTTCTACATCACCTGTAATGTAATCAGTAGCAATTCCAAAGGTAAAATATTGTTGAAATATACACACTAAAAATATATTTAGGCCTATCCACTCAAAATGCACCAGAATTCACCATTTAAGGAGTATTTTTTTTTAATTTCCCGGGAGGAGAAGCCTCCTGGACCCTCCTCTGGGGGCTTCGCGCCTTCAGCGCTCACAGGGTCCCCAACATGTTCCCTTTTCTCAGACCTGAACCCCACCTTCATGAAATCCTGGATCCGCCCCTGCGTTTAATAGGCCTATATGTTGCATTTTTATTCCGTTATAATAATGACGTTGTCCACGTATAATAGGCCTATATTGAGAATAGATCCAATTAATGATCATGTTATAGTCACATGCGACTAAATATAGCTCTTCACCTGGCTCAGGGACAGAGGGTAACAGTTAGTAAGTAGCCTACCAGAGGAGTTCTCATATGAAACGTTGGCTTGACTGGCTTGTCAGAGCTCCGGCTGGTCCATTCATGTCGATTTATAGATTTATAGATCGGCCTCACACAATGAAGTTAAATAGCAAAATGACAGGCGATCAACCATTTCATGGGAGAGAATAGACAGTTAGGCCTAGGCCCCTAAATGTTTTCATTCTAAAATTGTTTAACTGAATGTTATATTTAGGGGCCTAGTGCTCCTAAGGTGCAGGGAATAGCAATTATAATACAGAGGTGAGTTGTCTACTTTGCCTATAGTTGAGGTGAATAAATTAAAATCAAAATTTAAAATCGTTGCCATTGGACACTTCCTATAGCCTACAGAAGATTCCTGCATGGTTATTATTTCATGTGTGGAGTTAATATAACTGATAATGACCATGTCTTCGGTGCCTGTGTTATTATCCTAATCATTGTCATTTCTTCGTTTTCTCATCAAAACATTTTTGTAAAATTTGAAATGGCCATGGAAGTCGATATGGAAAATTCCGAGGTGGTTTTTGAAAGTGAATCTTTAGAGTAGGCCTACATATATATACCTATGTGCATTCCATATGAGAGGTGCTATAAGTGGGGTGCTATAAAAATATTAATTTAGTACGCATATGCCTACTATATGAGTAATCGAGTAGCATGTATTTTTAATCTGCGCTCTCGTCAGAAAAGCAGATTAAAAATAAAAGCTTTAGTCAAAGACAGTCTTTGAATGGAAGGATCTATAGACTAGAGCCGGAAGTATGTCCCGCGCATGCTCCACTGTACGGTAGGCGCGCTCCATTTGGATCAGTGAACCCGTGAGTGGAGGGAGTGCTCAGGTAACTCTCCACCGTTTTCCTCTTTATTTCGTAGTTTCTGGGCTTTTATTCTTCGGATTCACTAAGAAGAATGTCAGGTTAATGTTTTGGTCATGTTTGTTGCTGTTAACATTCCTGTCTTGGGTCGAAAAGGTGGCTCAGGCTTGTGCCTGTGCGAAGATTGTGAGAGTTGGTAGCATTCCCCATTGGCCTTACCGTATATATATCCGTCTCACTAAATTTAGTTGGGACGGAAAGGTAAAATACGGAAACAGGAAGGGAAGGAAACGGATTTTTTATTAAGGGTGTATTCACTTTCTTTTGGTCTTTCGGAATAAAAATAGAATAAAGACATAGATAAACCGAGATAAACTTCCTTCTTAATATCAACTAATTTGATTAAATGGACTTTGTTTGTCCTATTAAATTATTAATACGAGTTTAATATAAACCAATTTCTTTCCATATTGATATTAAATCTTCAAGAGATTCATCTGACGAAATTGCCGAGGCATATTCATGGGCTAATTCGGGAATGTGCTCCCCTTTTAGAAAGACTAGCTACTCAGGTAGTAACCTTGGATAATCGGGTTACAGGAATGCTCCCACCCGTCCTGGCACGGCGACTCCTGAACACAAACTCCACAGCAATTAGGCCTATGATGGTCCCTCTTTCTTTTTGGTCTTGGTGTGCGCTTGGAGTTGGGTTGTGGTATGGGTTGTGTGGGGTTTTCAGTCTGTTATCAGTGTCTAGTTGGCAGGATTTTGATGGGGTCAGCTTGGAAATGTCAGTTAATGGTGTGCTTGGTTTTTTTTTAGTCCTGGTTGCATAGATCTACTACTGCTTTTTGTTTTCTCAGCTATTTATAGCTGAGAAAACATATGAGTCAGTATGAAAAGTGCCAATCACTGATACTGCATCTACATCTTGATAACTTGGTTAACTGTCTGTGAGGTGTTTAAGCTTAGATGTGACATCAGGCGAGGATGCCATATCTAATCCTTTCAGTCATAGATTTCACACCTAGACGTTATTGAAGGCTGATTGACAGCCTTTCTAGGTTTAGCCAAGGGAGTTGATTGGCTGTTAGTTAGATGCTTCTCCAACCATGATAGGTCTGCAGAAGGCCCTCCCACCTCCCACACCATCCCTCTGCCCACCACCCCCCTCACCTGCATGTATGTCAAGTAATACGCAACGCTTTCACCACACTCGCTCGCCTCTGCGCCGCAGCTCCCTCAGGATTCCACAGGAGCGTCAGGATCCTCTCTCCTACCCACTCCGCTGCGTCCAGTGCGACTGAGGTCCAGCAGACCAGAGCCCCCCCACAAAGAGCCCCCCCACAAATCTCGATAATGGGTATATCGGTACATTTGGGTGTTTCGCCACTTTCCCCTTGACATTGAGGTTGATGTAGGAGTGTCGGAAAGAAGGCTAGAAGTTCTTCTAGAACTCAACAGAAAACAACAGGCCGAGGAAGACCGGATAAGTAATGAGGCCAAAAACAACAAGGAGGAGCTCCAAAGGGAGGAGAGGTAAAACTTTCTAGATCGGGAGATGCGAGCACGTGAATTTTTGTGACTCGGACTCGGCATATCTTTAGGCAGAGCAATATTATGATAATTGGTATATAGTTAAAGTAATTGTTTTATTAGTGAGTTTTACTTCGGACTTAGGGTTAGGTGAGTTTTTGTATTGTATGGTTTGGTCCAACTCCACCAACCCAGTCCGAGTCCACTAACCCCCTGGTCAGACATCTGAGTGGTGGCGCGTGGAATACAATGGTGAGGTGAGGTGTTTATAATCGCCTCATGGTAGGGGCGTGAGGTGAGGTGTTGTGTTTATAATTGCCTGCGTTAATGCTGAGGTGAGGTGTGAGGCGTAGGAGCGTGAGGTGTTGTGTTTATAATCGCCTGCGCGCGTGTTGATACTTAATTATGGTTAATGTGTTAATGAATAACGTGTTAGAGAAAAAATGCTAGACATTCACCACCTGCACTGAGATGTAAACGTTAGGATAAAATAAACTGGGTCAGTTGAGGGTCCCCTGGATTCATCTAGTGAAACAGAAAGGGCAGCTTGGTAGAGTATGTGACGAGAATGCTGATATTAATTAGAATTAAACAAAATATCGCTAAAATCATACTTACATTAATCGATCAATCAGATTCAATCAGATGTTTTCTACGAATGGGCCACAGTATCAAATCGAAAATTTCTTACAACTTACCAAAACAAAGCTAGGGTTAGGGTGAGTTTTCAGGGTTTCACGAAACGTGGTCATCATGCACTCGCCCACAGGACTAGTAGAGTATAACACCACTAGTCTGTATAGAAATCTAGTAGTCCTTACAAATTCATCGGCATTTTTCAACATGTTTTGTTGCAAGGTAGAGGCCAGGTAAGATCTACTAGTCCTAACCCAATTCTTGTCGCCTGGGGCGAGCGGGCGACCGTGCTTCGTGAACCCTGGTTTTTGTATCTGTCTGGCGGTCTGGAATGGTGGATTGTTACCTCTATCAATTTGTACCAATAGTATCCAGTAGGGCACGAGATCCTCCACAATCTAAATTGTAAAGGTCAAAGTGTAAAACGCAAGAATTTAGGAATATTTTAAATATATCTGAATACAGAGGCTTGTAATTGCTTCCACGTCAATCAATCGTATATGGGCACTTTTCATGAAACGTCAACAAGGGCCCTATTTACATTTGGAAACAAAAAATCAAAGTCTAAGCGTCATATCCCTATCAATCCATAGAATAGTTGTATAAGGATACAATTTTAGGAAAGTCAGATATACATGTCAGGATATTTAATGCTTTTAAAATTTTGTAAAAATCTCAAATAGTGGCTGAGGTATAACCATAGATATTCACTGCATTTTGGTACAATAATATTATTTCGCCGAAAAGTGGATTATTACAGCCTTATCAACTATACATTACAATAGTGTACTAGCAACAAATACGAAAATCAGTAGAAATAATATTTGTATAATCTGTAAATGTATATAGAAATGAGGAGGATGTTCTTAGGAATACAGACATATCATTTGTAGGTTTATACGATCAGAATTGGCAAAGATATGGCATAAACAAAAACATGAAAATTATCAAATATGCTATTAAATTTCTGGAATCAACCCCATACAATATGTATTGGTTTGATTATTTGGGATGTGCAATTGGCTAAAATAATAATGTCCTTTTTTCCGTCGTTCGCTGTGTGAAGAGAAACTATGCCATTGCTTTAATTTTTGTATCATTATGAAGAAAACAAATTCCTCTTTCAGGAAATGTATATTTTTCCATACTTATCTCCCTTATTTGTGGCCTAAATGTGCGGAAAAAGTACGCACAAATGTACGCAGCGTGACGTGGAATGACGCGTGACGGGGGATGACGGCCTCAGAGTAAATAAGGCTTCAATATATTTTTTTTTTCAACAAAAAAATAATAGCTTATATCATATTTGAAACACATATGTCCCTTATATATTTTGCTAAATTAACTATGCTCAAATTCAGTTTGTCACTTATTTATAGGCTGTTGAAATGCGTTCCCGGGATGACGCACATTGTACACAAAAGCAGTGACTCATATCTGTTTAGACATTGAAAACAAATCAGTTCGAAATTCTTTCTTATTTCCTTATTTTTCCACCCCATAGTACATTTAGTTTCATTTTTCTATTAGTTCTCCTTCCTCCAATTCCCTATAACTCTCATCCAATACCTGGAATAAAACGTGATGCGGAATGATGCATTCCCTTCACCAAATGATAAAATTTGTTGTTGTTGTTGTTGTTACATTTATTTAGTCTTTTTTGAAAAATATGACTTACGTCAGTGGGTCAATCTCCCAGGGAAGGGAGGATCACAAGCCCTACTGGACACGTTTGGTACAGTTTGATGGAGGTAACAATCCACCATTAGTTCAACGATCTAATGGTGGCCTCCATCTCATGGTGTTCTATATAATTGATTCATTTAAGTCTGCAAGATTTTACCGCATATGTTTGCTTAACTATGATAACATAAGGTGGACATTTAGGTCCTGTCCATGTTCACTACCGTCCTGCTAATAAGCGGCGGGGTGTGTCTATCTCTGTATGACTATATGACTGAACAACCATAGGACCAGAAGGCCTACAACTAGGGCAACAGTAGTAACCCATATAATAATGGTATCAATTTGAGGTATAATGTATTCAGTACAGAGTATAACTTCTTATGGATACGGAGCCGATAAGGGATTGGGACAGGTTGGGTAGCCAACAGTAGAGTAATACTGTATGGGATGAGGGGGCGGAGTCTGCTTGTTGAGAATTGACATTGATGAGAGAAGTCAGGGTGGAATAGGGTGGAAGGGCATCATGTAGAATATAAATGTTCTTAAAGAATGTTATGTAAAATATAAATGTTTTTATGCAAATGTTTTCATATTAATACAAGAAATTTTGATCGAACCAAATGCTGGTCTCCTTTATATTACGGGTAAATTGTTTTGGGTTTTCAATATAATGTTGGTCTGCTTCCAGCCCATTCCAATAATATGGTATTTTGTAATACAGTGATCGCCTAACTATCTCAAGTCTTGGTACTGGGCACTTAAATACAATTTTCCCCTGCTGGAATTGGCGGGTTGGTAACGCTCTTAAATCTAGGTACTCAGGATTAATTTTTAGTCTATTGGCTTGTTGGAGGATATGTAACCTCCGCCTCTGCTTTAGTGGGAGAAGGTTGTACTGGGTATGAAAGTGCTCAACGTTCTGGTATCTGTTCGTTTTGGTTATGATTCTCAAGGCTTTATTTTGGAAGGTTTGGAGGAATTTTAAATTTGTCATTGGTGCGGAGTCGTAAAAAATGTCTGATTGGTCTATTAATGGTAGTATGGTGGATTTGTAAACTTGTGCACTGAGATACCTATTCAACCGACTCCTCAAGTGTCTAAAGAGCCAGATTTTATGTGAAACCTTTATCTTTATAGAATTTAGATGTTTATTAAATGTTAGGGAGCTGTCAACGACAGTCCCTAGGTACTTGTATTCGTCAACTTCCTCTAATTGGTTTTTGCCAAGGTAGAGCTTAAATGCAGAGGCTTCGGTTTTCCACTTAGACTTCAGGGAGGGCTTACTTAGAAAGGTCATGACTTTTGATTTATCTTCATTTAACGATATCTTGTTTGCTTTGCACCAAGTGGTAATATTGTTTAAATCTGATTGTATGTCCTTAGTAACGGAATTTAAGTCTTTGCCCGATTTACAAATGATGGTGTCGTCGGCAAATAGTTGGGTAATTGAATTTTTTATTTGAATTGGAAGATCATTTATATAAATGGAAAATAGTATGGGGCCTAGGGTGGTTCCCTGTGGTACTCCACAGGTTAAGGTTTGAAGAGTGGTTATTTATGTGAACTTTTTGATATCTATTTGATAAATAATTTTTGAACCAATCTAATTCTTTTTCACCTAGGCCTATTTTTGACAATTTTTTGAGTAATATCTGATGGTCGACCGTATCGAATGCCTTCCTGAAGTCTAAGTAGACGGCCCTAGAATATTCTTTTTTGTTTATGGCTGAGTATATTTGGTTTAAATATGATACCACAGCGTCGTTTGTAGAATAACCTGAGCGAAAACCGTATTGTCCATTAAATAGTATATTGTTATCTTCTAAGTGTGACATAAGTTGTTTCTGGACTACTTTTTCTAGTACTTTTGCGGGTAAACAAATACTTGAGATGGGTCGATAGTTGCCCGGATTCGTGGTGATACCAGCTTTGAACAAAGGGGTGACTCTACTTAGTTTCCATTTATCGGGAATTGTACCAATTGTTAGCGATAGTTCGAGCAGGTATTTAAACTGGTCCAATAGACAAAACAGAATTTTTTTCAGAAGGTCAGAATTAAGGTTTTTTAATCCTGACGATTTGAATTGTGATAGGTTACCTATAATTTTCTTTAGATCATTTTGGTTTATTCCTTCAAAATTAAATGGTGGGATTTCTCTTTCGGCGGCCAAGTTTGCGTTAAAAGTATTTGTTTCTGCTTCAGATAGCGGGGGAATTTTATTAGCTAGTTTTGTGCCAATGGACGCAAAATAGTTATTAAAACAGTCGGGTACCTCTTTATCCTCTATAGTTTTATTATCCTCTTCTAATATAATATGATCGTTAGTTTTCATTTTTTCGGGGTTAATGAAGGGTTTCATTTTCTCCCAGAATTTGTGAGGATTATCGGCACAATGTTCTAGCGTTTGCTTGATATAATTATTTTTCAACGATTTTGCTAACTTATTTGTTAACTCTAATAGCATGCCCCTTGACGAGGATTCAGCGAATACAATGTGCAATGTGCGATTAATTAGCGCTTAACACGCCTCAACCTCTTAGCATGACCTTACATAATGGTAAATAAGCCGGCCGCCATTGTAAAAACATCTGTGAATAAATTTATGAGTAATTAACAGTTTATCTGTGTCTATGTCATGTTTCCATTAGTGACCTATTAGTGAATCGTTTCAGATCGTTTCGGATGTCGTGGATGAACGGCTTCAGTTGCCGTCCTCGGGAATCGGCAATGAGTAATACTCTGATAGTCATCGTGGAGTGACCTATTAGTGAATCGTTTCAGATCAGAAAAAAAAGAATAACACAAGTGTTTGAAATATGAAAAGTTTATTTACTGAAAATAATATGTGCAATTATACAATGTGCGATTAATTAGTGGTAACAATTATTTCTCAAGTTCTGCAACAATGTCCATGTAATATTGACTGGTCACTTTGACGCTGTGTTTCAGCTTCTTGACCCAGTATTGCGCCGTCTCAGGGGTCAGGTGGCATCCATCGTAAAGTCGTTTGTACAAGTGGGATACTACACCACGGCTATCTCGGTGTACTATTGTAGCAGTCCAGGGTGTTATTCCGCCGTTCTTGACGTTCATCTCAGTGATGGCGTTGTTCAGAAGACGAATCGCACGGTTGAGGTATTCCTGTTCGGTGTGGCGTTTGCTTGATCGGTTATAGATCTAAAGGTTGATACCCGTTATCGGCCCTCACGTGATCAGAGAACAGGGGGAGAGGCGCTTTGTTTGTCTGAAGACTTTCTCCATGCTCGCCACCAAAGCGTCCTTCAAGATGTCGACCTTCTTGTAGCGCAGATATGTTTTCCTGGTAGTGGACGTTCTGGCGGTCACGTTGCATATTCCTGTGAGAAAGTATATCTATTCGGGTTTGTGAGTCTCGATCATCTTGGAGACACGTTGTAGAGCGTTTTCGTGTGTCGCCCCACTAAACACTTCTAGATGGCAGCGAGGGATGTCGTGGATGAACGGCTTCAGTTGCCGTCCTCGGGAATCGGCAATGAGTAATACTCTGATAGTCATCGTGGAGTGACCTATTAGTGAATCGTTTCAGATCAGAAAAAAAAGAATAACACAAGTGTTTGAAATATGAAAAGTTTATTTACTGAAAATAATATGTGCAATTATACAATGTGCGATTAATTAGTGGTAACAATTATTTCTCAAGTTCTGCAACAATGTCCATGTAATATTGACTGGTCACTTTGATGCTGTGTTTCAGCTTCTTGACCCAGTATTGCGCCGTCTCAGGGGTCAGGTGGCATCCATCGTAAAGTCGTTTGTACGAGTGGGATACTACACCACGGCTATCTCGGTGTACTATTGTAGCAGTCCAGGGTGTTATTCCGCCGTTCTTGACGTTCATCTCAGTGATGGCGTTGTTCAGAAGACGAATCGCACGGTTGAGGTATTCCTGTTCGGTGTGGCGTTTGCTTGATCGGTTATAGATCCGAAGGTCGATACCCGTTATCGGCCCTCACGTGATCAGAGAACAGGGGGAGAGGCGCTTTGTTTGTCTGAAGACTTTCTCCATGCTCGCCACCAAAGCGTCCTTCAAGATGTCGACCTTCTTGTAGCGCAGATATGTTTTCCTGGTAGTGGACGTTCTGGCGGTCACATTGCATATTCCTGTGAGAAAGTATATCTATTCGGGTTTGTGAGTCTCGATCATCTTGGAGACACGTTGTAGAGCGTTTTCGTGTGTCGCCCCACTAAACACTTCTAGATGGCAGCGAGGGATGTCGTGGATGAACGGCTTCAGTTGCCGTCCTCGGGAATCGGCAATGAGTAATACTCTGATAGTCATCGTGGAGTGACCTATTAGTGAATCGTTTCAGATCAGAAAAAAAAGAATAACACAAGTGTTTGAAATATGAAAAGTTTATTTACTGAAAATAATATGTGCAATTATACAATGTGCGATTAATTAGTGGTAACAATTATTTCTCAAGTTCTGCAACAATGTCCATGTAATATTGACTGGTCACTTTGATGCTGTGTTTCAGCTTCTTGACCCAGTATTGCGCCGTCTCAGGGGTCAGGTGGCATCCATCGTAAAGTCGTTTGTACGAGTGGGATACTACACCACGGCTATCTCGGTGTACTATTGTAGCAGTCCAGGGTGTTATTCCGCCGTTCTTGACGTTCATCTCAGTGATGGCGTTGTTCAGAAGACGAATCGCACGGTTGAGGTATTCCTGTTCGGTGTGGCGTTTGCTTGATCGGTTATAGATCCGAAGGTCGATACCCGTTATCGGCCCTCACGTGATCAGAGAACAGGGGGAGAGGCGCTTTGTTCGTCTGAAGACTTTCTCCATGCTCGCCACCAAAGCGTCCTTCAAGATGTCGACCTTCTTGTAGCGCAGATATGTTTTCCTGGTAGTGGACGTTCTGGCGGTCACGTTGCATATTCCCGTGAGAAAGTGTATCAATTCGGGTTTGTGAGTCTCGATCATCTCGGAGACACGTTGTAGAGCGTTTTCGTGTGTCGCCCCACTAAACACTTCTAGATGGCAGCGAGGGATGTCGTGGATGAACGGCTTCAGTTGCCGTCCTCGGGAATCGGCAATGAGTAATACTCTGATAGTCATCTTGGAGTGACCTATTAGTAAATCGTTTCAGATCAGAAAAAAAAGAATAAAACAAGTGTTTGAAATATGAAAAGTTTATTTACTGAAAATAATATGTGCAATTATACAATGTGCGATTAATTAGTGGTAACAATTATTTCTCAAGTTCTGCAACAATGTCCATGTAATATTGACTGGTCACTTTGACGCTGTGTTTCAGCTTCTTGACCCAGTATTGCGCCGTCTCAGGGGTCAGGTGGCATCCGTCGTAAAGTCGTTTGTACGAGTGGGATACTACGCCACGGCTATCTCGGTGTACTATTGTAGCAGTCCAGGGTGTTATTCCGCCGTTCTTGACGTTCATCTCAGTGATAGCGTTGTTCAGAAGACGAATCGCACGGTTGAGGTATTCATGTTCGGTGTGGCGTTTGCTTGATCGGTTATAGATCCGAAGGTCTATACCCGTAATCAGCCCGAACGTGATCAGAGAACGGGGGGAGAGGCGCTTTGTTCGTCTGAAGACTTTCTCCATGCACGCCACCAAAGCGTCCATCAAGATGTCGACCTTCTTGTAGCGCAGATATGTTTTCCTGGTAGTGGACGTTCTGGCGGTCACGTTGCATATTCCCGTGAGAAAGTATATCAATTCGGGTTTGTGAGTCTCGATCATCTCGGAGACACGTTGTAGAGCGTTTTCGTGTGTCGCCCCACTAAACACTTCTAGATGGCAGCGAGGGATGTTGTGGATGAATGGCTTCAGTTGCCGTCCTCGGGAATTGGCAATGAGTAATACTCTGATAGTCATCGTGGAGTGACCTATTAGTAAATCGTTTCAGATCAGAAAAAAAAGAATAAAACAAGTGTTTGAAATATGAAAAGTTTATTTACTGAAAATAATATGTGCAATTATACAATGTGCAATTAATTAGTGGTAACAATTATTTCTCAAGTTCTGCAACAATGTCCATGTAATATTGACTGGTCACTTTGACGCTGTGTTTCAGCTTCTTGACCCAGTATTGCGCCGTCTCAGGGGTCAGGTGGCATCCATCGTAAAGTCCGATCCGAAGGTCTATACCCGTAATCGGCCCGAACGTGATCAGAGAACAAGGGGGAGAGGCGCTTTGTTCGTCTGAAGACTTTCTCCATGCTCGCCACCAAAGCGTCCTTCAAGATGTCGACCTTCTTGTAGCGCAGATATGTTTTCCTGGTAGTGGACGTTCTGGCGGTCACGTTGCATATTCCCTTGAGAAAGTATATCAATTCGGGTTTGTGAGTCTCGATCATCTCGGAGACACGTTGTAGGGCGTTTTCATGTGTCGCCCCACTAAACACTTCTAGATGGCAGCGAGGGATGTCGTGGATGAACGGCTTCAGTTGCCGTCCTCGGGAATCGGCAATGAGTAATACTCTGATAGTCATCGTGGAGTGACCTATTAGTGAATCGTTTCAGATCAGAAAAAAAAGAATAACACAAGTGTTTGAAATATGAAAAGTTTATTTACTGAAAATAATATGTGCAATTATACAATGTGCGATTAATTAGTGGTAACAATTATTTCTCAAGTTCTGCAACAATGTCCATGTAATATTGACTGGTCACTTTGACGCTGTGTTTCAGCTTCTTGACCCAGTATTGCGCCGTCTCAGGGGTCAGGTGGCATCCATCGTAAAGTTGTTTGTACGAGTGGGATACTACACCACGGCTATCTCGGTGTACTATTGTAGCAGTCCAGGGTGTTATTCCGCCGTTCTTGACGTTCATCTCAGTGATGGCGTTGTTCAGAAGACGAATCGCACGGTTGAGGTATTCCTGTTCGGTGTGGCGTTTGCTTGATCGGTTATAGATCCGAAGGTCTATACCCGTAATCGGCCCGAACGTGATCAGAGAACGGGGGAGGGGCGCTTTGTTCGTCTGAAGACTTTCTCCATGCTCGCCACCAAAGCGTCCTTCAAGATGTCGACCTTCTTGTAGCGCAGATATGTTTTCCTGGTAGTGGACGTTCTGGCGGTCACGTTGCATATTCCTGTGAGAAAGTATATCAATTCGGGTTTGTGAGTCTCGATCATCTCGGAGACACGTTGTAGGGCGTTTTCGTGTGTCGCCCCACTAAACACTTCTAGATGGCAGCGAGGGATGTCGTGGATGAACGGCTTCAGTTGCCGTCCTCGGGAATCGGCAATGAGTAATACTCTGATAGTCATCGTGGAGTGACCTATTAGTGAATCGTTTCAGATCAGAAAAAAAAGAATAACACAAGTGTTTGAAATATGAAAAGTTTATTTACTGAAAATAATATGTGCAATTATACAATGTGCGATTAATTAGTGGTAACAATTATTTCTCAAGTTCTGCAACAATGTCCATGTAATATTGACTGGTCACTTTGACGCTGTGTTTCAGCTTCTTGACCCAGTATTGCGCCGTCTCAGGGGTCAGGTGGCATCCATCGTAAAGTCGTTTGTACGAGTGGGATACTACACCACGGCTATCTCGGTGTACTATTGTAGCAGTCCAGGGTGTTATTCCGCCGTTCTTGACGTTCATCTCAGTGATGGCGTTGTTCAGAAGACGAATCGCACGGTTGAGGTATTCCTGTTCGGTGTGGCGTTTGCTTGATCGGTTATAGATCCGAAGGTCTATACCCGTAATCGGCCCGAACGTGATCAGAGAACGGGGGGAGAGGCGCTTTGTTCGTCTGAAGACTTTCTCCATGCTCGCCACCAAAGAGTCCTTCAAGATGTCGACCTTCTTGTAGTGCAGATATGTTTTCCTGGTAGTGGACGTTCTGGCGGTCACGTTGCATATTCCCGTGAGAAAGTGTATCAATTCGGGTTTGTGAGTCTCGATCATCTCGGAGACACCTTGAAATTGTCTATATTAATATTTTTAATTGATCTTCCTGTTTTTATTATTGATTTTGGCTTAGTCCCTGCTTTTTTTCTAATTATGTATATTAGTTTGTGATCGCTTAGAACAATGTTCATTACACCAGACTCCTTCATGATTTCGGAGTTAGTATAGATATGATCAATGAGGGTACCTAACATTAATTGCCTGTCATTTATCTGATAGCGGGTTGGTGATTTTATATGCTGGAGTAAATTCATATTTCCTTCAAAATCATTCATGTCTTTTTTAGTTTTGCTTCTAGGATCTAACATATTTATGTTGAAATCTCCAATTAAGAATTCAAAGTGTTGATAAGGGCGTAAAGCCACTAATCTCACTCACTCACTCACTCCAATTAAGAATATTTCATTCTTTTTGTTTGATACAATTTCTTCTGTTTTGCTGTTTATATAGTTCATGAATAGTTCGTGGTTTGCTGTGGGAGGTTTGTATAGACATCCAATATATATAGGTTTGGTGAAATTTAAATTAATCCTAACCCATACGGATTCACAGTCTTTGGAGCTAATGTTCATGTTTGGCATAGCTGTGTAATTTATGCTTGAGGAGATATAGATTGCAACTCCTCCACCTTTTTTTGGTTCTAATTTATTGTTTTCTGACCATGATCTATCCATTCTTTCAATAGTGTAGTTATCTATTTCAATTTCATGATTATTTATGTTGTTATTTAGCCAGGATTCAGAGATTCCCATAATCTTAGGAGCTAGCTTGGATATTTCCGTTTTAAATAAGTCAAATTTACCATAGAGACTCTGTACATTTATATGTAAAATGGAGAGACCTTTTTTGTCTAACATTTATGGCGATTTTCCAAATAAAAGTATGATACTAGAAAAATACTAAGAGAGGAAAATGTATATAATATACCCTGATGCAGATTACTGCAGTGGGTTATTATAGGTAGGGGGTGGGGGGTGGGAGAGGCATTGGCCTTGGGATCGGTTGTTATACCACCCAAGATCCATCCTAGTGATAGGGCAGAAGAGGATTGGAGAGGCAAATGGATACATGATGTAATTTCCATGATCCAGAACATGGTCCATATCCTCCTTGTAGGCTTGTTGGGCAGACAATTCGTCTGGGTACACTAAGTGGACTTTCTTGGTTTCTTGGTCCTTTTGGGTGAGAGTACCATGTCCGGAAGCAAATATTATAGCGAGCCGCTTCTCCCTTGCTATGACATTGGCTGCCAGGTAAGCCAAGAGCCTCAATGAAGGTCCCGGCAACGAAAGGACATGCATCTTCTGGTATAAGCGTGTTGGTAGATAGTTGACCAGATACGGCACTAGGTTTCTGGTTTTTGAGTCCCCAATGACTAGTATAGATCTCGGAGCCATTATGGTGTAAGGGTTCTGAAAGTAAATTCAACTTTTAGTTTTCATTATGGTATTCATCAGGTAGGTTACCTTCTTTTTTACCTAGTAAACTATTTAATGCATCCCAGAACTTTTTACTGTTATGTCTGCATGAATTTAACATGCCATATATATAGGTTCTTTTAGCAGTCCTTACCTATGTCAATGGGTCTAGATGCAATTATTTCATCTTCTGGCCGTTTTGTTCTAATAGCAGTGGTAAAAAGTCTGTTCCGCTCTCTGATGGCATTAAGGCCTTCTCCGTTTAGTATAAGTTTACCCCTATGTACTACATACAGTACTAGGCACAATTGGGCAATTGAGATCTAAGTATCATTCAAGGTCTTCTTAAACATCGCCCATACTTCATCAGTACCAGCATTGTTTCCCCAATTCAAGCTAGTATCTAACTCATCACAAAATATCTCTGAAGTTATTCCAGTTTAAGGAAAATTTCTTCTCCTTTACCAGAGAGACCTTCGCTTTCTAAACATTCAGGAACACAGGAAAATGGTCCGAAATATGTACATGAGCTACATCAGATTTATGGCATTGATCTTGAGTAGTAGCTAAAATGTCAAGCAAGGACCTGTCAACCCATTTGATACCCAAACTTCTATACAAATATGCGAAGAATGAAAATTAAGTGCTCAAAAATGGCATGTTAAAAAGAATCTTGTAAGTAAACCAACTAATTTACTTTTTCCCCACCTCTATATCTGTTGCATGTTTTTCCTGGCTCTCAGAGCTGAACTGTCAGGTTTGGCATCCATCTTCCTGAAATGTTAAATCCGAGTAAAACACTGGTATCATCTTTCCGACAGGTGTTGCAACTCTATTGACTTCATTTTCCAAACCATACTGAAGAATGCATTAAAGGTTGGGTGGAATTGCATGTGTCAATGAACTTACTATGATGAATCTTCTGTTCTTTTGAACCTCTGAGACCCAATGCGGTGTACCATGTACTTCCAGTTTCTTCCCTTATCTTGTGCCAACAATTTGTTCTCTGCTTTATCATAGGTGAATCCTTGTATTTTAACGATTCATATACTTAAGAGGTGAACTTTTGCAGACACATGTGGTTGCTTTGATGTTGGAGGAATATTTTGTGTCAAATCCTGGTACGTAATTGTCACTTGTTCCATTGACGAAAGTCGGTAATAGCCCCAAATCATCAATACATTCAAGTAAGCTATGGCAGCATGAATTAGCTTGAATGACTTTAGTTTGGAGAACTTGTTGAAGGAGCTAAATTGCTTCCCTTTCAGTCCTACATATGATAGTAATACTATATACTATGGATATATATTGAAGGCTATTACAGTGGTTTTAAAGACAGTCCATGAGAATTTACAGCTACTTGATACTAAGAAAAAACAACCTGATTGCATTCCTATTATACTCTTATTAACCAGGTGGGATAATAAAGACACACATAAACTATTCCATTCTACTTCTGGATCTGTGCTCAGGTATTTTTCACAACTTTTTATTTCCTCGGTTCATATATACCATACATGAAATTCTAAGCGTATGTGTCAAACATATGATCTTCCACATATCTCATGTATAGGACTACAGATAAAATATTTTATCTAACCTAAATTTACAGACCTTGTGTATTTCATTTATATTTCATCTGAACAGAGCCTATGCCATCATATGATTCAAAATGGGGAGTGATGAGTTTCCTGGCACGGTCCTGGGTATGACCATAAAGTGCCTTTTTGTCTTTGATATAACCATATTAAATGTGTTGATAAGGGCGTAAAGCAACCAATCTCACTCACTCACTATTAATAGCACTGCAATGTATGCATATTCAACTCCAATACTACATAAATAATCATATAAACTGACTATATAATGCATTGGAATGAATAATGCATCAAGCATGGTGTAATACAGTGAGCACTATTAAAGACCGAATTAGAACTACAAGTATGCCCAAATATGATGAAAACGACCAAATATGATGAAAATGACCAAATATGATGAAAATGACCACATATGATGAAAATGACCACATATGATGAAAATGACCAAGTGAAGTTGTAGGCCATTGAACGCAAATAGTGTAAAACTTCTTTCACCCAATCTCTGGGCATGCTCAGTCACTCATTTGTTGGGTTTGCGGTACCTAGCCCTGATGTCAGGTGGTTGGCGCCCCTGGAGGATATGAGTTTAGTTCATTGGACGTTGATTAGTGACTCCTCCCTGTTAATGACACAGGCGAATAATGCACACCACCATTGACGGCAAGTTCATCCTCAGCAAATTCTTGTGGATCCTCTCATGCAGATGTTTCAGATGTTCTTGTGGAACCGGTGCTGTCTTCAATGCTTTGCATGGCCCACATGTCTACCAATAAATGTGTGTTTGACGTAATTAGCTTGTGACATGTGTAAGAAACATCCTTTCACTTACACGATGGTAAACGATGGTACAGTGTGACCTTCAAAAACGGTGTGGCATGTGTAGAGCTGGGTGAAAATGCTTGGCACAGTCGTAAATCCAGAATCACCCCAAAGATTCATATGCTCTAAGCGCTTGTCAATCAAAGTAATTTGGTTCCTAGTTATTATGCCTCTCTGTCCAAATCTTCCACATGTGTTTTGCGGTGCCCAGATATAGATTATGCATAGGATTGATGACACAAAATCTAACTGAGTCATAATATGGTAGGTCGTAGAGTGGTGTGTACCGCAGGCTTTACAAGGTTTCTAATTGTTTCATGCTTCCCTTTTTTTCATTTTTTTAAAAAGAATTTCATTCAGGTTGATAAGTGACCCTGGTCACTAAATGTGGCTCGGGTAAACCCGGTTGTCTTCGCCTCTCGAATTTTCTTAATGTAGCCCCCGTTTTCTTCATGTGTTCCCTTTAGCCATTCCGTGGAGGTTCTGTCAAACCCACTGTAGTCTTTCTTCTCAGCAAATCCTCCCTTAAATGCATGCATACATCTTGAACATCCCAGCCTTGCACTATGCCCAGATAGCTTCCACATAGCTTCCACATAGCTTCCTTGCTGCAGGACCTATCTAAAGCTGCACACAAAAGGGCTGCTCTCACAATTACACCACCTGGATAGTTGCAAGTGTTCATTTTGACTCCTGGGTGCCACAAAGATTTCAGTTCATCGATAGCAGGCTTTAGAAATGTTGCTAGTTTTGGTTTCTTGCCAAGAGATGGTAAAATTCCTACTAAAATTACATTATCTCTTCTAAACCTTAGTGCTCTAGGGAGATTCATCAGAGACATGTAGATCACTCCTACAGATATGTTTGATCGGCGTTTGTAAGGCTGGAACCAATCAATATTCATCATTAAGCCATATATGTATTCTCTCTGTTAAGAAAGTTCTTCATATTTGAATTTGCAAAATCTTTCCAAACATGCCTGTCATAAACATCAGCCAGATAACCTTCAGGAACCTCACGTTTTTTTCATTTATTTCACCGATTTCCGTAATTTTCTTTTTGGAGAATCCTCTCTATGCTGTCAGAACTAGGGCGATAGCAGATAGGTGTTGAAGTACACAATGAATACATTTCTTGAATGTCAAATTGTAAGCATTTCTGTCCTTGGTATCTATTTTAGAATGCTTCTCTTTCAACTCTTCCCATTGGTTTTTCTAGGGCGCTGACATACTGTTGTTCAGCAAAGGTCTTCTCTAATGTATCATGAGCAGGTACTCAACACTTTGTTTTATAATATTTTGTGGTAGCTTGCTTTCTTTTTGTCAGTTTTCGGACCACAGTCTTCAGCTTACTGTTCTCTTTGAGCTCTTCTCTGTGACTAAGGACAGTTGTCATTTTATGAAGCTCCTTTTTCAGATTTTTCACCTCCTTACATTCCTTTTCTATGATACAATCCTTTCGTTTCAGAGCTTGTTCTACACGTTTTGGTTGGAACTTAATAGCTTTAACTTTTAATTTCCTACATTCATTTTCAGCCACTGTCAGTTCGTTATTTTTTTTTGCACTTGCGCAAGGTTCACTTGTCAGGATAGTACAAAAATGGCATTCATTATTAAATGTGTTGATAAGGGCATAAAGCAACCAATTTCACTCACTCACTCCAAACTCGGTAGAGTTCCAATAGGCTGTAATATGACCAAAGAGGCTCTCCGGATTTTTTCTTTTCTCCAAGGTGTTAAAGGTAATCTAAATTCCTCAATAATATTAACATTTAACATTAAACATTTCTATATACAATTCTAGTCATATAGGATAACATATGCTGAATATGAATTAGATTACAACTCCTTGTGGATTAGTGGCATGAGGGAAAAGCCGTCAGCATCCCCTGCTATTGGTAGTAGGATTGCCCTTTGCTGTAGTATGTTTTTGTTGATCTTTTCAACAGTGTTGGGAGAAGGATGACAGGTGAAAAATGTTCAAATACTTGCTTTCTATTGGATGGATGAAAAGATTAGTTAGTTTTGCAAAATTCATAACAAAAAAGAACAAAAAATTCTGCTTGTAGCCTAGAGTTTTTCCACCAATCCAAACTTACTCTCTGCCTGGCACTCACTGCCGGTCGTGGACAAGGAGGCCTATGAATATACTTTCTGTGACGACAAAAACTGCTGAGCGATTTTTCCACAAATTTATATCCATATTAAATTAATATTCTACAAATGCATGCAATGGACCATCACACACAAATGCTCGGAGACGGAGCTTATAAGTTTTGCCATTGTGTATATCATCACTTGCACAGAGGGTCTCAAGCTCCTGTATGAAGTCGTGCAGGTAGTGATGGACATTGTCTGGTTTTGACTTCACAGTCAAGTGTGCTACTCCAAAGGGGTCGCCCCCATTCACATTTGCGAGAATGGGCCTCAGCTGGACTGCACTGCTATTGTAGAGTGGAATCCCATCAATGTTCACATTGAGCAGCAATTCCTCACTGGTCTCTGGACAGCGATCAAGGTGATTCCTTAGGTAAGGTAAGATGCCAATATACACATAGTCACCACCAGATTTTTGAGTGACATATGGAGACTAAATATAATTTTCTGCCTCTAAAAAACTGCTCAACATGATCCAAAATTTCATCCTAAAAACTGTACCATGGTCTCGTATTAAGAGATAGGAATCATGTCCTACAAAGAGGTCGTATAAAATCCAATAGGATCCTAATAAAAATTAACCTGTTTATACAAGACCATGCCTGCAATAAAACTTTCTGTCTGTAAATCGGTCTTTCTAAATTATGTTAACCCAATAACAAGGTGGTTACCTGTGGCTGTTGCGGCCATTAGCGACTCTCCCTTGGGGATTGTTGCCTGGCCGCGACAGCAAGGTGGGTGACCCCTGTGCCTAATTTCAATATTTCAATATCTCTATTGTAAGACTTTGCCTGCCTTCCCTTGTAAGACTTTGTCTGCAGCTGGCATAAAGACTTTGGCCTGTCACTGTCCTGCATTTATAAATTGCGTTAGTGATTGTTTAAAAATTATGGGTGTTGGGGGTCTATAAATTATGGGTGGGAGCGGTTGGGGGTCTTATTTAAAATTTCATCAATTCCCTGAATCATATTTGATTTGTGTGAGCTCAGTGAAGCGCTCAGTGTGACGTCATAAATATTACCAAACTATTTTCAATCGGGGGGGGGGGGGGGGTGTACTTTATTTAGATATTGGTCATTTTAGAGTTTTTTATTATTGTCATTTATATTTTATTATTATGCATGGTGTATAAGAAATCTTTTTTCTGTGAAAATAGTTATTTAAATACAGAAAATAAGGATGCGATTATGGGCCTATTTTTTCAACAAAAATTCCGCCAGCAGTAAATATGATATGCAAATATCGCCCAGCAGGAGATACAGTTTTTCTAGGCTGTAGCCTATGGAATACCATACCATCCCGCCTAGTGGTATAATAAAGTATTATAGAAATTTGCCCATTCCCACTGCTCTTGAGTCAACAACAAATAAGTAAGAAAGTAAATAAGTTTAGTCTGGTCATGGATGACTTACTATTAGTGTGATATTTATTATGAAACACATGTATCAAAAAGGCCAATATAAATAGTATGAATCTCTTGACAAGAAACACTAAAGATGTATGCATGTAAGCTAGGTACATTAGTCACACATCACTGTGTACATAACAGACTCTAGGTCAGTTTCAGTTGTAGAGTGAATAGTATTAGTGCATTGACATGGCCATGCCACAAAATATACAATAAATATACAATGTGCCTTCAACTAATGGTGGAATATAAGACCATATGATTACAAGTACAAGATAAGTCTATAAGATGAATCTATGAATAAACCTATATAGATACATAGATAGTTGCTACACATTTGTGGAGTACATAACCTAATAACACTGATGGATTTCAACAGAATTCCGAAAACAATAAGCAGAATTTAAAGTTATGTACATATATATTATCTAAGAAATGAAAAATGATTTTTAAAAATGTTTTCATTCATGGAATTCAGTATTCATTTTTCGATGCAATATCTTCTTTGCAAAACATCAGTTGAGCACAATAATGTTCGGTTTTAAAAGTATACAAGACCACTCACTTGAAAACAATTCTCTAAGGAAATATTTCCAATTTTGCAGAGAACAAACTCGCTACATGCAGTAAATAAGATATTGCAGCAATAAAAAGCGTTTTGAATTGAATGAGACCATCCTACATTTGAAAAACAGATTTCATCATCTAATATTTCAAGGCAGGCATAGAAAGTGGCAGTCTTCTGCCTGAGTAGCCTGACTACAGTATATGCGATGACAGAAGTGGAAGTTCAACACAATATTGGCAGCTCTCAGACGTCTCCTCAGCTCTCTGAGTATATCCACATTGGCACTGTCTAGCTGGGACTGGGGATACAGGGCGTTGATATTATCTGTAATAGAATGGATGGACCAAGATTACAATTCAACGTTATATTTAAAGTGACTGACACCAACGAGTTAGTTAACTGTTTTATTATACAATATGACACTGGTTACATTGAGGAGGAGACAAATTTCGAGAACAAAGTTCTAGTGTTAAAAATCTGAATGTTTAATGACTGACAAAGGATGTGGTATATATTGGATAAAGATGGGAAATAGGTGTTGAAGATATAAGAATGACAGTTGATATTTTAAGGTAGATGATGGAAATGATGGTTGGTAGTAAATCACTCCCTCTACCGGTAAAGGTAATGAAGATTGGTGTGTGACATGTGTAAAACTGACCCGCTCTCACACACAGGTTCCAAAGGCTGAAGCAGAGGCAAATTGGCCTATAGCAAAGGCAACAACAGATCAAAATACATTTGAAATACACAAAATATAATAAAATGGTTAACTGATATTCACACTCCTTCAGCAAACTCATTAGTTACCCTTTACGTTTATCTTTTTTGTGATGTTCTCATTCTGTTTTTCTACATCCTTCTAAATCTCCCTGGCCTTATTTTCCTCTTTCTTTGTTTCTTTGTAGTTTCTTCACTCCCTCATATTGAGCTGTCACTCTTAGTTCCTTTCAGATATGCATAATCTATACTTACTTGTAGTGATGCTGTACCTGAGCCTATACCAGAAATGTCCTTCCTCCTGTCTCACTGCACTACAGAGGGTATTTCCTGGGGGGGCTGTCACAGTGAGATTAAAGTTGACAGCATCATGAGACAATTTATTCGTTGACACATACAGAGAGTTCTGTAGTAGCATGTCAGTGTTCAGTGTCACTAATTGCCAAGTTGTGAATTGTAGTTCATGTCTGTGTGAGTAACTGTTGATAAGAGAAATGTTAGTTACATCAGAAACATCATTTTATTTATTTTATCCCTGACAAAACAGGACAATGCTTATCTATAAAATTCCATTTCATACAATATTATGTTTTGTCTTTGAAAACGGAGTATTTTAAGTAGAACTTTAGAGTATTGGTGTAGAATGAAGAAAACAAAAAATGAAAACACAAAAGTTCATAAAATGACACATTTTAGCATTGTAGAAGCCAAGACGGCAGGATATCTTGAATAAAACTTGTTATAAAAATTGTTATAAAATATTATTTTATGTTTTCAACAGAAATTTTAAGATTCCATAAGTTGGAGCCAATTGAAACATGATTTCAACCTGTGTTCCAAATATTTGTACATTGGTTTAAAGGAAAGCACCGACCTAAAATTCACTCAGGTTGGTGCTTTCCTTTTTAACTCTTATGTATAGCTACAACCCAGTAACAGGACATTAGATTGTATTTAAAATCCACCAAACCTTCTGGTCGTGTGTATTCCACAGCAGAGCATAGGACTCTTGCGACATCTAGTGTTAACTGTATAAGCAACAGTCTGCCTTAGTATTTTGAGGAACTTATAACCCTAAAGAACATTAAACAAGAAACAGATATTCTTTGTCAAAATTGTCAGAAAGTTGCAACCAGTATCAATTAGAAGTTGTGCAACTCCTTCACACTGACATACATACAAGAATATAGAGTATGAATGTAAGCAAGTACGGCAACTTCACTTCATAATTTTTTTTTTAACTTTTAACTAAAACACCCAAAATATATTTACCTCAGGTCAAAACTAGAAGTTTTCACCTCCCCTACATCATCTCGCTCATTATTTTCACCACTCACCAGTGTTTCTACATAATCTAGTGTAAAGAATTGATTCTTTTAAGGCTCTGTTTGTTGATAGTATTACTGTACTAAGTGCACACACTATACTAAGAAGTAATTTAATATATCTGTAAACAATATTATACCTAATGGCACGATAGAGGTTTGTAATCGATCTCAACGTTGGGTCAAATCGCACAACACCCCAAAGGGCCAAATCGCACCACACCCTGTTGACGCAATGTGACGCAACGTTGTAGGCGCTTGCTTTTACTGAGTTGGAGGGTTGCGAGACATTAATTGAAGGTAAATATTGATCAAATAAGGCTAAAATACATATATCATGGCATAAAAATAGAACCCAACTCAGATGGATGTAGGATAACGCCTTCACAAAACACTTGTGTGTTATTTTTCCCTTGTGGCTTTGCCACTCGGGAAAAATGGAAAAACAACGCACTTGTGTTTTGTGAATATGTCATCCTATATCCATCTCTCATTGAGTTCAATCTTATGAAATAATGGTTTATTATGGAAAACAGTTACTTACATGGTGCCAAACGTGTTTTCTTGGAAAGCCGATGAAATTGACCAGAAACGTGGTGAATTTGATATCTAAGAAGACAGAAATTTAGAACAGACCCAGGTCAAAGATTTGGGATTACAGCCTCTTTTCTGTGAACTATGCTCGACTTTTTATGAAGCCCTGTAGCAAAAACAACCAATCCTCCAAAATGTTGGTCAAATGACTTTTAAATTGGTTGGAAAAGAATGAAATAAGAAGTAGAAAAGCTTTAGTTTTTGACTAATGTTAACTGAAAATACAGCCTCAAGACTAATCTTAGTAGCTCACCATGACAGAACTGGCCCTCGTATATAGGTAGACATATACAGACGCATGTGGTGCCCACGATAGTAGCTGTCCCTCCATTGTAGCAGGTCACTCCTCCACACGGCCCCAGGGTGGTGGTGGTGGGGGCCACAGTGGTGGTGGTAGTGGTGGTGGTAGTGGTGGTGGTGGGTGGGCAGATGCCAGGCACAGCTGCAGGCACTGCGATTCAAAAGAGACTTCTGTGTGTAACAAAGTATTACTATCTTATTAATATTATTTCATTGAAGGGCAATATTTAAACAGTTCCATTGAAAAACGCTATATCCACCGTGTTGTGGATTTTCTCAAGTGTCACCTATATAAAAAAATGTTTGAGTGAGTGATGGTTGCCTAATGCCCAACTGAATCTTCATAAAATCCGGAGTACATCAGGCAATGTTTTTTTTTTTTATTGACGGCATTTTATCTTCAGACAATAGTTCTCAGCATATCAAGTGAAAAAAAATTATCAAAAGGTAGTAATCAACAGAGTAATTCTTCATTATTATGTTTAACATTAAGGTTGGTATATTCAAACGAGTCATCTTCATGGGATGTAAAAAAAGAACATTAGTGTCGCCATAGACAAACTAACAATACATTCTACAATAATTATTCTATAATAATAATACAATAATTACTACAGGCGCCACCTGGTGTCAACAAGGCTATTTAAGTAGAATCATTGCATTAGCGAAACATTAAGAACATGTATACTTTTGTATTGGGTTTTTTGGCATATGTAAAAGGAATAAAATAAAAGATAAAAACGGTTCATTGGGTAGACATAAATTCATAGTAAGCTCAGTTTGCCTAAATATCCTCATAGTCAGTAAATTCTTTCCAAAATAGGTTTGATAATTCCTTCTTTAAACTATTCTGGTCTTCAATATCCCTGATATTATTGGGCAGGTTGTTCCAAAAAAACATCAGAATTTGATAAGGATCTTGATGTGTTTTCCTTTCCATCTATATGCATTTAATTTTCGTCCCACATTCCCTCTTAGTTCCCTATTTGCTTCTCTGTCTACAAAGGTTTCAGTTCCAGAGATAAGGCATAGAACTCTTCTCTTTCTTCTAAACCTTAAAGGCAAAATTTTGCAGGATACATGCAAATCAAAATTTGATATATGTCCCCGGACCCCCCTCAGGGTTCTTGGTGCCTTATTCTGAGATTTTTGGAGCCTACTATATACATATTGGGGACCCAAATCCAGGCAAATAGTACTGTTTTCGAGTATGGGCAACACAAAGGCTTTATATAATTTAATAGCAATATCACTTCCTATATAAGGTAGTATTTTTCTGATTTTTGAGGTCTCAAAATGTGCTCTTTTCCTAAGATAATTTATCATTTCCTCCATTCGAAGCTGTGAGTCAATCGGAGTACCTAAGTATCTGAATACATTCATGACTTTTATATCAGTATTATCAACCACGTATCTGGGGAAAATATTCCTATTTCTTCTACATTCTTCTACATAAATTCTTTCTACCTTTGTTTTTTTTGCTATTTAATTTTAAGCCATTGTGCTTACACCATTCATCAAACTTGGTTACATCATTCTGCAATTCATCGACATCATGGTGAGTGACAATTTTGCACAAGATTACACAATCATCAACATACAGTAAGATCGTCCTGGGTAAGACCTTAAAATGCCTGGTCCAGGGTGGGACCTTAAAGTGCCTTGGTCCTGGGTAAGACCTTAAAGTGCCTGGTCTTGGGTAAGACCTTAAAGTGCCTTTCTGCCTCTTTTCTCTGTCTCTCTCTCCCTTCTTCTCTATCTCTATTTCCTGGGTATGATCATAAACTGCCTCCCTCTCAGCTCTCCCGCCCTTGATATAACACTTCCAAGTGTTGATAAGGGCGTAAAGCAACCAATCTCACTCACTCACCTTAAAGTGCCTTTCTGTCTCTTTTCTCTGTCTCTCTCTCTCCCTTCTTCTCTATCTCTGTTTCCTGGGTATGATCATAAACTGCCTCCCTCTCAGCTCTCCCGCCCTTGATATAACACTTCAAAGTGTTGATAAGGGCGTAAAGCCACCAATCTCACTCACTCATACAGTAAGAAGTTTGATGAGAAATTCATTTAGACAATATCATTCATATAGTTTGATAAATAGGAAACTGGAACTGAGCCCCCAACCTCCTCAACGAATGAAAACTGACTGCTTGAGGATCCAAACCGATTTTTGATACGAGATCCTTGAGAAAGTCCATTACCTCTCTGTACATCACAGGTTTCCCCTGAATGTGGAACAGAGGGTCTGAATCCTCCCCAGAGGAGATGCATGCTGAGAAGATACACAGCACACAACCGATAATTTGCAGATAATCTTGCAACAGGGATGTCTAGAACTCTGTTTCTGTTCTTCAGGGTCTTAGTAGCTTGTACATGAAGAGTCATGCCAGATGAGTTAAACTCTACATCTCCTCTGGTGAGAACATGGGCATATAATAATCTGTCGACGAAGTTTGAATTATGTTAGATTTCCTTAAGAGAGAAAGAAAGGATAATATTATTGAAAACCACATAGCAAACTGTCTAGAATCATTGAACTTCACATGGTTTGACATAAGCTTCAATTGTGCTGGAAGAAGGGCCATCTTCTGATCAGGTCTAGTTCCTAAGATGTGTTTGAGTCCATCCAGAATCATCTTGATAAGGTAAGAATCGCGGAATGAAGCATCATACCCATAATATTTATGTAAAGTCACAATAGCCGATAGATAGTTGTTGACAGTTGAGAACTTGGACGATTTAGCCTTGAAAACCAAGAACCTGGCCACTGTGTGGACGTCAGAACATAGGTATGGTAAGTCATAATTGTGGCAAAATCGCTGGAAAATTGACCATTGTGATGATCTGACGGACTTGGTATTAGCTGCCCATGCAGAAGGAATAAGAGCCGTCATCTCAGTGTCCAGCTGCTCGATTTCGACTGCAACAAAAATTGAAATTATCTGAAAAACTAATTCCAGAAGATTTCACGTGAAATATGGTCAGGAAGCACATTCTCTGGGCCAGGAACGTGAAGAGAAGTTAGATGGAAGTTATATAAAACACTCATCCAGTACAACTCGCGCAGTATTTCCATGCAAAATTTGTTTGAACTACAGCCCTTATTTATTAAAGCTGTCGCCTGAGAATTGTCACAGAAAACAATCACATGTTTATTCCGCCATAGTTCTTTGTATCTGATAGCAGCCAGGAACAGTTTCCAAGACATTTATGTTGGCACGATGAGCATCAGGAACGTTCACATTAGTCCAGTGTGTAAAACAGGGATCACACAGGGAAATATCTTTGGGAATCTCATCATCAGAAAAATATCCGACCCAATCGTCGTCGCATACGATACCGTACTCAAAGAGGGATGCATCAGTAGAAAACGACACAGAAGACTCTTTGGATCTGTCTATAATGAACGAGGTCCCGTTGAAAATGGCAAAGAATTTTTCCCACCAAGCTAGGTCGAGTTTAAATTCTTTTGGATACAAACATTCTTTTCAGGTAAGCCATGTAGAAGATCCACAACTCTGTGAGAAAAAGTACGACCACAATGAACTACTTTGCTGCAGTGACACAGAATTCCACATAGTCTCTGAATTTGCTTTTTGGTGGCACGATAACGACCCTTAAAGAAGGATAATTCGACATGAAGCTTCTTCAACTTTTCTTCAGGTAGGGATAAGGTCATTGCACCAGAGTCAATCTTAATACCGAGGTAGACACAAGTGTTGCTAGGACTTGTACATTATTCCAGCTAACCTCGAAGCCAAGATCACCTAATAAAGTGATTAATTCAATCTGTATGGCTTGACGCTCGTTGAAAGACGATCCCACAATTAAGTAGTCGTCTAAATAGGCTGCGATGACATAACCACAACGAAACATTACCCTCACCACAAATTTCGCTGATAGAAGAGAAAAGGAATGGGGCACATCGCCAATTAATACTTTGGAAAGTCCAGTGGTGTGGAGAAATACTAACAGACCTATAAGCCGATTTGAAATTATTTATCGACTTGTTCAAGGGACGACTGCAGTCTGTTATTGGTCTGAAAGCACCACCTTTTTTGGGCACAGCGCCCACAGCATGTACACAGGTAGGATATCCCTCGCTGAAATGAATTTTCCTTCCTTGATTTCCTGAGACATGAGTGTATCAACATAGTTAAAGGCATCAGTTAAAGGCATCTGCCTCCATAACGCTGTTATAGTTGTGCATGCAATAAGGACTAATATCAGCACCTGAGTCTACAATGGGAAACCCATGCATAATTCCATGATGTAGGTAATCACGGAAGGGGATGTTAGGCTCCAGGCGAAGTTTATTTTCCCAAGCAAGTAGCTTCATCTGAGAAAGACAACCGCTGATAACATGAGTGTCATTGACATGATCAGCTAGACCCCATCGCTGGTGAGAAACACAGTCTAGCCAATCACGATCGGGGTTTACAAATGATGGATAATCGGGTAAGGAAAACAGATATGGCTTAATAACTTCAGGAGACAATGCGTTGATAGGGTACATTTCACCACCGATGTCTGCCAACATGACTGGGTCCAAACCATTTAAGCAATATGAGAAGTCGTTGACGAAATCACAAGAACAGTTGTTTGTTGATTTCCAGCTGTCAGATTTCTCCGAAACCTTTGTTTTGTCCTGTTTCTTGCGATTATAAAAGCCACTAAGGTAGATACTGGCTCCAAACTGGTCAGGGGGTCCGAAAGAATCAGTTCACGCAATATAATTATCCACATCATGTCTATCGTAAAGGACACAACCAATAGTCGAGAAGTTAGGATCCACAACATGACGCCCTACATACAGCATGTGTTGCAGGTAGCCATCAGCAGTGTCACGGTTTGATGGTAGGACATAACTTGACATTGATACTCGGGTCTATATTCAATACCTTTTTTTCGATGGGGTGCCTTGATTCACTGAGAGTGACAGTTGCTCGATACATCCAGTCAAAGCTACCATGTCCCTGGCCGAAGGTTGCTGAACTTGGCCGGTAGAGAACCAGAGGAGCCCGACTGATTTGGTGGCGACGACAAAGAACTTTTTGCACTCTCCAGAGCAGCCAGTCTGTCAACTATCGATGATAATATGGAATCAGTTGACTGCTTTTGCTTCCCATCCGGGTTGGACGTTTTCAAGGATTCTGTACCCATCTTTTCCAAATACTCCGTACTTTGGATCAGTTTTGTCCGTACAGCCAGAAGCTTCCAAAAGAGACATAAATGGAGGTAAGTTTCTCTATGATTATATCACAACCACCAGTGTACTTACACTGAGATCCGTGTGGGATATAATGTAAAAATCCACTATTGGAGCATTTGCCCAGCTTAGGCATTGACAAAATTATTTATATTTGACCGGAGACGTGTTACTGCCTGCAACGCCAGATCAAATATGGCGAATGTGGCCAGCCGTCGTCTAGGCGACTGCTGCCAAGGTCACAAAGGCGAGCACTTCCGGATCAGGATATATGTCCATAGGCCTCCGACATATAGATAGAGAGAATGGGACGAGCCGGCAATAATCGAAAATTTATAGGACTTGATTCGTCCACATAAGCACGATGCCGTAGGCAGAGTGCTTATGTGGACGAATCAAGTCCTATAAATTTTCGATTATTGCCAGCGAGATATCACCAGATATTGCCAGCGAGATATCACAGATATCACTGAAAAAATATTAAAGAGGTCTCAGAGAGCCCCGCTGCCCCGCTGACAGCCCCACCGACACAGTGACAGCCCCGCTGACAGCCCCGTTATTAGCCAAGTTATATTGTTGACTTAAAACGTTCATATCGCAGCCATTTCTTGAGCTACATTAATAAAACTTATATCATTCAATAGAGACTTTAATGCTCTATTTAATGATGGGATTTTTATTATGTATTTCTCTAATCATAGTACCAGAATCACGGGTGGATTACCGATCGCGGGGATTTGTTTACATCCTTTGCGGGGATTTGTTTACATCCATTGCTCCGCGAAGCATATAAACAGAGCTATTTTTAGACAACTACATTCATATAGGACGCGTCCTATATGACTATTTTTATAGCACCCCACTTATAGCACTTCTCATATAGCATGCGCGTATAATAAACAAACATATAGTACTCCATTGATCATAACTCGGTCTCCCTTGGGTCTGGTATTTAAAATGTCAGCCCCCTTCTTGATTGCATTCATGGCCAATAATTTCATCAGGCCATGCTTCTTTTTGGCTTCTGTTGTGCAAAAATCATGGCAATACATCTTTGCAGCATTGGGCCATTCGGCTGTAGGAAACAGGTGATTATCTGCAAAAACATCTTGAGAATCTTGAACGAATTTATCCCTCATAGACTTGTGAAGACGCCTCATAACAAGGGGGGAGTGGTTTTACGTTCTCCAATTTGTGTCTGCCAGTATGCTGTATCGATCACTCCTTCCCACACAGTAGGTGATAAGCCTTTCAGAATTTTCTTCGCAATATTTAAAGGGCTCAGTTTGGTTTGGGCAATTTTAGCAATATTTTCCACAACCAAGTAATTGTCTTTAGCCTGTTGCTTGAGTATTTCTTGTTCATCATGGGCTCTTTCAATCCTGGTTTTGTTATAGTGACAGTCTCTATTTTTTCTAGCTTGGTATCAACTGCTAGATCCCTTTTCTGATTCCCTTGGGTGTTATTTTCGACAACTAGAGGTGATCTATCTTTTCTCTTTAGAACATCAGGCTGGGAGTTTTCAGTCATATTTCCTTTTTTTCACTGTTTGTATATCAAGAGTCAATCTTACCTGCTGTCAGCACCCCACTAGCATACACCGGCCATGCCAGTCATTGTTTACTGCTATTTATAGCCCACCGCTATGTTGCGAACATTCAACTCCTTATATCATCACTCACGTTCAAGTAAAATTTCCAATATTCTCGAATAAAATCTGTTTTTTAGAAATTAGTAATCCTATGCACCAACCCTAACCTTATTTGGTTCTTCAGTAGGAAATGTGGTATTTAGTATCGCTGGTACTCCGCAATATAAGGGTTTTTACTATGGAAGACCTTTTACCCATCAACCGATGTCAAATGGCCGAATCGGATGCCGAAATCCGATGCCCGAACCGAACCGAACCGAACCCCGAACCCATACCGAACCCTGTATGACAATACGCCATTATAAAGCATAGCAAACAACTCTCACCGAAAAGAAACAATTCGGAAAAATTGTCTTTTTTCGGCCTCATTTCGGCCTCGGTTCGGTAATCACCGACCTTTATAATTTGCCGAATGATCCGATATCCGAACCGAGCCGAACCGATATTTAATAAATTCGGGAGAAATTCGGTAAAATCTCTCTTTTATTCGGCTGAATTCGGCCGAATTTAGTCCGAATTCGGACTAACTTCGGACTAAATTCGGACGTCACATATTGGGCCACTGTGTCGCCATTTCCCAACGGATTGGAATACTTTAAAAGGCTCTGTAATGCTGACATTTTTCCGGTTCGTTTGGTATACAATACAAGTTCATAGTCTTAATTAACTTGCCTGTACAGACGTTAATTAATAATTTAATATATTTTTTCATATTGTAAAATATTCACCTTATATAATACATTACTAGCAATGATTGCCAAATGAGGTACAGATAATGATTCAATAACTATATGATTTTAGGACAGTCAAATAGATATGTTCAGGTATTTAATACATTTTAAATTTTGGAAAAGGCTCAAATAGTTTTCGAGTAATGAGCATAAGTATTCGGACATAATTTTAGACGTTATTTAAGCAAATTAGTTATACCTGAGTATAATGAGTAATGAGCGGCACTATGTGTAGAAAGACAGAGAGAGAGAGAGAGAGAGAGAGAGAGGAAAACAGGGACTTGTTATGTATACTGTATGTTATGTATACTGTATATTATGTATACTATAATTATGTTAGTTATATTATATGGTATGCGGTATATATACATGTATGTATGGATGATATATTGTATGTATATTATGGTGTATGTGGCCAATTCCACCAATTTGGCAACATTTGGTCTCCTTCTGTCATAATCATTTTATATCATTTTCTGAGTCAGGTGTGTATGTCAGGTATGTATGTATGTATGTGTGTATGTATGTATATGTATGTTATATAAGCATAAAAGATTGCAGAATGCTGAGTATCCGAATTTCGGCCGAATTCGGCCGAGTTTCGGCCAAAACTCGGCCGGGTTTCGGCCGAGTTTTGGCCGAATTGATCCAATTCGGATATCCGAAGTTCGATATATGGGTAAATGGTCTTCCATATTTTACACAGTCTCAGCGTGAAACATGTCAGACCCATTCAAAAACCGCACCAATGTTATTGTCCAAAATTACATGAAGTGACATTATGTTCTTATTACACAAAATGTTTGTGAGCTAACCATTTATTTGTAATAATTAGCAAGACCAATGTTTGTTTATCACTAAGTTACATACTACATGCATGCATTAAGAAATCAATATCATACCTTTTACACTAAAACCTTCAAGGTGGACCTTGTTATGAGAACCCTACATTTCGATTACTTAACCCTTATCAACTCGTTTTTTACATTTATTTTTAAAAAAAACAAAAAAAACCCTGCTAGTTTCAGCTATATCTATTTAAAGATTTTTGTTTTCGTACATGACAGAAAATGTAGATACACACTTGGCTTACAATCAAGCGTTTTTCAAGGTCATCTGCTCTAATCTATTAACAGTGAAAACAATCATTTCAAATTAGCGAAAAAAATACATTTCTCAATTGGTTAAAATCAATGCAAGTATTGTACAAATATGTTTCGGTAATTTTCCTCCAAAAACTTTAGATATCATCAACTAAAATGGCTTTCTTCTACCAGGTTAAATGAAGTAATTCTTAAAAACTTAATTTCGCTTCTCGAAGTAATTCTTTTATACCAAATTTGTGTTCTATGATGTCTTACCGCATAAGTCGCAATAGATTGGGCAATACTCTTGGAAAATGTCGAGTGCTAAACAATTCCCAGGAAAATCAGGGCCTAATGGAAAATTATTACAGTTGGTAACTTCTGGCAACGGAAAAGGCTGGAAGTCGATTTCGTCCTTGCACTCATCTGAATGATAGAAAATATTGAATTATTAAATGCGTCATTATAAAATCCTGTATATTATGATATATTATTCAAGACCCTGCTCATGCATTGAATAGAGCTATGTTTGATGATTTGCTGTATTCTCAGCTATTGCGACAATGCAAATCTTAATTTAATTCAATACAATTCAACATAATAAAAATAAAAATTTAATTTTTATTATATTGAAAAAATAATATTATTATTTATTTGTACCTAAAAGCGCAAAGGAGGCATACACCTGAAAAAGTAAATTCCAGGTCCTCCATTATGCTTCTAGTCTACGGGCAAAAAAATCAAATTAAAGTAAAATAAAGCAACTGAACCATTTGCATTCTTTTTTATTTTTTTACCATCTGCATTTTTAACAGCTTACATGCAAATAAAGAACTCAGTGAATTAACTGAAAATCTCACATTGACAACGGTTTCCGAACCAGTTATCTGCACAGATGCAGGTACAAGTCGCAAGATCGAGGAGCCCACACTCAGCACAAACCAAATCACATGTTGCCTGTCTTTTTGCCCTAGTTTTCTTTTCCACACCAGTTTTCACTGCATATTTCTCCACTTTAGATGAAGTTTTGGTGTCTCTCATGCAGGTTCCATTTCCAGGTGCTGAAACCAGAAGGACCTATGATATCAACAAACATGATTATTATTATACACTCACTCACTACTATCGCAGCCACAACAGCCGTTCATTACTGATGGAATGATAATGAACTTGTGCTTTACCTTCGGGACTACTTTCTGCTCAAATATAGTCACACTCACAAATTTATTGATTACTGTATAGCGCCACATTCGCACAAAGGTGTCCTAATAACCTTACCACACACTTTATGATGCACGGAAACACTTTTTTAAGCTTACCTCACAAATATTTAGACCGGACCAATTTGGAGCTATCGATGATATGCAAAGTCAAGTAACAACAGGATGATATCAAATATTGTTTATCCTAAAAAAAGCATCATTAGTTACTTTACTATGAGTGACTGACCATCAAGAAATATGGCTAACTATCTTTAATGCATGAACAAATATAAAAATACTTATTTAGTCGTCCTTGGTGATATCTCAAAATCCAATTTTTGCGACTTGACATGTGACTCCTGTTTCTGCAACACATCACATATGAAATAAACAAATCCAATACCGCCTTCACAATCTATTTTCGCCATAGATAAGCTATTGTAATTTTCTATATGATCTGTGTTATCCAAAGGGTGAATAGGAAATATTACTAACTACATAGGCCACAGAGGTGTGGACAGTTTCTCTTCACGAGTTCATTGGCACATGAATCTGGTTTATACATTCTACAGTAGAGGGCAGCACCAGACTGTGGCAGATGCAGCAATTCATCTTCCCGGCATTCATCTGTTCGGAAAAAAATGGCTCATTTATTTATTCACTTCTTGGTTCTTCATTAGGGCATCGATTTACATATTATATGAGAGGTAGTTTGCATTCACAAATATATTTATAAAAGAAAAGGTTGTATTTTAGCATAATGCTTTGGACCTAGGTGAGACGAGTTACATGAATATCCTGTAAAATGTAGCAAGGAGATTATGTTTTCGCTTCAATAGCTGTAACAGCGACTTTCTCTAGGTATAATTATTGACCTGGCACTGCTATAACACTATAGATGAACGAATGGTCCAGTTGTTAGAGACGATTTAAAAAGAATAAAACGGCCAGAGAAAGAGCCTACATGTATATACCAATATTTATAGTTATACTTCATGATAATTCATGACCTGAAGATGTATTGATATTTTGATAATTAATCCAACTGTTTCATAACTTATGTACATAATACTTATAATTATTTATATTTATTTTTCTCAAATTCATACTTACTCTGGCAAAGTTCTCCGAAGTTCCCTGATTCACATCGACATGTACACGTCTTCTCATCGAGGGTACCACAAGAACCGCAGTCTACCTCACAATCTAAATTTAAAATGTCCCTTTTTATTATTAAGGTAGTTATTAAATAGATTGTATCAAGGTTCAGTCATTCAGATAGGAATTGAACAAAATCAATTTTGAGATATCATCATATTTGAAAAGATTAGATCAAGCCGATTCGAATGATGGCAAACATTAAGGACATCTGAGAAGTGTTTCTATATTCTATGTTAGATATATTTAGGTTTGAAAATATGTCTGGATGGACAATTGCCAGTAAAGTAGCTACGTATACTCGAAACGATGACCTTCAAAATGCAAGGATATTTTTTGATACAATGTCCTGAAATGTGGTACATAGATTTACATATATATTACTACAGGTTCTAAGCCCTCCAGAAATCAGAACATTCCAAAAAAAGATGTTGTGAATTAATCACTTTGAAAGATATTAAGTTTGCGACTTCTGACTCATTTCCCTGAAACAAATCACATATGGTGCTAGTAATAATATAAAGTCAAGAACATTTTACAGGATATATGGGTCAGATCGTCAGAACATGTACAATCAGTAACTCTACACATTTAATAAATTTCACGAAATTCGACTCAAACCTGATAAATATATTTCAATATATTTATAACAATTGCGTTCATTCACAATATCTGTTTGATTATGCTGAACTGTATTTTGAACCTTGTTTTTGTCCTAAATTTTAATTATTTGAGAGGATTGGTGAAGGCGAATTGTACATTTTCTGACAGCCTCACCCACATATGTATGACATTCTCTAAGATATTACTCACTGCATTCTTCATCAGTGGGTCCGCATCTACCTATATAAGAAAATGCATTGTATCTGTATCGATTACATAGCCTCCGTTGCAGAACAATCTGCGAGCTCAATAGTAACACTGAAAAAGCTACTCGCAGATTGTTATGCAACGAGGGCAATATTGAGGAATAGATATAAACCACTGTCCTATAAAAACCTACTATCTTACTTTCGATATGCCACGTTATAAAGATAATAAAGTAAGTTCAACTTACTTTACTGTTGCTTTAATTTGATCGTTTTGCTTGCTTTTCTGTAATTTCCTAGATACTCGATATTTGCTATACATATTATTTGTGCAAATGTAATAAGTGTGACCACGATAAGCTGAGAACAACCACGTTGTAACGCTTTTCACGGAATAAATACATCTTAAACTAAAGCATTTATGATTGTATCAATGTGGGATGGAGTATATAATTATGATCACCAGAAATGTGTACTGACTAGACTTCCGGTTCGCGCTTGAATCGAATAGGGTGCCAGAGCCTAGCTCCAGGGTGTTACCTCTTTTTTTTCAGGGAAATGGGCGAAATCCAGACATAAAATTTAGGATACCAATCGGAAAAGTTATAGAGAACACCTAGGAAAAATCAAAAACGGACTATTCAGCAAACAAATAGAATACTTGAGTAGCGTGGAGTGGACCGTTGGATTACCGCCATCTTGACCATGGCCAAGCTGGATTATAAGGGATTATCGCCCACCAGACTGACCACTCATGCAAGCATATCAGCGATAAACTCAGGGAAGAGTGATAAGGAAATACACACGGTGTAAATACCCATAAAAAGTTGCAAGGAGCACGGACATTAGAAAGGAACTCTTGGTGATACCTTAGGACTTAGGGATTATCATAAATAAGGTGGCCGTGCACAAGGGTGAAATGGTCAACGATCGGTGGCTGTAAAAACAATACAAAGAGAGTAGAGGCGCCACCTCGTGATATATAATTATAAGACTTGCACTCTTCGTTCCTCCTTCCTCCACCACGATGGGCGAAGAGGGAGAATCCCCTGGGGAGTTAGGCCTCTTGGCACTGATGGAAAAAATGAGGGTCGAGTCTCTGGAATACCACCGAAAAACTCAGGAAAACTTTAAAACCCTATTCAGATTGCTGGAGAAGCGTGAAAAATTGCTTGAGAAATGTGATGAAGTTGAAGGTGGTGTAAGATCCAACGATGTGGATGATGAAGTTGAAGTGGATGTAAGTTCCAACAAGGTGGATGTAAGTACCAACAAGGGAGCCATGCTGGAGGACCAGAAATCCAACCTTATGGTACTGTTGGAAAGGCCTGATAACATTGAGAAGAATGATTACCTAGAACAACAGATGATGACAGAGCAAAGAGCTGCAGAACTCATTCAGAAAATATATTCCCCAGGCAACGAATCCCAAGACAACCTATACACTGAAGTCTCCAACATTATTGAAAAGCTCTTGGCTTTCCCAGACACAAAAATAAGGAGATATTATAGAGTAATTGGACAGTTGTGGTTGGATACAGGTTAGACTGGCCTTAGAGCTAATGTGATATTACTCCAAGGACTGGCCAACTGGAGCAGAAGAATAGGTTGAGTGTTCTTGTTCTAGAATACAATATTCCTCATAATTCCTTGAAATGGTGATGAAACGGATATCATTCAATATATTATGAATAAGGTGGTATAAACACATGGAAGAGACAAATCGTTGAACATTATTCTTTCATGCTTGAGTCATTTTCATGTGTCCTTTGTAATTGAGTATTATCATAATGGCACTATATAAGAAGTAGGAATACGTTTTAAGGGAGGTGGAAGTTAATGACCAATAATAATGACAGTTGATATAGTCCACTTTTACATGTTTTTGTGGGGTTATGAAGGACGAAATATGTTGTTCATTTAACTGGCATGATCCGTTCTGTATGTAACATCAGAATTAAAATCGCTGCACAGTTACCATGGAAAAAGAAAGAAGAAAAGGAGATATTACTAATGTTTATATCATTCAATTATTGTTGGTAAGCTTGTTCAGTCAGCTTGATGTAACTTGTTTCGAATATGTCCCATTTTGGTAATAAAATCGTTTTGCAAAAATAAAAAAAATAAAAATACAAGGGTCATTTGATATAGTAATTGGTATCTACAGTGTCCTTAAAAAGAAAGTATATAATGCTCTCATTCTAGTTTTAAATGAGGAGTCTGATCTTATTGTAATAAATTAAATCTGGAGATAAATTATGACAAATCACTACTGTTCAAAATTATTTGGGACAAGATACTTAAGTGATGAGATATGGAGAGATACATATATAATACATTGTTTAACAATATGCTGTGCCTTAGAGCATAGATAATTTATAATTGTTCTATACTTCCGGTTAAAAAAATGTAAGCGGTTTATATTCATAAATTTATATATTCATTATGTGAGTATATGGTGAAACCTAAGGTTATAACACAAATGATAAACCAAAATAAAGGTTGTTGTAGCATTGTAGAGGCCAAGACGGCAGGTTAAGGAAATGAAGCGGATTTGCATAAATATATCAGGTCCCTTCCCCCTTCTGCAAAGGGGGTGGAGTAATGTATAACAGGTATATTTATCCTCGATGTAACACAAATGAAGAAAACTGTCTACATGTGAAAGAAATAAATGGATGTTGCAAAAATAAAAAAAAAAAAAATGTGTACTGACTATCACATAGACCATTTGAAGTGAATCCTGTGCCAAATGTTTCCAAGCATCCTGAGGTTCTTGCACCTACTTTGTACACGCTTTCACCGTCCTGGCTTTCCCTAAAATAAAATATCTTGTAATTATTCCCAGAACACAAATAAAGGTTCCAAGAAAATACATTACCCTGGCTAATGATTTTGAAATGCATTGGCCCATTTGCGCATAAATATAGAATCGATCCTGGCGGATGGTATTCCAGAGAGGCATCCATTTTCAGTTGTATTTGTATGCAATTGACACTAGACTTTAAAATGAAGAAATTGACAAAATAATTTAGGTCAATCTCCTTCATATTTATCAAATAATCATGATAACAAATAGAAAGTATTCTTCAGACTAATTCTAAAACTTTCAAGATGTTGAATGACAATTCTGTTGGATATTTTGTTGCTGTTAGAATTACCCTCTGCCTTGTACCAACGCATCGGTATCATTATACATTAGATACCTTCATGTAGGGAATCGGGAAATCATTTGGAAACTATTAGAAAGCATATAGGGCACCCAATATTGTTTGATTACTGAAATATAAGAAAATGTGAGAAGATTCCGTATGGATTACATTAATGAAATCATGTGAAGACACTTCCACTCCTCGACCAATTGAGAAACCCTACAAAGGGAATTGTCAACTCGAGTAAAATAGAATTTTTTTAAAAAAAACCCAACATACCCGGCCTGATAATAACACACCACAAGAGCAGCGTTGATTAGTGCAGACCCATTAACGTCACTAGAAGGACACACATTAATGGCGCAGCCTATCTCCCAGTGCTTTGCTGTCACCATCTATAGAAAAAGTTACAACACGTTCACTTGAATGCATACAATGTGCACAAGGAACGACAGCCTTATAGGTAGTATTGGCTATGCCTTACAGAGAAATAAGTCATCAATCACAAAATGTATGCAAACTTGATATTTTTCAAAGTGTTTCATTAATAACATCTCTTTGTAGGAATGTTCTCGTTTTTGGAGTATCTAACGTTTTAAGTAGTACATTTCAAGACTGTATGAAATATGTGATGTGTCTCAGGAAAATGAGTCACAGGTCGCAAGAAATAGATTTTGAGATATTATCATATTTAAAAAGACGAGACCAAGCCTATCCATCTAATAAGTATTTCTATATTTTAAGTTTGCTATTTTTATTTTTGGTTACTTACTTGAATATAGGAAGCGCAACTACTGTTGCAACCTGGTGGGGACGTACTGGATAGTTCCTTTTCTCTCCACCAGGTGTAGACGCTGTCGTTGAAGTGTCTCAGGGACGTTTCCATCTCTCTGGCTGTGTAAATATTTGCCGCCGGAAGGTTGTCAGGGTGGAGAACGTAGTCTTTCAGATCAAGATCAATTGGACTACTGTCCTGTGTACATCTTGCAGAATGTTTCTGGGCCACCCAGGCGAGATCTTTACTCCATTCCTTCAACATAAATGTGCAGAGAAAGTGTCAAGACAAGACTCCTACTTTGGTTTGGAGGATTTGCGGAAGTATTGCGGTAGCCTGCTGTAGAATAGGGTAATACCGATGTGGGGAGGAAAGGAGAGAGGTATAGACTGTCTGACCAGGTATAGAAACCCATGAGTAGACTATCAAAAGATCATCTCTGGCTCTTACTTTAAGATTACTTTAATTTGACTCCCTTTTAACTTGTTTTTTGCTCTTAGTATCAACTCTGTTATTATAATCCGCTTTAATATCAGGTGGCGGCTGGGAGACCTGCATGGATATATATATGCTGGATGTTATCCAGAAGCTTGGTCGCCCATTTGTCTAATTACCTTAGACAAATAAAGTATTTCGCAATTCAACTGGCTGTTGGAGTTGGCAGGACCGGTCCTAATTTTCTCCATATGTACATGATCTCCAAAATCCCACCATAATCATGCAACATTATGCTGCTAATACTGTCCTTTTATAGTGATCGAGATGAAAATTAATACCTAGTCAAGTACAAGACAACCTAACCTTACAAGACACTTGGTGTAAAGTATATTTTTTGATGTTTTCATTCTATCATCCCTTTGACAGTGCCGTAGTTCTTTGCACATTCATCCTCTTTAACCTCTAGAAGAATGGATTTTATCCTGAATTAAGCTCGTCTAGCTTCTTTTCAATCTCTTCCCATGTGAAACATTGCTAAATAAATAATTTCTAAATCAGTTACAACACACCATTTCATCCTGTATCGAGTCATGCACCATTGCACTGGACATGTCGTTAGCGCGTTCAATTAAAATTAGAGTTTGGTCAGTTTATTATACTTTGAACCTAAGAAGTACTTTCCCAATATTAAAATTATTCATCGATAATCTAAAGAAAAATATTGAGACTCCAAAGCTGTGTTCCTTGTATCAAAGAGTGTTAGTCCCCTACATGTGAATCATAGATAGGCCGCTAAACGCATGAACCGTTCATTTGACACACATAAAACCATTTTTGACAGATAGATGACAGATCTGATAGATGGACAAGATTAGATGTGTAACAAGATTGTACCCAATCAATGCTCTTGTTAAGCATGATTATGAACATGGGCACTAAAAGCCTAACACTGTATGGGCAATCTCTTGTTAGACACAAACTGCCAGGTCGATGTCTGAATGGCAAAGGTGATACTTTTCCGCCATTTAAATTGGTAATTCGGTAATGTATTGAATATCATTATTTAATATTCTAATGATATTTAGATGAAATGAAACAGGCCATACGAGCTGTTATGAACTTTTTGAACTGCCTAACAATTAGTCGGAATTTGCATATGACTATTGTAAGCCTTTGGTCACTATAACGGAATTAAAACAGCATTCTCAGCTATTATAAGAATACAAACTTTAACAACTTTATTCATAGTATTACTTATAATGACTGGATTTATCAATTGTCTGCGGTGTTTGTATACAAATTGGAAATTAGGCTGAGGGAAAACGGCCGCCGGTAAGCGATAGTAAGTGAAACTAATGGGAAACCCTAAACAGAGGGTAATGGGTTTACAATGCAACGGGATTATTTAAGGTAAGTCTAATCAAGAAAAAATAATCAGCGACATGTTACATTTAGCGTGATGTTTAGCGTCTACATGTGTGATGTTTAGCATTATATTGATATTGAATATTGTTTTTGGAGATTTATTTTATTCATCCAAAGCTGCTGAAGAGACTAAAATCGTTACTAAACTCCTCTATCTGTAAGATCAATTTTGAGGGTAGATAAAAGGACAATCATTGATAACAACTTGATAGATCTAAAAATTTTAACAAGTGAAAAGAGAGGGGAAATTCATATTCTAGAAAGTGCTTTTCGCTTAGCCAATTCAGAAACAAATTTAGACAAAAGGATCCTGAAAACAATGAGACATGCAAAAAACAGAAAAAAATCTAATAATCAGTCGCCCAAAATCATCCCTCTATCAAAATAGTTTCCTTTATAAAGCCAGTATAGCATGGAACTCTCTACCCTCTGAGGCTCATAATTTCGAAAATACCAAGAAACTACGATATTTTTTTAGAAAATAACTAAATGAATGTTAAACAACCCTTGGGTGCCTTAAAAATTGTTCTTTAACTTTGAAAATGAAGGTATAGTTAATTCATGACTTTGAGATAATATATTTTATTGGACCCGTGTGTTCTATTTTTATTTTACTCTATCTTTTAACCTAACGTTATTCTCTTACATATATAGATTATATATGGGCACATATGTCTGTGAGACTCGAGCTCCTTATATCCTTATGCCTAGGTATCCTGAGTTCTGACCTTAGTCAGCCAATACGTGTATTGTGTGATTTAACTTTATAACCTATCTTATAACTTGTTTTATGTTTAATATCCTGTATATTGTAGTGTGCTTGTAAAACAGTCTTATCGCAATAGAGCAACTTTTCAACAACAAAAAGCTAACAGCTGGAAGACCTGGATCTTATCCAGAAACCTGTTTACCGATTTTGTCTATTATTTCATTATTGTATAACGTCGGACAAATTTTTTTTTTTTTATTTATTTATTTCAAAATTAAGCCAATTACATTTAACAGTCATATCAAATACGCGTGTCGACTCTGTCGATGTTTTGTTGCGTTGCTATCTCAATGTTTATCAAATCTGCTTATTTCATATACCTTAGAAAACATAACAATTCTATATCGAAAAATCATATCAGTCATCGTTAACATTATCCTTCACTATCACCTACATATTCTGGCATCACATAATTGTACAATTCTTTGCTTATATCCGTGTTCACAACAAGGCTATATTATGATGTTTTATCAGAAATTATCGCCTAACCCTGATAAGGGCATTTGCTTCGAAATAAAAACATGTGAGACCGATAAAAACAATTCATATTGCAGTTATATCTCCAATATATGTTCGTCAATCACTTCCTCAACCTTCGACCAGTAATATTTCAACAATTTTGAGGCAAACTCATCCTTTTCAGTACAATTCCTTATTTCATATGGGAGACTATTCCATAGCTTGGGTCCCTTATAAAAGGCACTTCTTCGCATTCTTTCACTCTTAGGGATAAATTATCACGTAAATTTAGCAGATCATCGGTATTACAAATAAAAGTATTTTTCAATTCAATTCAATTCAAGTCATCACCAGAAAGGATTCGGCCGCGTCCTCCAAATACAAAAGATGCCAATCAAGTCCAATAAATATACTAGTGTCTCGTTCCATTCTTTATTTATTATATGCCCCTACCATAGAAAAATATTGAAATATTATATCCCTGACGAGGCTAAATATTTTACATGCCTTTAGCCAATTAATGTCAATTAATAACTGCCGCACTTAGGAGGCATAAACACATGGTAGAATTAATGTTTAATTAAGAATAATAATCATAGCAATAGAAATTGGAGTAGAAATAGTAGTAGGCCTAATCGCGGTGACAAAGACAAAGCAAAATGCTCCTAAACTGTACGATGTATGACATGAAAACCTTATAATATACGCCCATGTGTACCCAGTTAAAACTGGGGTTATTCCATAGATTGACGTCATTCAAAGGGGGGTATTCCGACCTAGCTTCTGACCTTTAATGGTCGTTCTAAGTCTGTCAATGAGGATTTGTATAGCAGACCTCATATTCTTAAATGTATATTAGCAAAACTTCTGACACTTAGGATCACGATCTTGATGTCAGAACATAAATTTTCAGGGTCAGGTAATGGAACTACAGTGGAACCTCGCATAAAGGCCACCTCTCTAAAAACCAGTTTCCTCTTATTAGATTAGCTCCTCTTATGAGACCACCTCGTTATGAGACCACATATATCGTTCAGTCCCAAGGGTGGTCCCAATAGAGAGGTTCCACTGTATAACTTTTAGAAAGGTCTGTATGTGACAATATGTGACAATAAGTATATGGGTGAAATCGCCAGAAAATGTACAATTCGTCTTCAACAATCCTATCAAATTTAAGACAAAAATGACTTTCAAAATGCAGTTTAACCTAACCAAGCAGAATCAATGCTAGAATCAATGCAACGCCGAATATACTCGAATTTTCCTAGCATCGACAAAGTCTAATTTAGCAGAATTTATTAAATGTGTAGAGCTGCCAATTGTACATTTTCTGAAGATCTGACCCATATCGCCATTAGGCCCTGCCTTGCTTGCCTTACTTCTCTCAAGATGTAAATGCATTATCCTCAGACTTATTGGCAAAAAAAACTAAAAAAGCCAGAAAAATTGGCAGCCATCTGGGATTTTCTCGGCAAATATAGGTCACCGCGAGTGGCATCCACCATGAATTTAATCAGTGATGGTCAGGCTATCAATCCAGGGTGGATGCCACCCTCTAACATTCCGTACCTCCTAAAGTGATTTCTAAGCCCCTTTTGAAATTCTGCCTCCAGTCTAGGTAGGTTCACTCCACGGTTCCGTACTCAATCGACCTTTCTCCATGCACCTTGGCTTGCCTAGTCATGAGTTTGTATTGATAATCTGCCCAAAATGCCCTGCAGAGGTTTCAGCCGGGGGCTTAAATTCAGTTGATAATTATGAGCAGCATTTACGAGCTTAATAATAATTATGAAGTCATCTTCAGAGAATAGCTCCGAGGCAAATGAGCACATTAGTGGACTCTCAGTGTGAATCGTTGACGGCGAATTAAAGCTAATGCCAGTAACCTTTGTTGAGGACGATAGCCGGAGAGATTCAAATGATTATCTTCTGTCAATGCAGTCGTAGTAAAATTACAGAGGTTAGAGACCCGATCGTAAATATTTGTTTATCATCTAAGGTAGGTCTTTGGTCCTAGACCAGTTCAGACAAAATAGTTTGTGTCTATATGTGGGTCAGATGTTCAGAAAATGTACAATTCACTTTCACAAATTCTCTGAAATAACCCAAATTTCAGACGAAAATCAAGTTCAAAATAAGTTCAAAACTGATTGCCAGAATAAATGTTATGCCAAATATACTCGAATTTACATATATATAGTATTGACCAAATTGCAGCCTAATTTAGCAGAATTTTCTGAAAATCTGACCCTGTATCAGAGGAAAATGTGTCTCATTGTATTTAAAATGACGGGATCAAGCGGATCGAGTGCTATTTAGGATAACTTCATGAGCACATAGATATATTCAATACACAGACTTGAGATTTGATATGTGTGTTTATGCGACTAACATCATTAAAGCACTTGTTTTCTTTCGGCCGACTCGACTTCAAATCAGCAGCAGCAGCAAAACACCTTTTATTAAATGTTGTTAGCAATTAGAGTATGATCCTAAGATCTAGTTTCAGAATGACTAAACATTTCCATCTATGCAAACGGTATAGGGATGAAACAGGTAAAAAAAACAGTTTTTTTTAATAGATATTGTAAATGTATTGGCCTTTATTTGTAATAAAAAAAGAAAAAGATGTCCAGCTGTAAACTAGAGCCATGTATTTTGGACTCTTACCAAAAGAAAAGAAACACTGAATTCTTTTGTGTATTTTCCGTCACACAAAACAATAGTTTTCTTATAATTTGAATTCCATTATAACAATTGCCTCATAAAACAAAGTTGAACAAACGCAATGATCCTACAGCTCATATAATTTGTCAAAGGTAAGCGCACAGATCTCCCAAAACAAAGAGACAGATGAATTCACAAGGAGAACAAAGGAGACTGCTCTGAAGTGTGGTATATTCTTTAGTATGTACATTACAGTGACTTTAGATATGCAAAGAACGAAATAATTACTGATAACCTGGAGAGCGTATAGGGAGTATTTATTGGACTTACTGGACTCAATTGCTGCCCAATATCGTCATATAAATATGTAATGGGTCAGATTTTCAGAAAATGTACAATTGGCAGCTGTACACATTTAGTAAATTAGGCTAAATTAGGCTGCAGTTTGGTCAATACTAGGTAAATTTGAGTATATTCGGGATTGCATTGATTCTAGCAATCTGTTTGGCTAGGTTGAACAGCACTTTCAACTTTATTTTCGTCCGAAATTTGGGTTATTGGAGAAGATTGGTGAAGTTGAATTGTACATTTTCTGAAAATCTGATCCATAAACTAGCACCTGGTTCCATTTCTTATTTATTTTATGCCCCTAGTATAGAAAAATATTGAAATATAAACATTTGTTCGGTGTTTTGAATCATCATAAAGTCATCTAAAAGCTAAAAGGAAAAACTATTCGATTGTTTATCGGACACGTACAATAACAATATTTGTATCACACGTCTTTTATCGCACCTCACAGCTAGAATGCGCGCATATATGGGTCAGAATTTCAGAAAATGTACAATTCAACTTCGCCATTCTTCTCAAATAACCCAAATTTCAGACGAAAATAAACTTCAAAATACAGTTCAATCTAACCAACCAGATTGCTAGTGTCAATGCAAAGCCAAATATACTCGGATTTACCCAGTATTGACCAAATTGCAGCCTATTTTAGAATAATTTACTAAATGTGTACAGGTGCCAATTGTACATTTTATGAAAATCTGACCAATATAATAAATCCATTTTCAGAAGTTGTATTGGCAAATAAATGTCAGCCTATATCTAAATAAAGACAAAGTAACGACGGCTTTGTACTTGCTCAAAACAGAAGATCTAAAGATAGCAGAATGATTAATGTGAGGTGTTCCGGGGAAAATGAGTCACAAGTCGTAAAAATGATATTTTTCAAAGTGATTTATGATCCGTTTTAGGAAAATGAGTCATAAGTCGCAAAATATGGATTTTGAGATATCATCATATTTGAAAAGAGGAGATCAAGCCGATTCCAATGATAGTAAACAAGGACACCTAATAATGTATTTCTATATTTCATGTTTGATATTTTTATTTTTGAAAATAAAAGTTTGCAATGCTTCTGGCAAGTAACTAAATATACTCCATACAAAAGCCTTCAAAACGCAAGGATATATTTAATACAATGTCCCGAAATTTGTTACACGGATTCGTATGACTATAAGGACTAGACCCTTTAAAAATCAGAACATTTTAATTAAGAGATTTTGTGATAAAAACACTTTGAAAAATATAATATTTTGCGACTTGTGACTCATTTTCCTGAAACACATCACATTTATTTACGAGATCTCCTTGTACGAATGTTCATATTTCTAAGCTCATCGTATGGAATACATTACTTTACTAGTAATTGTCCACCCAAAATACTGCAAACTTCGTTTTAAAAAATGATATCAAACATAAAATGTAGAGACACTTCTTAGATGTTCTCACTGACGTGAATATGACTCCACTTGGATGTTGTGATGGCATTAAGCAACCATCACTCACTCTTAGATGTCCTTAATGTTTACCACGATTGGAATTGGCTTGATTTCATCTCAAAATCCATTTTTTTGCGACTGACTTGTGACCCATTACCCTGCTACCAATATCTAAATATTATTGAAAATTGCATTAACTTACCAATCTATGCATATTAGACGCTGGCTCCATCTTTCTGATTGCATTGTGCATATCCACAATCAACTTGATATCCTCTTCTGAAACTCCAGCATAAGAAACGTCTCTTTTGTTCCTCCCAGTGCGAACCTTCCCCCAAACTCCCTTGCTGGAACTCTTAGCATCAGCCATCTCCTTTAACTGCAATCCCTCTGGTTTCTTGTCACTAATAAATCGGTGCTTCACGAAGATAGAAAGTCCAAAAGAAGCAAGCATAAGAACTAATGCCAAACTACCTACGTGTGTCCTAGCGTCTTTAAAATGCATTTTGCTGCTGCCATAAGGTCACACCCTTTGATCATAGACACATCGTAATAAAAATCCGTAGTGTGCAAGCCTGTTATGCAGTCATGTGCATTTCCAGCTGCATGTCTCTGCCTCTTGCAATCATTGTGTGATTCAATAGGGGCAGTGTTGTTACTGATTCGCTGAGATGCATTTTTTTTACCATTAAGTCAAGAGAAAGTTAGTTGATATTCATGAGGTAACTTTATGAGTCTTATGTGAGGTTCAATAGAGCATTGATTTACATGTTTGCGGAAATCATCAGGACTATAGGTTTATGTTTAAGTAGGGGGTGGGTGGGGGGAGGGGGGGGGGCGAGATTTGAGCTTTTGAATATTAACCCAAGAATATAACTATCTTGAGCTTATTATCTCTTAATCTCCTGATTGGAGAGCGCAATATTCACTACAAAAATGATCGTCTATTAATTTTAGCGAAAAATTATTAACTATTAGCGAACTATTATTGTGTTTGAATTGTCTTTCTTAAATGAACTCATATCAACGCGTATAGTATTGTATCCGCAATATTATTGAGAATTGAAAAGAATACATGTATGTACATAAAAAAGTGGTATTCTTAATTTGAAGAGTTGTCTGTAAGGGCAAATTAGTTGTTTAAGAGTTATTTTTATTCTAGCCTGGAAGACTAATCTGTAAAGAAGAATTCAAGACACAACCCTTTGCAAACTTGCTTGGTTATTTAAGAATGAGAAAAGGACATATATAATCTGAATCAAGTATTTTTCACAAGGGGTGCGGGGCTCGTTATCCTCAGGCCTCCCCCTAAATGTCTACATGTTGTATGTAATGGTTCACCAGAGCAATACTACGTAATGCAAAGTGTATACATGTACTCATCTTCAGGTTTTGTCGTCGTGATATGGGCAATCCGGTCCTCTGACCATTTGTAGAATTTTCATTAAATTGGGAAAATACATTGCACTATTGGGAATATATCATTGTAGTTTGAATAAATTACAACATGACACCATGTTCCAATACAGAAACATATGTTTTGAACGTCTGCTTCATCTATATATAATGTATACTGTTATTTTTCAACTGCAATTGTACACATTCTAAGGATCTGACCCATTCCTATGTCAGAGTCTATCGTGGGATGACCAAACCTGCAGCCCAAATTTGACATACTTTTAACTCCCGTTATGGTTAAACTTTAAATACATTCAAATTCCTTTGAGGAAATCCAATGTAACGTTTAAGAGAAAGTAATTTCTAGATTGTTTCAGTGGGTTAAATAGACATGGATTATTACTTATGTGGGTACACAATGTATTACTGATTTCTTTTACATTTAGTCATTTTATACACAATGTATTCCTGATTTCTTTTACATTTATTCATTTGGCATATATGTAAGAAATTCGCAAAGTTGGAAAATTAGTCTTTAGGCAATGCATATTGCCTTAGGACTGATGCATTGGGAATGCGCAATAATAGTATCGATGATGTAAGTAATATCACACTTTTATGCTTAGATTGATGCGGAAGTCTTATTTTCGTTGAATGGTGGTGGTTATCTGTCGCCCCAATATGTGTTGTGTTACAGAAAAAATGAGCATAAGTGGCAAAATTGATAATTTTCAAAGTGTTTTATTCATAAGCCCTCTTTGTGGGAATGTTCTCAATTTGTAGTATCTGGCGCCTCGAGCGAGCCGTATAAATACATGTACAAAATTCCAAGATAGTGTATTAAATACAACTTGGGCTTCTAAGATCAACATATGGGTCAGATTTTCAGAAAATGTAATGTTTTCCGAAAATTGTCAGCTCCCCACATCTATAGGAAATTCTGCTAAATTAAGCTGCAATTTGGCCAATACTAGGTTAATTCGAGTATATTCGGCATTGCATTGATTCTAGCAATCTGTTTGGTTAGGTTAAACTGTGTTTTGAACTTTATTTTCGTCTGAAATCTGGTAAATTGTCCATCCAGAAATATTACGAACTTTTTCTTCAAACATAAAATAAATCAAACATAAAATAAAGAAATAGTTCTTAGATTTCCTAGATGTTAACATCGTTGGATTCTACTTAATCACATCTTTTCAAATATGATGGTATCTGGAAATCCCTCCTTTTTTATGTCAGACATTGTATGTCAGATAGCAAATTTGATTCTGTAAATGAATATTGTTAATATATTCAAGAAGTATGCGCCTTTCTGTTACACTTTCGGTGATCGGTTTTACACTCCAATGCGTATAATATCTTTCTCTAGAATTAAGATATTATAATAAGATATCTAAAATATTGCAAATGCAGTATGGCAGTTTGGTGTCGTGAAAATACTTATCCTAAAACGAAGCAATTATTAATGACAAGCATCTCAACTATTAATAATTGCATTGTTTTAAAGTCCTGGGGCCTGTTGTATGAGCTGGGAAAGGAAACTTGTTACACTTTGCCCCGTTAATTCGGTGAGTAGGAATAAAATTGCATTGAATGTATGGGTCAAGTCTTCAGAAAATGTACAATTCACCAATCCTCTCAAATAACCCAAATTTTAGACAGAAATCAGGTTTAAAAAAATACAGTTCAACATAACCAGACAGATTTATTGAATGAATAGAATACAGAATACACTCAGATATACTCAGTATTTATCATTTCTCACTCTAATTTAGCAGAATTTGAGAGATGTGTAGTAATGTAGATTGTGCATTTTCTGGAAATCTGACCCGTATAGGCTATTCCTACCAATTGGGAATGGCACGTATAGGAAGGAATTGTTTTCCTTCCTACGGGTGAAGGACTCCCCACACAAATCCCTTCCCTTAGCGTGTACAATAGGCCCCATGTCTTATTTCATGTATGGTTCAGATTTTCAGAAAATGTACAATTCACCTTCACCAATCCTCTCAAATAACCCAAATTCCAAACGGAAATAAAGTTCAAGTACAGTTTAACCTAACCAAACAAATTCCTAGAATCAATAAAATGCCGAATGTACTCGAATTTACCTAGTATTGGCCAAATTACAGCCTAATTTTGCAGAATTTACTTAATGTGTACAGCTGCCAATTGTACATTTTCTGAATATCTGACCCGTATACATATTATATGTGTGATATACGACACACCCCTGGGGACGATAGTGTCATTTCTTCACAATGGGTCAGACCGTCAGAAAATGCACAATCGGCAGCTCTAAATTAGGTTGAGAAATAATAAATACTAGAAATTATATTTTGTTTTAATGCTTTTATTTATACTGGGTAGTTCAAGTCCCAGCAGTAGGGCTTTTCACTTGCCCCAGATTTCGTTTGTACAGGATTTCGATACAAGAAGTAAGTATATATGAGTATATTTGACATTGGCTTGATTCGAAATACCTGTTCGGTTATGTTGGACTGTATTTTGAAGAAAATGTTTAATTTGGGTTATTTGAGTGGATTGGTACATGGTACATTTTCAGATGACTTCACCCACTGTTCATGGGGACCTACAGGGGACAGGTATAATAATGGGCATGTGTGAGGATTTATGTAAGGTGATTATTAGACTGAACAGATGCATAGTTTTTATCAATGAATGAAAGTGGTTAATTACGCCAGACAGGCTCTTTCTGTCATCATGTAATGTCTGATCTAATTTTCCATATGGGTGAAATCGCCAGAAGACGTACACTGTGCCTGGACCTCAGGACATAAAGGCCGTGCAATCCCAGCTTGCTCATTGTTTTATGACCTCATTACATTAATTAAGCTTGTAATTATGGGTCAAATTTTCAGAAAATCTACTATTGGCAGCCCTACACATTTAGTAAATTGTGTTAAATTTGGCTGAAAAATGATGAATATCGGGTATATCTGAGTATATTTGGTATCGCATTGATTTAAAGTATCAGTTCTGTTATGTTAAACTGCATTTTAAATCTCATTTTTGTCTTAAATGTGGGTTATTTGAGAGGATTGATGAAGGCGAATTGTACATTTTCTAAAAATCTGACCCATATATGTAACCGACCCTTTTTATCGATTATTCATATTCTCTTTAAATTGTTTGCTTTCCAAACGCGATTAAAGCTGCACTCTCAGTTAACGTCTTTCAAAACTAAAGTTTTCTTCTTTTTGTTCCGTCCTTTTCCAATCTATCTAAAAGACATCTGACCAAAATTGGGGATGAGTGTGTCCGATTGTTTCTGTTGCAGGGTCTCATAACCGTCCACATGTATACTTCTGAGTACCACCTATATCCTTCCTGTGGTGACTTCATTTATTATCGCTCACCGGCGGCCATTTTCTGTCGGCCGATTTGACTTCAAATTCTTGTATAAACATATTTATAACTGCAGCAGAATATTTATAAATCCAGTCACATTTATATAAGTCGTCATTTGAATTTTTTGTTGAGAATATCACTAAGAATATTGCAACTCGTGCAATATTCCCACTCCTTACAAGATAGCTCGTTAGTTACCCGGTGCATATTTTATAGATTTTGTAATTATTTAATATTTTGTTAATATTTCTCCACATTAACAACAATATTCACTTTTTCCATCAGTGTCAGACAAAAATGATCGACGAATAGGAAGTATATAGAAGTAGTTGATTTGTGAAAAAGGAATAGTGGTATATCAATTTGTAATACGAGTATGAAAAATAGGAATGTGTAGTGAGATTCGTATATGTGTTATGTGTATTCGTGATAATTTGTTCACATTTAGTGGATCAGTGAAATTGTAAGGCAACGCAGGAATATATCCACATCGTGGGTAGGCGTATTTGATAAAATTGTGTTGTAAATGTGTGGCCATAATATTTGTAATATAAAAAAAAGAAATCGGTCATCGATGATAATTTCGTAACGATGTTCACAATAATTATGTGTTTAGTCATGTATACTATCAATAACTTTGCTTCTAATCTCATACTTGCAGCTAAAACTTTAGCACCTTTTTTTCTATTTAGATTCCATGCATGAAGCGTATACTTGGTGGTTTAATAAGGAGCCCCCAAGCGATATAAAAAAGATCACTGTATGTAATAATGTAAATTCCTCTATGTAATAATTCATTATGTTTATTTCTAATAAACATTCTGTTTCTCTCTCAAAAAAAGCAACCCCCAAGCAATAATACTTGAATCTTGCTAATACAAACATTTGCGATGAGAATTGATATATAGCGCATGTTTATCTCATTGTTTCAGTATAGACACAGCGCTGGGTGCTTTTTTATGGTACTCTTCACATTTAAAACCTTTTTTTTCATATATGGGTCAGATCTTCAAAAAATTTACAATTCGACTTCACTAATTCCCTCAAATAGTAGTAGTAGTCCGTCCGCGGTCGCGTGCAGACGTGTTGGATATACCCTCCGAGTGAAACAAAGGATTATCGCCCACACTCATACTACGCATTTTCATTCATTTGTGCATATTGGACTTACTTGAACATTATTTCGTGTGAGTAGATTTGACTCTGAACAATCACTGAACTGTATATATCTGGTGTTTATTGGAACTTCCCACTACGCTGCAATCATGCGTTTTGGGGACGAAAAAACTGTTTCGGAAGAAAGGGCAGATGAGTTGTACAAACACCCTTGTGTGAGTCTTGTGAAGAAGAAAAATCCCCGTGTATTTATGTCAGTACCACCCTTTGGGTTCAATGATCTTACGACGAAGACTACGTATGGTATTAAAGAAGAGAATTGCACCACCCAAGACTTGAAAAGATCGCTTGAATTCACCCAGGCCAATCTTGACACAGTTGTGAGGAAAATGGGAGAGCTGATTATTAAAGACCGGGATAATACCGAGATTATGGCTAACTTTGACAGAAAGAGTCGGGAGCAGGAGGCCCATATTCTCAAGTTAGAAAACCTAATGCTTGAGTCAGAAATCGATAGGAGAAGAGCTAATCTGATTTTCACCGGTGCCTACCAAAATTATATGGAGAACACAATCGGCGTGGCGTTGGAGATACTAAGAGAAATTGACGGACGCTATGGTATAGACGATCTAGTAAGTGCCAGACGAATTGATTCATATCAATTCAACTGCAAAAAGATCAGAGTAGTATTCCGCTCCGAGGACAGGAGAAACTATGCCTTCAGTAATCGTTCCCTCTTGAAAAACTCTGCCTCATATTTCAAGGTATATGTGAATGCGGATGTCCCAACTACCATTCAGGAGAGAAAGGACATGCTCGCCACGGTTGGGAAACATATAAAAGAAAAAGGAGACAAAAAGGTTGGAAGAATCTACAAAGATCGTATCAGTATCGACGGAGTAGACTATAAGTACAACCAGCTAGAGCACTTAGACGAAGGATATCGACTCTCAGACGCCAAAACCAAGAAAATTAAGGGGAAAGTCTACTTTCAGTCGGAGTTTAGTGTTTTGTCTAATTTATACCCCTGTGACATGATCATCCAAAATATTCCCTTCAAGTCTGTCGAGCAAGCATATCAGTTTGCCCGGGCAAATGCCCTTGGCAGGCCTGATGTCGCTAAGGAGATATTTGAGAGCATGGATGCCAAAGCGGCAAAAAGTCTTTCGCATGCAACCCGATCGAATCCGGATTGGGATAAGGATAAAGTTAGGGTCATGAGAGTCCTAATAGAATCCAAATTCGAACAGAATCCCCAACTGAAACAAGTCCTGCGAGATACTGGCACAATGAAATTATTCGAAGCCACTAATGATGGGTTTTGGGCCTGTGGAGCATCACTTTCATCAAAGTTAATTACTGAAGGAACGCACACTGGTAATAATGCTATTGGGGCTATTCTCGAAGATTATAGGGAATATCTGAACGGTGAAATCGGATATGAGAGGAAAGATCTGGTCATGACCAATGCTGCTGGAGTACAATGGGACCCCGCCTTGAGTAGATCGCCGAGACAAAAGGTCCTCCCCAATCCACAAACAGCTGTGAATGCTAACCAAGCTGAGCAAACAGATGCCGCTAACAATACTGCACCGACAGAAAATGCCGAAAATGCTGAAGCGCCCGCCCTAATCCCTATGGACCAGGGCAGGGAAATGGATCATAGTGGTATCACCGCTGCAACTCCCCCTAAAGTTACAAGAGCCACTGAAACACCCAACCAAACTCATGGCAATGCAACTCAAGGCAAGGGCCCTTGGCGGAATAATAGGGGAGGGGGCAGAGGAAAAGGTGATGGCCGTCCCAATCCTAATCCCAGAGGGGGTAAGCGAGGAAGAAGTGCATCTGGTGAGGTCTATAGTGCTAGTAAGCGCGCCAATAGCCCTGAATGTTTTCAGCGTCTGAATAGGTTCCCACCCAACCCGATTGAAATGCAACGGGTAATAGCGGAATACAATAATCGTGCTAGTTTTGTTTCTCCACCACAGAATTTCCTGGAAAGTCAAGATAGAGAACGAAGTTCCCTCTATTACGATGGCTATGGCAACTTCTAGCAAGACAATTGTTGTCACGGATTCGCGGGGCAAAACTCTCAATGCGTACCTCCCTTTGAGAGAGGATATTACCTGCATAGCATACAGTGGAGCCGGCCTGAATTTCTTAACTGATAAATGCATAGAGCTGTATAGGGCGCATAGGCCAAACAGGCTTCTACTTATTGGAGGCGTATGTGATCTGTGTGTAAAGGATAGGGGAACTAGGGCCATTAGTCTGTCTTACTATGATCCACAGGAACTGACCGATTTCATGATTGATCTATATGAGATGTCTATAGCTAAACTTAATGTACTGCCGAATGACTGCTACGTGGGTATAGGGGGATTAATTGGTGCGGACATAAACCCAGCAAATCACCTACCGGGTACTTCTCCATATCAATCGGTTATAAATGACTCAATCGTCTCTATTAACAGAAGGATCATCGAACTAAATCACAGCCGTGGTATCAGGCACATAAACCTGATTCACAAAGTTCATGCGAGAAATAGATATAGATATATCCACCACTACCAAAGACTCCCGGATGGCATTCACTTAGACAGTTTAATATTACAAAATTGGGCCAAGCAGATTCTACTATTTCACAATGACCCGACGAATAATCATTGATTGTCTTATATGTTACTTAATAGATCACAATTTGCTACTGACACATCAATCAACCACACTCTGTAAGCTATGGTATATAACAATGATTCACTCTCACAGGATAACTAAGGTCACTATGTTCAGATCAAACAGCTGTTCTCGCATAAAATGTAATTATATGTTAGAAGAGATTTTGAATTGGCTGGCTGTTAGTAACTATCATGTAATAGGTATCAAGAATATGTTGAGTGGCTGTCCGGCTCGCCATGCGAAATGGACAGGTACTGAATGCATTTATAATCCCTGCTATGATGGTTTGAAGGGTAATTTTGGACCTTTGAATATATGCTTGGATGTACCTCCAAGCAGAGTTGAACGAATGTCAATCCAGTATGGATGGGGCCCTAGAGAGTCACGAGGTTTACTGTTGAAACACATTGGAACGGTCTTTTCATGGGCATATGCTAATATCTTCACATTGATGACTGGACATGTGGTAAATGAAGGTACTGTGACAAATATATCTTTATTTGTAAAGGGTGTGGACCGGTATGTTGTAGTTGTTTCCCCCAGAACTGCTCGCCATGCGAAATGGGAAGGGGGATACTGCTGCAGCAGGCCGGAATGCCCCTGTATTATATTGACTCGCAAGTCCAAAGGTAAAGCCATATCCCGGCTCGCCATGCGAAATGGGACACGGAGGTCAAAACATGTGATTCATGAATGGCAAACGGTACTAGAGTTATTTATTTTTATATTAATTCTCACATGCGCTATGATATATTGGTATGAAGAGTTGTTATGTCATGTTCTATCAAACCTATGAATAGTATACAGCCCAAAACGTGGAGAGAACTTAAGTCTATGAAGGGCGTTAAAATAGTGCAGTATAACATTAGATCACTTTTGCCTAAGATTGATACTATAAGAAATGAGGTAATGGATAATAATTTTGATATAGTTTGTTTCTCTGAGAGTTGGTTGAAAGAGGAAATTCCTGATGCGATGGTTGACTGTAAAGGATACAATGTTCTTAGAGTAGATAGAACCACTGGTTCCAGGGGGGGTGGGTTATGCTGTTTTATTAGGTCGGATTATAGTTATAATTTTGTCAAGAGTAATCAAATATCAAACCCCCACTGTGAGATCCTGACGGTTAGTGTTAAACGAGATAAGGTTCCTGTGTATAATTTAATTCTTACATATAGGCCGCCTGCAGGAAATATATCCAATTATCTATCGGATTTAGATCGCGCCCGGAAGTGCCTTAATAATGGGAAAGATCTTACCGGTAACTTAGTGATTTGTGGTGATTTAAATATAGATATCAATGTCAATGATAATAAAACGAAGGCTCTCTTGAAATATACCAACTCTAAAAATCTGACAATAGCAAGTAAGGAAATTACACGCTTTGGCCTATGGAAAAACTCGATCTTAGACTTATTTATAATAGGGGGTAAGACGGACTATAATTCAGGATCATTTCAATACTCTCTATCGGACCATAATCCCACATATGCAATATTCAAAAAGATCTTTATGCCGAAGGTCAAAGTTAATATAATTGGGAGGGACCTAAGAAATTACTCAGCTGATCGCTTGGAGGCTAATCTTGCTGAGTCGGATTGGGATACCTTCTACAACACAATAGACCCCAATACTTGTTGGGATATCATTTATAATGAAATCTTGGATGCAGCTAATAATATAGCACCGAAGAAGGAATTTAAGAATAGACCGGTTAAACCAGACTGGTATACTAGAGAACTTACTGAGATGCATAAAGAGAGAGAATTATTATACAAGAAAGCAAATAAAACTAAAAACATGACAGATATTAGGAAAGCGAGAACAGCTCGGGATAATTGTAACCGTCTCATTCGTCAGGCTAAGTCAAATTATTACAAGGATTTATTACAAACGCATAGGAAGGACTCCAAAAAATTTTGGAGGGTAGTTGAAAATATCGAAAATAAAAGTGCCCAGACCATAAATAATTTAGTAATTAATGGCACCGATGTGGATGGTCTTGATTTGGTTAATGGTGTTAATGAATTCTATTGTGATATTGGCAAGAGTATAAATGATACTATTCAAAATATACCTCGTATAAGAACTTTTGAACCGATCATTGTGAACTGGGAAAACCTCCATGTAGACAGAAACTCACTTACGGAGGAAATTGCAAGAATTAATATCAACAAAAATTCTGGATGTAGTGAGATTAATACCAGGATCTATAAAGATGCCTTTACATTCCTCCCTGACCAGATGTTATATTTAGTAAGACAATCCTTTTCTCTGGGTATTTTCCCCAACTCTTGGAAGTCTGCCATCGTTAAATTAATCCCAAAGATCAAAAATCCTACTACACCCTCAGATACGCGCCCCATATCCTTATGTCATATTGCAGGGAAGATAACTGAAAAACTAGTAGTTAATCAATTGGTCCCCTACCTACATAGAAATGATATAATGTGTTCTAAACAGTTTGGTTTCCAACCAGGGCACTCGACCACAGAGGCATTATCGGAGTTTATTAGTGATGTCAACCGGGCTAATTATTCAAATCATACTACTATTGCTTGTTTCATTGATTTTTCTAAGGCATTCAATTCAGTTGTACATAGTATATTAATGGAAAAATTAAAAGAGTGTGGTATCTCTGATCAATCAATTAAATGGTTCAACTCATACCTGAATAACCGTAAACAATCAGTAAAAAATGGGGAGTTTTCTTCACTTCGTAGAGATATTAAGTACGGAGTCCCTCAGGGTTCTGTCCTAGGACCCGTCCTCTATTTAATTTATGTTAATGATTTGAAAAACCTCTACTTGAATGTTAAATTCCTGCAATATGCGGATGACACGGTTTTCTACTATAGTTCTGATAATATTACTGATTGTGAGCGGATTATGAATGCAGACCTAAATAAATTCTTCTTATGGAGCAAATCCAATAAACTCTTGGTCAACACTAAAAAGACAAAAAGTATGGTCATTGGCCCAAAGAGGAAAATAGATAATTGTGTGATTGATATACGTATGGGTCTAGAACCTATTGATCAGGTGAAGAAGTATGTGTACCTAGGTCTAACAATAGATCAGTGTTTAAGTATGGTACCGCAATACAATAGTCTAATAAGCCAACTATATTCTAAGATTTTTGTATTTAGTAAAATTAGGCACAATCTAACAGCAGCTGCGGCCCTGGTAATAGCAAAATCTAAACTTTTATCAATATTTGATTATAGCCTTTTCTCCCTTACCCCTCTTACTAATGCTCAAATGTCTAAACTACAAAAAATCCAAAACAAAATTATCAGAATAGCCCTTGATAGAAACTACCGTATTAATAACAGAGACTTGCTGATACGTGCTAGGGTCATGGGAATTGAAACCAGATTATGTTTCAACATTTGTAAAATAGCACATCAGGATGTATACATAAAGAATAAAGCTGTGGTGCCTAATAGGCCAACCAGACAGGCAAATGCTCCCACCTTACCGGTAACGCGTATGCGAATCACTAGAGATCAAAAATGCCTTACAGAGCGCAAAGCCAAATTGTGGAATGACCTCCCCCAACACCTACGCAGCATTGAGGACCCCCTCTCATTTAAAGTAAAATTAAAATATCATCTACTTGGTCGTCAAAATGAAATAATAGCTGAATGAATGTGCCTGGTTCCCCTATCTGTTATCTGTTACCTGATATCGAATTTCACCCTTGTACAGCTTTTATACCTGAATTGCTATACTGCCACCCTGTATGTATATATGACCTGTAGATTACTGCCCCGTGATGAAAACTGTAGATAATAAATATGTCAATTATTCTTCGAAGTACGCATGACGAAAAGGTCATACTGGTACCCTTCTTCTAAACTATCAATTAGTGTATAACTATACCGGATTTTACAGTGCAAGATTATTGTATATTGATATTATTGTTCGGAGTCAAATCGCTCATCACGACTGCTGATTCGTATAACCCACTAGACAGTATGTAACAAATTCATATCACCCCATTACATCTCATCTCATTAAAAATCTGTTATCACCCAATGTATAAAATATTGTAAAGATAGCTAATCTATTGTAACTTAATCTGACCTAGGAAACTTATAATTTTGTAAAATTGTAGAATATTGAAAAGTAGTAGAAGTAACACTGCACCGATGTATATAACTGTATGTAACATGCTTAGCTCCCTACGAAAATCACCTTCGGAGTGAGAGCGGCTGGGCACCTCTGAATAAAAGCTTTTGAAAAAAAAAAAATAACCCCCATTTAAGACAGACATGAGCTTTAAAATGCAGTTTAACATAGCAAAACATATACTTTAAATCCATGTGATACCAAATATACTCAGATATACCTGGTATTCATCATTTTTCAGCCTAATTTAGCAAAATTTACTAAATGTGTAGCGCTGCCAATTGTACATTTTCTGACGATCTGACCCAAATGGTGGCATGTAGCCGAGTATGTCCTCGTGGAATTAATCATATCAACTGATTGTGTAACTATTACTATTTTTCGTTGGACGTTTCTATCACTAAACATCAGCTCGAACTGAAAACAGTGTACCTTTACATAATGTTTGACTGAATAACAAATTTAATACTTTTAACACGTTAAACTACCAAAGTTTATTTTGTATCGACCACCATTGGTCCTTTATTGGTACTTTACTCTTAATAGATTTACATTAATCAAAGCACAATCTCTCTTTAGAGTAATTAACCTAATGAGCCGGAAAGTTTAAAGTTGAGACTTCATTACATTTGGTCGTAAATAGGACATCTTGACTAATAATCTGCCCTCAAGGGATCAACTAATAAATGCAGCCATGCTTTAGACACCTGCCTATATATACAATTATACTTTGGGAAGAGTTGACAGAAAATGTATAACTGCCCTTCATCAATCCTCTGAAACAACTCAAATTTAAGAAGAAATCATGTTTAAATTACAGTTCAACAGAACCATACAGATTGTTCTAATCAACTCAATGTCAGATACACCCAGATCTGCATAGTATTTATTATTTCTCAGCCTAATTTAGCAGAATTTACTAAAAGTGTAGAGCCGCTGATTGTACTTTATCTGACGACCCGACCTCGATGCACTAAAACCTGGTAGGGTCTTCGGGGTGAGCTGCCTGCTCAGCTAGCCTCAGGGGATTCTTGTTTATCCGGAGCATTATTTACATCATTGATGCTCTGACCTCTAGTTTCCTTTGAAGTCTCAGTCACATAGGTATACATATTAGTGATCCTCCTCAGACAAAGAAGAGGAGGCAGCCTTGGGTGATAAAGTTTTACATAATCCGGTTATGGAAGAAGATGTCATTCATCAAATGATGAACTAAGGTAATTTATTAATACATTAATTATATTATACAATTTAGATAATAATAAAATAAAGTTTTAATAGTAGTAGGTATATAAAGGTAGAGGTAAGAAGGGGGTGGGTGGGGGAAAAGTTGACGAGCACAAAGAGGTGGAAGCAGTACTGAGGGGTAAGAGAGGGTGAAGAGGTGCGGTAGGTAGTAGTGATCTCTTCACCCTCTTCTTTTCTCCTCACTCCCTACTATACGGAAACAAGCATTTTACCCCATCTAACTGAATATCCTACTTCAAATCAAGATCTACTAACACTAAGAGTACAATCTCCGAGTACAAAGTGGCAAAGTAGTATCTTATCTTATCTTAATGTACCTATTCTTCTCTTACCTTTCCCAATCGAACCACATATTAAGCACTAGTTCAAATATGAAATTTGTATATACAAAACTTGTTGATTTTTTTGGTATGTTAAATTATATACCTAAGTCAGACTCTTCTTCCTTGAAGCGTAGCCAACACTCATGATTAAAGACTCCAGTTAAGAGTGGCACAGCAACGACTTCTATTAATGTAAATATTGTATCTTATTGTATATACCGGACTTTGTCACCTGGGGCAAGTGAAAAGCCCAATTGCTGGGACTTGAGCTACCCAGTCTAAATAAAAGCTTTAAAAAAAAATGACCAGGCCAGAACCAGGGTCCATTCTTTCACAATTTACAAGCAGGATAGGCTCTAGGATTAGTTATCATTACGCTACAACCAAGGCAATTAAGGAAGAAAATAATTTCTGTCCCAACCCTTGTTTTAGCACAATGAATCATCACAAGATTGATCATTAGATAGAATGCACTGAGTGGTTGTTCTGAATGAGCATATCAGACATGAGGAGTGTAAATGTATGTTTCATCGAGAGTGGCAAAGCCATGAGCGATGATGCATACATTTACCCTCCTAGTGTGTCTATGAGCTATTTCAGAACAACAACTAGTTTGTATTCCATTTTTATATAACAACTACCATGTTTAAAGGGTAGAATAACATTGTACGCTCATTCCCGAAGATTGTTTACATATAACTACAAAATCAACAACGTCTTCGCATCTCTTAAAAGCACAGTAGTCCGCAGAAATCTACATGTAGTTTCACTGAACACAGCGCATAGTGCCGATCACCTAGTGGTGGGGATGGTAACAAGCTAAGTTAGGATATAAAGGTCATTTCTTTCTCTCCGTTTCTCGCTAACTATTTTCACTATTTTCATACACTTTCAATGGGGAAATAGTTAGCGAGAAACAGAGCAACGGGCCCCTAGGGTAGTATACAACAGCCTTTTGCTGTATAGTATGTAACCAGACTGTTTAGTTCAGCTCCATAGCTGGTCTTCCACTAACTCCTGGGGTAGTATACTACCATAGATCAATTGCTATATAGTATGAAACCAGACTGTTTAGTTCAGCTCCATAGTCCTGGGATAATATGGGTGTTATATCACCAACTCGGGAACTCCTTGAAAACGATCATGACTCGTCCTATAAGGACACTATTATACTGTTAACTTTTTACACAATATTACATGGGGACTGCTTAAACACATCGATTCTGACACATTCTCTTTCCTACTGGGTGTGAGGTTTTGATAATTTCGCTGCTATGTGCTATACTATGGCAGATAATTTGAAAAACACATTCCTTATATTTGTATTTAAAAGGTAGTTCTCTATAATTTTCAACTCGATGTTTTTATTTATGATTTCCTTTTCTATTAAATATTTGATCGGCCAGTACTGAGAAAAGTGTAACGGTGCATACTGTCTAGCTGAATAGAAATCAGCCAACCAACGTGTTTTTTTTCCTCCAACCAACGTGTTAATTAACCTGCATGTATTGTGGATGGGGCACACACTCTTGATCTTACAAGTTCCTAGTATTGCATGATGATCAGCCCTTGTTGTACATACAAGGTCTTTCTATTCATGAATATATTATATTAATGAAACATGTAATAATAATTCATGATGATTACATTGCCAATAGGTTAATAACCTTTTCAATGTCATTGACTTGGCATAACATACTCGACGGTAGTATAGTCAGGATGAGACTTTTGGTTTGAAACTATTGAATTTGTTTTTTGAGTAAACTTATAAGGATCTGTGTCTAGTAATGTTTTATCTTGTCGATTATTATGACTACTGTCTTTTAAATGTGGCAACGTCTGAAACACATCCATGATAGATACGGCGTATTTTTCAGTTTGATGTAACTCTAAATATTTTTCTATTTTTGCCCTAAATGAATAAAAAAATCTCCAAAAAACATCTAGGTTTCTATTGTAGTCATTATGACCTATGCATATTGGGTATAGTATAAATTATTAATCCAATTTTGTAATTATTATTCTAAGAGTCAAGAGTATCTTGGCAATTCAATGTTAGGTGAAAGTATTGGCGATGTTACACCAGTCATAACTGGTTCGTCTCTATGGTATTTGCACATGATAAATGAGCACTGAGGTTATTACAAAAAACCCAAAGAATTTGTAATAACATGGAAATAAGTATATTTCATCTACATGTGTTATTTCACGCGGGACAACTGCACAAGTATCATATCATAGTAAGTAATGCTCTAATGTAATATGGAAAAACTGAAGCCAATGTATTTTATTTAAAGGACTTCTACCTGAAATGAACATGATAACAAATATAAGGAAACATGGCATTATATATCAAAACATTGTATAAAACCCAAGTTATTGAGGATATTGTTTGATATTTTATTATAATACTATGGTGACCTGGCAGTCCTACTACATACAAGGATATGTCCTCTTCTGTAACGTTTTCCTGAATAAAAATTGAATATATATATTAGATATTAAACCTTTGAAATGTTTATGTTCTATAGTGATGATACATTTACCTATCTTCTTGTATTTGTATTTAAATATTTTTATTCAGCAAAAAACATTGTGTAACGAGTACATTTTATATCAGTAATCGCTGACTCTTACAAAATCCAATATTATATCATAGAAAAGGTCGAGAAAACATATAGTAATCCTTATAATAAAATATACGATATGACGTAGGTAGCAAAATGCAGATAGCTTTAAGACCAACGCCGACGCATCTTTCAAATCATGACATTTCAGGACATTAAGCATTAAATCTTTTAAATGTTTATGCTCTATATAATGATAAATGATAAATGTTGAATGGAATTTAAAAAGTATCCATCGCATAGAGAAGATTGTGGATAAATACATACAAACGTATCAATCACTAACAGTGTTATATATATACTGGACCAGCTTCTAAAAGCTACTACGTTTCACATGCAATATACATTCACTACTTTGTAAAGGAACAACACATAAATCAAACCCTGTGCTCATTTTTGGAATATGTCTCCGTTTTTACAGCTAGCGTTTGGATGGAAATAACTTGCGTTTAAGCTCTACTAACTCCTGGTCAGACGGATTCTAATGAAAGGAAAGCAAAAAGTGGTCAATAATACACGGTGCTCGTCGCCAAATAAAATAAGTTTTCCCTTTTTCGAATGTTTTGTAGAAAGGAATGTTAAACTATAGCATAACGATAGATATTCAATAGATTTGGTATCTCACGAAAGCAACACCCATTTCTGAGTTATTCAGATATATTTCATCATTCAGCATCAATCGTTTTTATTTCTTTAGACTCTAATCTAATTTTACAGGTTTCAGTAGCATGGCCCCTCTGCTCCTCTTATTGGACCGACATGCGATAAAGTCATCAGATCCATGTGTGTCTTTCTCATTTTAATTAATAAATCATACTTATTCCATATCAACATACAAAAACATTAATTAAATTCCCAAAAGGATTCATAACGCATGATGTATTGGAATTAAATGAAATTATAATCGCATTAAGGCACCACTTTTTAATAGAAAATAGAAACTCGCAAAGCATGACCACCGCGATTTATCACTGCAACGAGAATAAGAAAATTGACAAGATAGATAGATGTATGATTCCCAAGAATTATACCATGGTCACGCTTTGAGATTTTATATTTTTGTTTAGGGAGGGTTGTAGTTATGCAAATACCCTGCATCCCATCTTGAGTGGATGGTGAGCAGAGTATCATACCCCGCCCCAAATATTTAGGATTCAGCATAGCTGCCACGTTGGTCTCGGGGAAGGTTCACAGGTAGGTTTTTTAAACTTTTCCTATTTCAACATTAGAAACATATATATTGAATGTTCCTTGATTCAACTGTAAGGAAGTGTCTTTCTATTTACAACTTCTCTTGTTAATTTGCAGCTATTTATTACCAAATTCGATCGATTGTAACAATTATTCTATTAAGAAAGTGTAAAAATAAAACATCAGCAAAGATTTCAATAAAGAAAGGGAGCAGGCATTGCAAGGCAAATAGAAGTCGAGAAACCTATTGAAAATAAATTTCATAACCTTTCGAATGTAAACATATTCTATTACTTGCATCAGACTTTGAAACCAAAATCCTTTCATTGTTCATAAGTGTACAAGAAACTAATCGAGTACCAGCGCTAGAACCAACTATCAAAAAGGCTCCGCTCTTATAAGTAGGCACAAAAGGATAGAGTTTGGGCATGTAGGGACATAATTCGCTCACTAGTTTTTGAACATGTTTGTTAATTTACTTTACACTTTGATGCATACTTGTAAAAACTGACAGTGCGGGCCTTTGAATCAACCATCGTTTAATAGCTACATGTTTCTTAAACATAAAAAACTTATAGTTTTTAATTATTTCTTTATTGGCATTCAATATGGAAAGTCAGAATCGCCGTCAGGCAGTTTTTCCTATTCTGGCCTGGTACATTTTACATTCTTTCAAAAACACGCATACTCTGAGAAAATAATCGTTTTCATAGGTTGCTACATACAGGGAAACTATCAAAGAATTCCAATTTAAATTAGAAGAACATTAAAGTATATTTCTATCCCAATTCAATCTACCTTTTACAGTACTCCTTATTTTATCATCTACTTATGGGTCAGATTTTCTGAAAATGTACAATTCGCTTTCTCTAATTCTCTCAAATAACCCACATCTAAGACAGAAATGAGCTTCAAGATGCAGTTTAACATAGCTAAACAGATACTATAAATCACTGTGACCCCAAATATTCTCAGATATACCCGGTATTCATAACTATTTTCAGTCTAATTAAGCAAAGTTTCCTAAATGTGTAGAGCTGCAAATTGTTCATTTTCTGACGATCTGACCCTTTTATAGATCTAATATCAATGCATCTTTCTCATAATATACTTCTGTTCATGAAATACTGATAATTATGCATCGCCACAACAGGATAGTATCAAATCAGATCAAATAGATATCAATTCTACACTGTCCACCAGTACATTATTCTGACTATTATTACAGTACAATGTGAATCAAGACCAAGTATTAGTTTCTCAATCATTGACATATACAGAGATCTATACATATTATGATTTATAGGACTGAATTTATCAATATTCTACTGCTGATATATGGTTATACAAGAATTTAAGTTGAATCGGCCGAAGGGAAACTAACATTTTGATCATATAGTTTAGGCTCAAAGTTGAGAGAGTCCCTTCAACCTTAGGGAATGCCTCTCGCTCCAAACCTCAATGTGCAATTATAATACCATTAGGACTGAACAATGTCAAAAGTGCAGTAGGCGTCCAATCAATGACATATTATTCTCATCTGATCTGAGAGGCTTTGAGCCTAGACTGCATGTGGGTGAAATCACCAGAAAATGTACAATTCACCTTCACCAATCCTCTCAAAAAACCCAAATTTATGACAAAAATTCAGTTCGAATTCAGTTCAACATAACCAAACAGATTGTTTGTCTCTAGTATTCACCATTTCTCAATGTAATTTAGCAGAATTTAGTAAAGGTGTAGAGCTGCTAATTGTACATTTTCTGAAGATCTGACCCATATGCCTTATAGATGGCTTGGAAAAGAACAGAAAAAAGTAGAACACAATTAATTTTTGTCTGACTACTCCTACAGAGAGTGCAGCTTTAGTTTTAACACTTCAAATGCTTTTTACTCAATTCCAATAGAAAAAAAAAAAAAAGGGAAAACTTGAAATTTCCGAGAAGATGAAAGGCATCTATGTATCTCTGCTGGCCCTAGTGGCATTGGTCCATGCTGAATCCCCCATTCCTGGAGAGGCTAGGCCGCCGAAATGCAAGACGTACCGCCCGCCCAAATACCCTCGCTCCTTCACGGGCTGTGCAACGGGCCCTAAACACCTCATCAGCAACTTCGAGCTGTCAGAACTGGCTCTAGGCGACTGTGCCACACTAGATGAACATGCAGAAAACATGAGAACTTACTTCAAGGGCTATGGAGTGGAGGCTGACGAGCGTATGACCAAAGATCCTTACGCTGTGAATAACCATGATCCCAGGTTTGAAATCGTTCCATTCTCTACCAACCCGGAGGCAGACCACAGGCTCCTTGTGTCGACGTTCTTCGAGTTTGCTTCCTACCAGAATACCAAGTTCTGGACCGCTCAGTGGATGTTGAGGGCCAAGGCTGATCTGAATGGTACCCGGGGGGAAATGCCAGCTGGTACCTGGGCTCTCTATGGTGTACACAGGTGAGGTTATCACTAATTTTGTTTGAAATATTCTCAAATACATTGTCTTATTGTTTTATTGTTAAGCCCTGCCTCCATTAAGCCATTTTTCCCGTCTTAAAGCTGCACTCTCAGCTACCGTTGGTAACAAACTGAATGGGTCAGATTTTCAGAAAATGTACAATTCACTTTCACAAATTCTCTGAAATAGCCCAGATTTAAGACGAAAATAAAGTTCAAACTACAGTTCAACCTAACCAAACCGATTTCTAGCGTCAATGCAATGCCAAACATACTCAAATTTACCTAATATAAGTTTCAGCCTGATTTTGTAGAATTTACTCAATTTGTATAGCTGCCAATTATACATTTTCTAAAAATCTGACCCAAATATGTTCTAATTTTTGTTTCGTTCGTTTTCAACCCATCTAAAGGTCATTTGACCAAGATTTTCGAGGATTTTAACCAGTGGTTTTTGGAACAAAGCTTTTAAAATGTCCTCATTTATATTTGGAGGACCCGCCCAAATCCTTTCCTATGATGATATCACATATTATCGCTCACCAGTGACGGCTTTCCTTTGGTAGATTTCACTTCCAATTCTTGTATAAACATATTACGGCAGTAGAAAATTGATAAATCCAGTCCTATAAGCCATGATATGAGTGAATTCGGTAAGATGTTGTTATAGCTGGGAATGCAGCTGTAAGAGGGGCACAGACTCGCTTATTAGGGTCTGGCCAGTGAAAAAGCATCTTTTGTGAACAAATGAAAAGATGTTTAGGTGTTACCAGACATCTGGAAATCACCTTAAACTGGATTAAAATGAAGGAGGAGAAAATCAGGACCAAAACAGAACTGTCTTTCTTTTTCAAATCGGATGATTTTAATGGACATTTCAAAATATTAAAACATTTTGATTGTCCGGGAAATTATTTTGTGCATGTATGTGCCTAACTTCATTAGTTGTGTGTGTGCTGACCCAAAAAGTTCTCCAGGGAAAACCTAAGGCACTATCTGGTAAAACCAGTCCAGAAATTGGAAATTAATAATCCAAAACACTTATAAACTGATTGATATGGAATTTGTACACCCTCATAATATCACAATTAAGGAAAAAGAGTGCCAATGAGCGATAATAAGTGAAACCTCAGCAGCAAGGGATTTCAGCGGGATGATGATTTTAAAATGGTTAGGCGAAAGAAAGTAGAAAAAGATTACTTTTTGATCGATGTTTACTAAGAATGCAGCTTTAAGTATCTCATTCCAACATTTGTACAATGAGGTTAAAAGAAGAATAAGCATACTGGTAAAAGCTGGGAAGGACAATCCACAAGCCCAGCGAAAATGTAGAGAATGGAGCAAGGTCATAGACAAGTGGTAGAAAGATTAACGAAATTACACCCTTTTAGCCTTATTTTATTTTAATTCCATCATTTTCTCCACTGTTTGCGCGTTGATGCAAAACGTCCAAATCAAGGGACTTTTCTTTGCAATATGACCCCGCCCTTGCCTTGAATGTTTCCTTGAGCGTTTAGTAGTCGATATCAGTCTGATATGTATAACTACAACGGCAATACCTTTTCGCACGTAATATTGTTTATGTCATGAGTCACAGAAGCAGAGGGCCTCTGTAACCCAGTGTTAATCGCCCCTAGAGATGAAAACGGAATTTGTTGACATATTGAATGAAGTAGTTTTAAAAAAAAGTAGTCTGAGAAAATACATAGAAATACTAGCTGGTAATGCAGCTTTAATCCCAGCCATAATGAGATGGTGTGCTCACGTTGGGTCATTATCTGACATTTGTCACGAAATTGATATTTTTCATTGTGTTCTAGTTACAAGATCTAGTTACAAGATCTAGTTACAAGATCTCTTTGTAGGGATGTTTTTATTTTGGGGGAACCCAGCACCCTAGGTCCTATGAACACATGTACCAAATTTCAAGGCTGTATTACACAGCAGATCCTTGCGTTTCTAAGGTCGTCCTTTGGAATATATTTAGCTACTTTACTGATAATTGTCCACCCAGAAATATTTCAAACATACACAAAATTAACAATAAAGTATAGAAATTTAGACTTCCTAAATGTTAACAACGTTGGAATCCACTTAATCTAATCTTTTTGAATATAACGGTATCTCATAATCCATTTTTTCCAACTCAATTTTCTCATGATTATTATTCTTGACTCTCAATAGGTTTGTAGAAGATGGGAAGAGCTTCTGTGTAAGGTTCAATGATGTGGCACCGATGGAACACTCAGTAGCAGGAGGCAACGCTGCTATTGCCCTCTCCCTGGAGGCCTACCATGATTACTGGGGTAAAGGAGAAATAGAGGCGATATACCGGTCAACAGAGGAGTCCGGCACTTTGCAGTTCTTCATGAATTTTTCAGGCTAATTGAATAAATCACTTTTAACATTTTGATGGAATAGCCCATGTATTGATTGGTTCTTTATGTCTTCCAGGATGGTGGTTTTGCAACATATGGGTCAGATTTTCAGAATATGTACAATTTGTCTTCAGCAATCCTTTCAAATAACACAAATTTAAGACAATAATGATGTTCAAAATTAACTTTAACACAACCAAACAGATTGTTTGAATCAAGGCAATACCATATATACTCAGATATACCCAGTTTTGACCATTTTTCAGTCTAATTTAGCAGAATTTACTAAATAATATGTAGATCTGCTCTGCCAATTGTATATTTTCTGAAAAATCTGATCCATATATTTAATTAGAGGATATTTTGATTTTATACTTATTCCATATCAACATACAAAAACATTAATTAAATTCCAAAAAGGATTGTTAACACATGATGTATTGGAATTAAATGAAATTATAATCGCATTAAGACACCACTTTTTAACAAAAAATACAAACTCGCCAAGCATGACCACTGCGATGTATCACTGCAACAAGAATAAGAAAATTGACAAGATAGATAGATATATGATTCCCAAGAATTGTACCATGGTACGTCACGCTTTGAGATTTTATATTTAAGAAAATTGACAAGATAGATACATGATTCCCAAGAATTGTACCATGGTACGTCACACTTTGAGATTTTATATTTCAAAACACAAACCTCTCCTGTCCATCTCCGTTTTGGCCTTAATCCTCACCATCAATAGGATTTTATATTTTTGTTTAGGGAGGGTTGTAGTTATGCAAATACCCTGCATCCCATCTTGAGTGGATGGTGAGCAGAGTATATTTAGGATCCAAATATTTAGGATTCAGCATAGCTGCCTCGTTGGTCTCGGGGAAGGTTCACAGGTAGATTTTTAAAACTTTTCCTATTTCAACATTAGAAACATATATATTGAATGTTTGTTGATTAAATTGCAAAGAAGTGTCTTTCTATTGACAATTTTCCTTGTTAATTCGCAGCTATTTATCACCAAATTCGACTGATTGTAAAAGAACAGTTATTTTATTAAGAAAGTGTAAAAATAAAACATCGGCAAAGGTTTCAATAAAGAAAGGGAGCAGGCATTGCAAGGCAAATCGAAGTCCAGAAATATATATTGAAAATAATTTTCATAACCATTCAAACGTAAAAGTATTCTATTACTTGTATCAGACTTTGAAACCAAAATCCTTTCATTGTTCATAAGTGTACAAGAAACTAATCGAGTACCAGTGCTAGAACCAACGATCAAAAAGGCTCCACTCTTATAAGTAGGCACAAAAGGATAGAGTTTGGGCATGTAGGGACATAATTCGCTCACTAGTTTTTGAACATGTTTGTAAATTTAATTTAACTTTAATGCATACTTGTAAAAACTGACAGTGTGGGCCTTTGAATCAACCATCGTTTAATAGCTACATGTTTTTTTAAACACACAAAACTTATAGTTTTTAATTATTTCTTTATTGGCATTTAATATGGAAGTCAGAATCGCCGTCGGGCAGTTTTTCCTATTCGGACCCGGTACATTTTACATTCTTTCGAAAACACACATACTCTGAGAAAATGATCGTTTTCATAGGTCGCTACATACAAGGAAATTATAAAAAAATTCAAATTTAATTATACTTTCTATCCCAATTCAATCTACCGTTTACGCTTCTCCTTATTATATCATCTACTTATGGGTCAGATTTTTTGAAAATGTACAATTTACTTTCTCTAATTCTCTTAAATAACCCATATTTAAGACAGAAATGAGCTTCAAGATGCAGTTTAACATAGCTAATCAGATACTATAAATCAAAGTGACACCAAACATACTCAGATATACCCGGTATTCATAATTATTTTCAGCCTAATTTAGCAAAGTTTCCTAAATGTGTAGAGCTGCAAATTGTTCATTTTCTGACGATCTGACCCTTTTGTATATCTAATATCGATGCATCTTTCTCATAATACACTTCTGTTCATGAAATACTGATAATTATGCGTCGCCAGGATAGTATCAAATCAGATCAGATAAATATCATTTTTAAACTGTCCATCAGTAAATTATTTTGACTTTAGATTTTGCCCCATCTATTTCTGAATGAAGTGAACTGGTAGACACAGGGATCACATTAAAGTGTATGTCTTATTAACGGTAGGAAGAGTGACCCTGAAGATGTATAATTAGTGATAATTCATTTTGTGATTAAAATTGTCTTATAAGATTCTTTATTCGTCAAGAAGTAAAATTCTACCATTCTTGGGCCCCATGACTTCTATAGATCATGCCTGTATGTAAAAGTGAAAGTCACCTATAAATTTGTAGAACAAAATTCCCCTCTTCATTATTTCATATTAGAGTTTGAAGTTTACTATTATGTAATGTGTAATACAGTAATGTGAATCAAGACCAACTGTTAGTTTCTCAATCATTGACATCTAAAGAGATACTCAATCTGCTACAATCGGAACTCCCAGTATACCGATACTATCTTAAATCCCTGCACACACACAGCTGATTTGGCCCCCGATTGCCCCACGATTTTGGTCTTCCGATGAATCCTAGGATTTCATTTCCAATCCTGGTTGATGTTATTACGAAAATATAAACCAGGACTTGAAATCATAAGATTTATCAGGAGACCAAAATCGGGGGCCAAATCGGCTGTGTGTGTCCATGGCTTAAATAACTGTTGAAGCTGCATTCTTGGCTATTATCACAACCAACACAATTCTTACCAAATTTATACATATTATGACTTATAGGACTGAATTTAGCAATATTCTACAGGTGATATATGGTTATACAAGAATTTAAGTTGAATCGGCCGAAGGGAAACTAGCATTTTGGTCATACAGTTCAGCCTCAGAGTTGAGAGAGTCCCTTCAATCTTAGGGAACGCCTCTTGCTTCAAACCTCAATGTGCGATTATAATACCATTAGGACTGAACAATGTCAAAAGCACAGTAGGCGTCCAATCAATGACATATTATTCTTATGTGATCTGAGAGGCTTTGAGCCTACACTGTATGTGGGTGAAATCGCCAGAAAATGTACAATTCACCTTCACCAATCCTTTCAATTAACCCAAATTTAAGACAAAAATTTAGTTCACAATTCAGTTCAACATAACCAAACAGATTGTTTGTATCAGGGCAATACCAAATATATTCAGATATACCTAGGATTGTCCATTTTTCAGTATAACTAGAATGTAATAATGGTGTAGAGCTGCTAATTATACATTTTCTGAAGATCTGACCCATATGCCTTTTAGATGGGTTGGAAAAGAACAGAAAAAAAAAGTAGAAAACAATTATTTTTTGTCTGACTACTCCTACAGAGAGTGCAGCTTTAGTTCTAAAACTTCAAATGCTTTTTACTCAATTCCAATAGAAAACAAAAAAAGGAAAACTTGATTGAAATTTCCGAGAAGATGAAAGGCATTTATGTATCTCTGCTGGCCCTAGTGGTATTGGTCCATGCCGTATACGCCCTAAAGGGCCCTAAAGGGAAATGCAAGACCCACCCGTCCAAGTTCCCTCGCTCCTTCATGGCCTATGCAACAGGCCCTCCATTCCTCATCAGCAACTCCGAGCTGACAGAACTGGCTCTAGGCGACTGTGCCACGCTAGAACAACATGCAGAAAACATGAGAACTTACTTCATGGGTTATGGAGTGGAGCCTGATGAGCATATGATCGAAGATCCTTACGCTGTGAATAACTATAATCCCAGGTATGACATTGTTCCATTCTCTACCCACCCTGAGGCAGACAACAGGCTCCTTGTGTCGACATTCTACGGGTGTGCTTCCTACCAGAATACCAATTTCCCTACCGTTCAGTGGATGTTGACAGCTAAGGCTGCTCTAAATGGTACCCGGGGGGAAATGCCAGCTGGTACCTGGGCTGTCTATGGGGTACACAGGTAAGGTTATCACTTATTTTGGTTAAAATCTTCACAAATACATTGTCTAATTGTTTTATTCAGTCGCTGGGAAGGGGGCTCGCTGTATATCAGGGTGGCCGAAGTATTTAATAGTTGGTAATTATGAAGAGCATAATATAAAGTTGGTGTTAATTTTATTGGTTTTCTCAAGCTTTCGAGCTACTATGGCCCTTCATCACGAGGTTGATCCTCAATTGTTTTATTGTTAATGCTCTGACTCCATTAAGCCGTTTTTTCCCCTATTAAAGCTGCATCTCAGCTACCTTGGTAACAAACTAAATATGTTCTATGTTTTGTTCCATTCGTTTCCAACCCATCTTAAGGTCAAGAAATGGAAGTGGAATGTATAAACATATATAAAAGCAGCAGAATATTGATAAATCCAGTCCTATAAGTCATAATATTAGTAAATTCGGTAAGGTGTTGTTTTGTTGTAATAGCTGATATGGAGCTTTAAGAGGGCCACAGACTCGCTTATTAGGGTCTGGCCAGTGGACATGCATCCCCGCCTATAATACTCTGTCCGAAAAGTAGTTGGGATTCCTTTGTCCCTTTAAGAAGAGAGAGATGTGGGGGACTTTTGACTTCAAACCTTTGCCCCCTGAGTCGCCCTTTGCGATCGACCATGGTCAAATTTATATATTGCACTGTCTCAGTTCCATGTGCAGCAGCTGTTGTTTTGCTTAGATGCAAGGAAGAGCTTACTATACTGGCCCTGTTTTGACATGGCTGATTGCAAAGAGCGGCTCGCTGGGCAAAGGGTTGACAGGTCCTTGTCATAAATAGAAGTAAAAAATCCCCCACTTTTCCCTCTCCTTAAAGGAACGAAGAAATCCTGTGTCAACTACTTTTCAGACAGATTATAGCACCTGGCTAGTCACCTGGCTAGCACCTGGCCAGTCATTGCTGAGCGCAGCCAATAGAACAACCCCTGAGTTAAGGGGTTGTTCTACCAATTGGTTTTTACAGGAGCTTTAGGCACCTATTATATGGTTACAACTTCACTAGTGAACTGTAACACCTGATTTACTATTTGATAAGTTTGTGAAGAAAGGAAAAAGTGTGAAAATTGTGTTTTAGTTACAAGATCTCTTTGTAAGACTGTCCACCCTGAATGTCCACCCAGATATATTTCAAACATAGAGAAAAGTAACAATAAAGTATAGAAATACTTTTTAGACTTCCTAAATGTTAACAACGTTGGAATCCATTTGATCTAATCTTTTTGAATATAACGGTATCTGAAAATCCCTTTTTGCCGACTCATTTTTCTCATGATTATTATTCTTGTCTCTCAATAGGTTTGTAGAAGATGGAAAGAGCTTCTGTGTAAGGTTCAATGATGTGGCACCGATGGCGTTTCCAGTACCAGGAGACAACAGTGTTCTTGGCATCTCCCTGGAGGCCTACAATGATGACTGGGGTAACGGAGAAATAGTGGGGTCGTTCAAGCCAACGGAGTTCAGTTTGCAGTTCTTCACAAATTTTAAAGGCAATATTGAATAAATCCCTTTTAACATTTTGATTGAATAGCCCATGTATTAATTGGTTTTTCATGTCTTCCAGGATAGTGTACTATTGCTTTTGCAACATATGGGTCAGATTTTCAGAAAATGTACAATTTGTCTTCCAGCAATCCTTTCAAATAACACAAATTTAAGACAATAATGATGTTCGAAATTCAGTTTAACACAACCAAACAGATTGTTTGAATCAAGGCAATACCAAAATAATATACTCACCCAGTTTTGACCATTTTTCAGTCTAATTTAGCAGAATTTACTAAATAATATGTAGATCTGCCAATTGTATATTTTCTGAAAATCTGATCCATATATTCAATTAGAGGATATTTTGATTTTATACTCTATGTGTCTAAAACTAACCATTAATTATTATATTATATGCTTAAACATTAAACATAGTTTAACTAGGAGAAAAAAAGACGGAGTCACACTACGTAGATGCATAATAAAATGAATAGGTGTATACTAAACAAAAACTGACCTGAGTTATTATCACACTTGTGTGGTATCAGATACAATTATCACATATATATGTGATAAGGCACTGTCATAGACTTATAATAAAAGATAATCCCTGATGTGTCCGTTATGTTAGTTTTTGTTGCAAACTAACCTAGCAAAACAACTAACCTCTAAAGGTGATCGTAAGCATTTTTAGCAAAAGCAAAATCGAAAGGATCTGCTTTTATGACTCAGTAGTCCCGGCCTTGAAAGAATTAGGGCTATAACCACCTATGACAGAGACTAAACAGATTAATAGCCTCCATTTCGGGACTGCTGGTGCACTGGTCATGTATAATCCATCGAGTTCACCTCGGGATTATACACCAAACTACACCAGCAGCCTCTCAATGTTGGTAAATAATCCTTTAGTAGACGTTTAATGTATCATTTCGACTTTAAGGTGATATGTCCAAAATATGATGTTGCAGAATATTGATAAATTCAGTCCTATAAGTTATAACAGGGCGTATAAATGTCATGGTGGTGAGGCGCGAAATAAGGTAAAGTAGTCACATGTACTGATGTGTGGAATAGAAGTAAACAATCTTCATAGACTTAGCATTGGGGCGGTAAATAATCGCTCTATACATCGCCCCATAGATTCAGCATTGCAGTGATAAATAATCACTCTATACATCACCCCATAGATTCAGCATTGGGGCGATAAATAACCACTCTATACATTGCCCCAGTAAATTAGCGATTTTATAGCCCTACTAAAGAGATACTAATTAATAATTATATAAATATAATGAGGTTATGCAATGTTACGCAATGTGTCATAACATCTTTAACGATTATGGTGGCTATACCTGAACATTTCTGCCTCTAAAGATGGACATCTGTGAGTAAGAATTCATAAAACTATATGGGTCAGATTTTCAGAAAATGTACAATTGGCAGCTGTACACATTTAGTCAATTCTGCTAAATTAGGCTGCAATTTGGCCAATACTAGGTAAATTCAAGTATATTCGGCATTGCATTGACGCTAGCAATCTGTTTGGTTAGGTTGAACTGTATTTTGAATTTTATTTTTGTCTGAAATTTGGGTTATTTGAGAGGATTGGTGAAGTTGAATTGTACATTTTCTGAAAATCTGACCCACATGATCGATGAAAGAACGGAGATTACTTATCTCCGCAATGATGGGCCTTTGATGGGAATTGTGTGCGACATGTCCACACGACGTCATGAAACTACGATTGTAGCGCGACTCAAAACATCGCATACAAAAGTAGTAATACGGGTCGCTTTGTCGCATATAGTAAGAGTACATTGAGGCAGGTTTGTCTTGTTGTAATAGTTGAGGTACGTACGTTGTAGCTTTAAATGGTAGAAATCCGGATATATATATTATATTCAAATCTCATTAAATATGGAAACCACACCACGCCGGCAGTCTCATTCAGAAGTCTTTTTCTAGCAATTCTACAAAAGATATTTTCTCACTAGATTAAATTTACATAGTTCCCTAATGTGTACTGCCCTAGATACATGCACATGCACTAAGATACATAAACGCAGTGTATTTGAAAGTGCAGAAGCATGCAGATGCATATATGTCAAACGTCAAATATCACAGACACCTATTGAGAAGCTTCCCTTTTTTAAGACAAGGGTAAAGTCGTCAGATAATGTATAATCTGCAGGTCCACATTGTTGGGAAGTTTTGTTGACTTAGGCTGAAAAATACCGAATACTCAATATTTAGGAGTATATTTGACATTGGGTTGATTACAAAGATTTGTTCGATTATTGTAAACTGAATTTTTAGTGTGATCTGTGTCTCAAATTTGGGTTATTGAGAGGATTGTGGAAGGCGAATTGTACATTTTGAGGCGATCTGACCCATGAGAATGTTGTTTTGCAGGTAAAAGTCGTTAGTGGCGAAATTAAAAAAAATATATATAAATAAATCTCAAATGTGATAGGTAGAGCGTGACCAATGCAACGCAAGCATTTTATAATGTATGATTTATTACCCTTATCATATAACACTTGGATAGTTGTATACACTAATTCATTCCTTAACATCGGTCAATAAACCATATAAAACCATTTAATAACTTAGCAAAATATTCATAAATAATATCATAACCGAACGAGTTGATTTACAGTTGTGGGTATAGCTTTTAATATTTAGATGCCATGAAAGCAGTAGAAACTATTACAACGGGTTCGTATTCAGGATTGAATTGCTTGGGAATACATTATTAGTTTAGCTTCATCCTTGCTTTAATGTAGAAACATACATCGCTAGTTGCAATAAAACAGTTTTTAATTATGGACACTTTTTATCATTTCATCCCATTATTTATATGGGTCAGATTTTCAGAAAATGTACAATTGGCAGCTGTACATATTTAGTAAATTCTGCTAAATTAGGCTGCAATTTGGTCAATACTAGGTAAATTTGAGTATATTGGGCATTGCATTGATTCTAGCAATCTGTTTGGTTTGGTTGAACTGTATTTTGAACTTTATTTTTGTAAAAAGATTGAGTTATTTGAGAGGATTGGTGAAGGCGAATTGTACATTTTCTGAAAATCTGACCCAAATCTCACTTGCAGTAATCTAGAAGGCACTGACAGGACGTGTATAGAGATCCTTTAATCATTTCTAATTTATTTTCTTATGTTTTTGGCACATCTAAGTTGTATTTATATTCACAAAACATGCCTAGACATGGTCTCGCTCTCTCGACTCTATTCAACATTATCAGACCAGTGGACTTCTCTGAGAACTATTAAAAATGATATATGTGACGAATGGCATTTATTACAGGGTTCTTTTTCAAGCGTACACGTTTTTTTTATTCTAGATGTAATTATATAGTTTTTGCTGAATCTAACACTAGCGACTGCTTGAGTGATGGACATCTTCACAATAACACCGGCCATTGGGGAGGTGGTATTTCAAAGAGTTCACATTTTATATTCTAGGTTAAATCTTTAAGTTTGTTTTCCTACGTTGAATAAGAAATATATATCTGTCAAACGAAAGCGAATGTTTTAGTAGGAGTCTGGTGAATAACATTTTAGATAAATCTATTTTTTAAGTTATTTTAATTACAACTCTTACAATCACTTAAAATTAAGCTATAAATCAGTCCGTTTTCAATGGCTTCTAACTAGTTACTTAAAATTCCTAAAACGTTGACCATGAATCTTAAATCTTATATTGTTATTATTATGTCCCACCCACTATGTGTATTACAATGCAATGTCTATGAAATATATACTACCTCTAGACGTATGAAAGAATAAATGAATTCAAACTAAAGCTCATGCAGCGCTCTTAAGTGGTTCGACGAAAGGCTATTCTCTCCCTTCGAGCCAAATCAAATCTCCCCAACACTTTCAATATAGGTTGAGCCTGGAATCATCTATTGTAAAGTCACGTCAGGTAAGTATATTTAGGACACAACAGTTTATTACATATAATATAAAGGTTAAGGGTTCAGGTTGAACAAGTAATAGGCCAATATTTACATTTCATTCTGGCTAAACATTAGACCTGACGTCATGGATGCAACATGCATACATCTCTGCATGTCATTGAGGGTCAGATTTTTTAAAAATAAACAATCTACTGTTCTACACATTTATCATATTCTGCTAATTTAGAGTGAGAATTAATAAATAATAGGTATATCTGAATGTATTCTGTATTGTATCCATTCAATACATCTGTCTGGTTATGTTGAACTGAATTTTGAACCTGATTTTCGTTTTAGATTTGTGTTATTTGAGAGGATTGGTGAAGGCCAATTGTGTAAATTCTGAAAATCTGACCTTTATAAAGGCATTTCTTGGTATATATGCCAAGATTTATTTTTTCAGTAATTAGAAGGGATGCATATATAGGCATAGGTGGATGGCAAAATATGTACATGTGTTAAGAAATGTATCAATACCAAGGTTGGTAGGCGAACATTTATTTACAAAACTATTACTGTACATACTCGAATTTCGTATAAAGACGATCTGCACTTCTTCGGCGCTTACATTCGGTGACACTCGCAGGATTATAGATACTTGCGGCATATATAATGCTGTTTATGGGCCAGATCTTCAGAAAATGTACAATTCGCCTTCACTAATTCTCTAAAATAACCCACATTTAAGACAGAAATGAGCTTCAAAATGCAGTTTAATTAGCAAAACAGGTATTATAAATCAACGCGATACCAAATATACTCAGATATACCCGGTATTGATATTTTGTTTTCCTTATTTAACACGATTTACTTAATGTGTAAAGCTGCCAATTTCTGAGCTGCCATTTTCTGACGATCTGACCCCTATGGCATATTATACCTGCCTGCTTGTCCTGTCAATATGCTGGCCTTCCTTCAGATCAGTGATTGTTTTCGCCGAACCTTAAGCGCAAGAACGATAGGGAATTCCTCAGAGAACCATTGCTTCTAAGAGTGGAAATAATTGGTATATACTGTCTCAAACCTAGATGAGGCCTTGGATTGAGTCATATTTGTATTCTATTACACATGATTTAAACTAAATTCTTGGACTATACCACCCGACACCAATAAGCTAAGAAAAGGAAAATTGTGTGTGTGAATTCCTACATTTTCTCCCTTTCTTCGGTGGGTGGGAATAGAAATTCCTACCCACCCTAATGTAAATAAGCTGGAACGTTTTTCCTTCCCGCAGGTGAAGGAATTCACCCAAAAGATTCCTTTCCTTAGCCTATACAAGAGACCCCAGGGCGTTCGGACAGAGACAACTCAAGCATATCTGGGTCAGATCGTCAGAAAATGCAGAATCGGCAGCTGTATACTTTTGAGTATATTCTGCTAAATCTGGTCTGAAAAGTCTGGACTGACAAATGGTCAATACTAGGTATATTTGAGTATATTTGGTACTGACACGATTCAAACAATCTGTTCGGTTTATATTGAACTGCACTTTTAACCTCATGTTCGTCCTAAATCTGCATTATTTGAGAGGTTTGTTAAAGACGAATTGTACATTTTCTGACAACTTGACCCATCTGCACTGTCTAGATGGAAGTGGCGGCTCTTCATGTTCCATCCCTCTTACCAAAACCTGGTATCAACTAGCCTTGAGACAGAGTATATGGGTCAGATTTTCAGAAAATGTACAATTGGCAGCCCTACACATTTAGTAAATTGTGTTAAATTTGGCTGAAAAATGATGAATATCGGGTATATCTGAGTATATTTGGTATCGCATTGATTTAAAGTATCAGTTCTGTTATGTTAAACTGCATTTTAAATCTCATTTTTGTCTTAAATGTGGGTTATTTGAGAGGACTGATGAAGGCGAATTGTACATTTTCTGAAACTCTGACCCATATAATTACACGTGGAATAGGGGATTTGCATAGCCGCCATTTTGAATCTTGATTCGCATGGAATTATGGGAATAATGGTACACTGTAAAATCTATAGAAAAAATGTTATGTTCAGCATGTGATATTTATCAGTATTCCAATGCCAATATCCATATGTTTAACATGTTTCTACAACACAAGCATCCATCTTTCCCATCATGCATTTGGTTTTGATAGATCATTTAGACAAGCTATGATATTGGTCAAAACATTCTTCCAATTCTCGATAAGAATATTGCTATTCATTTGCACGTGTATTTCATCAGAATCTATCCCAGAATGCACTGTATTAGACATGCGCAGTGGCACGTGCAACTCCCCTATTATTACATGCGAGTGATATAAGCGATCCAGTTGAGTATCTCCTTCACTCGGGTGTAAACTCCATACTTCCTAGGCTGTCCGCAGCCCGAGCCCCAACTCGTGATGCCATGGATCTCCCATCTGTTTGTGGTTCCAAGGTTGCACACAAATGGTCCTCCAGAATCTCCCTAGAAATGTAGAATGTTCAGACGTTCACTTTGTTCTTTACATTAGTATGTGATGTATCACATGAAAGTTGCTAAAAATGGTTTTGAGAGTGGAATCTCTCTATTGAGACCACCCTTGGGACTGAGCGATTTGTGGTCTGAAAGCGAGGTGGTCTCATTAGGGGGGGGGGGGGCTAATCTAATAAGAGGAAAGCAATTCAGGACTGAGAGAAACTGGTCTTAATAGAGGGGTGGTCTCTATAGAGAGGTGGTCTTTATGCGAGGTTCGACTGTATTTGGAAAAGATGAGATTGGGTTGTACTTCAATATCTTTTTATTTTTGGAAAGTCGTTAACGATTATTTTGGCTGGTCAATCACAACAAAGTATTTAAACACGTTCCCTTAGAATGACCTTAGAATTACGTAGATATTTTTAGGACACAGTCTTGCAATTTTTGATAATTATTCATACAACTAAGTGCGTTGATTAACCCAAAACTGAAAACATTCCTATAAAGAGTTCATGTGGAAAGGAACATTAGAACAATATCATTTTTGCGACTTTAGACTCATTCTTTCTGTGACACGAGAATATGAAGAAAGTTCTAATGGAGAATTTGAAGATATTTCATGCATTATGTCATAATCTATTGCATTAACATCAGAGGCTAAAAGGTTTTAGCCCATAATTGGGATAATTTTAGGTTATAATTGCCCGCTGAAGCCATGCATCATGGAGCTTATAGGGCCTTGTCCACTAAGTCGATTCTCATGCGATTCTCACAGAAATTAGTGCAAAAGAGTCCTCTGCGACGCAAAATCGCATGAGAATCGGCTTAGTGGACTAGGGCCTTTAGTGGCAGTCAGGGCAAATTGATGGTCGAATTATAGGACTACATTTTGGGCAGAAAATGGGCCCTGTTATTGTTTATAACCTTGGCTTTGCGCTTATCCAGGTGTTCAGTAACCATTCCACATTGAACTATTCAAACCATTTTAACAAGTGCAAATCCCTGTCATCTGATATTGTTATCATTGAGTTAACTTACAAAGCATGTGTCTGGCCCTCCATCTCTATGTCCAGCACATATCATGGTGTTGGTCAGTACCTCACCGTACACCTCCTCACACTCAGGCCTGGACACTGAGGGCACGCCCGCCTCCCGCAAGTAGTTGTATGAGGGAGTCGCCACTAAAGGATCATTTAATGGACCGTTACTATTTTAGTTTAGTTTTGTTTAGTTACGATTGAGAGTAACTTAAAACCTAGATTGCTATGTTTTCTTTACGTAACTAAATTCTGGAATGTAATAAGAAGGTATATTTTGCGATGCCCTACTATTATTGTACTAAGTAGATACAGGGCTCTTATGAAAACCAATGTGAATTGAGATGTTCCCTGTATGAAATAAACATATTTGAACAAAAAAAAATACTATTTTATTGGTAACTTATCTTAGAGGAGTCTCTTTTTATCAGTTAGTAATTTTAAACAGCAAATCCTCAGTAAATGACAGTTGAATAACAAACAAGCAATGCAATAATGTACAATGAAACTAATAATCAATTCAGAAGAATTTATACATCAAGATATGGGCTCATGATAATTCGATGAAGAATAACCATGGTGTTTAGCCAACTGATGTGACTAACTACATCTGATTCTAAGGAACAAGATGCTACTTACCACTATGTGATCATAACGGGAATGCTACCCAAACTACATGGACAGGCTCGAAATAATATTATACAAATTTCATGTAGCCTACTATTCTCAGACTAGACCATAGAAAGACATCCAGAAAATAGGTAAAGAACTGTATACTCAGTGATACATAAGGCTTAATCACCAATGTTTCTGATTTGGCAATAGGCAAAAGAAGGCAAAAAGAATAAGTGTGTGTTCGATTTTTATAGCTAAAAACTAGGCAGTGGGGAATGGTAATCTTTTTGTTTTAGAAAACAACCTTCCCAGAACTGGGGAAAAATAGAAATCTGACTTTTAAGGGCCCTGGTAAGGGAGACCTGTTTTCCTGATTTATTATTATTTTCTGTAAAAAGAAAAAAATACCCCCCCCCCCCCTCCCAGAAAAAAACAGAATTAGGCATGGCGAGAAGGTTTTTAGGCGGGGTAAAGGGTGGTCTCGACTGGCTGCGGTAAGCTTTGTGGTAAGCTCTGCGGTAAGCCTTAAAGCTGCCCTCCCTGCTAATTTCTAAACAAATCGCAGATCTCACTTGTTTAGAAGATCAATACCCTGCCCCACCTTGTCCCAAGAATTTGGGTCTCTGTCTTAATGTTGAAGATAGATATTTGAGTTTAAATGTGACAAATCTGTATTCGGAGGGCTGTGGTGTCCACCAATGGAGATACTGATTCCCAAGAGACCTGGTAGATGGCAGTCTAAACGTTCTGCGCATGGGTAAGTGATCTCACGCAGGCGCACTTAGTGTGTCCCAGGCTGAGATCCTGACCTCACCTCTAGATAGTGTCTACCCCTGGTGTCTACTGAACGCACCTATATTACTATTGCTAACTCAGCCGCACTTATTCTTGTATGTCCGTGATGGTAAAATCATGGAATACAGACATTTATTGAACTTTTCATTAAGTAACAGATCGATAATAGTGAGTTTGGAAACTAATTTGAATGTAATTTCAACAGAACCATTCAATATTATTACTAGGGAATGCAGCTTTAAGATGGTGCTGTGATGGTGAGAAGTGGCGAGGACCTGCCTACATAGCCAGTGATCCATGCAGGCAGGACCTCATCACTCCTCTTCACCTACAGAACCAGCACAACACCATCACAAGGCTTACTGCAGAACTTACCGCACCCAGTGGAGACCCCCCCCCCCCCCTTAAATCACAAACACACCTATTTTTGTGTTTGCCTAATTGCAATGAATAACTATATAAACTCCATACACTCACCCCTCTCATCCATGTGACCAAAACCAGTGATATAACACGTATCTCCCTCGTTTAAAGTCTCATTGGGCAAGCACACTGCCCTGGTGGTAAGGCTGAACACTAGAGGAGTGGTCAGTTTGAGTAGAGCTGCATCATGGTCATAGGGTTTGCGACCAAAGTCAGGATGTTTGTGTATCTCTGTCACATTAGATATCACCCCAGTGCTGGGGTTATTGCTTGTGGTACCAGACAGAACTCTAATACCTGATGGCTTGTAGTTGGGTCGACTCCTGCAATTTTAAAAATGGTTTGAGATGTGTAGTAGTTCTCATCATCTTTTTAGATCTGATTTTTAAAGTTGATATATAACCAGCAGCTAAACACACCTTTCTAGGTTGTAAAGCTAAGGATCCAGTAATAAAACTTCAAAACAATGGTCAAACCTGGTCATAACCACATATTTTTACACTCAGTTATACTTTTATATTTTTACTATTCATATAGGCCTAGTAGGCAGATTAAATATTCGGTTATGTCTATATTTAGTTAATCGATTCAGATTTGAGATTCGGATTTTTTTAAATTTTATTCGGATTTTATCTCACTTTTAACATTAAAATCTCTATAGTAATTTGTTCATTTCAGCATGTAAATTTCATTGTTTGCAAAATAAATTGTATGTCTTAATTATATTGTATGAATTTCCGATTTTCTTGCCCGAGTATTAGTGAATATTTGTTACTAGTTATGAAACGGGGCCCACACCCGTTAGAGACCGTTCATTTTTAACCACTGTGGGGAGGAGATTTTTTGTTGTTGGGGGGGGGGGGGCACGTTTTCAGGGGACGGGGGCTGTGAGGGGGCAGGGGGGGTCAAGAAATTGTGCACAAGACTTTTAATAGTAGACGTATGAGTGACATGGCCTGTCGTGAATTGGACACAGTCCCGGGTGTATGGTTTTATTTTATTATTATTTTATCCTGCTTATATGATAACCTCTCTGGTTAGTGATTATTTTTATTATTATATGAATTTGTACAACTTTGCTTATAAGATCTTAAGCGGTTATGAAATAATTCTATGAGGTATTTTTCAATATTTTCTAACATTTTCTATATTTGATTTAAATCAGCTTTTCTGCGATTAGTGTACCTGTTGCATAATGTCTTGCTGAATAAAAATCTTAAAACAAACAAAAACTATGTGACGTACAGACAGTGAGCAGCAGTGAGGATCCAGGAGTTGGCGATGATGGTGCCGCCACACACCGGTCGATCCTTGCTGTCCACCAGGCTGATCTGCCACGGCCACGCGTACTCGGAGGACAAGTCCCCGCCAACTATCTTAGGCTGAATGACAGGCTCGTGCCGCACCCCACACGCTGTAATATCAGGCAGAAAGGCACATGGGTCAGATTTTCAGAAAATGCACAATCTACATTTCTACACAACTATCAAATTCTGATAAATAAGAGTGAAAAATAATAAATACTAGGTATATCTGAATGTATTCTGTGTTGTATTCATTCATTCATTCATTCATTCATTCAATACATGTCAATACATCTGTCTGGTTATGTTGAACTGTATTTTGAACCTGATTTTAAATTTGGGTTATTTAAGAGGATTGGTAAAGGTGAAGTGTACATCTTGTGGCGACTTGACCCACAACTAACCTCAGCAATATTCATTCATTCATTCATTCATTGATTGTATTGCGTTCAGTTGCCTGATATTCTCATGAAACACATCCTGACTTGTATAATATATCTGTCTCTCTCTCTATCATGGAATAATTACAAGTTGGCTGCGACTTCAGTGGCAGCCTAAACTGCCCGTTATTGAATAAGGAATAATATTATCTAAAACAATCATTTCTCTTGAAGGTGTTCAATAGCTGAGCAGTATAATGACGACTGCCCAAATTGAACGTCCCCCGTAGCGATAATATTATATAACAGCGTCCACCATCGGTCCACATTGATGTTTTTAGCGATCAACAAAAACAAAAACAAAAAATACTTAGATGAATATAATAAATACCAAATAAGAATGGTAGGTTAGGGATCGGACTCCTAAAACCACACCTCCCCGACGGGGAATTGAACCCCGGTCTCCCGCGTGACAGGCGGGGATACTCACCACTATACTATCGAGGATTGGTGCTGTCACCAAATTACAAACCAAATTACATGTACAGATTAAAATTAATGTAGATTATACAAAAACCTATAATCTTTAAGGTAAACAACATTCTTGTCACATGGCTTTTTCTGATGAGGGATTTGAGAAAAAAAACACAAAGTCCACATATTGAATGCTGATCATAATATCTTACCATATTTTCTTACTCATTCTCAAAACATATGTTTGACATGTTGAATTCTGATTATAAATATTTTTTCTTTAAAAGGTGTGTCCAACTCCAAGTAAAAATGCCCTCCCCGACGGGGAATTGAACCCCGGTCTCCCACGTGACAGGCGGGGATACTCACCACTATACTATCGAGGATCGCTGATTTATAGCACCTTATTAGGCCTACATCTGACAATCAATGTAAATACAGACAAACATAATCTTTATTGTAAAAATGATGCAAGTCGCATTGCTATTTCTGATGAGGGATTTGAGGAAAAAGACACCAGGTCTCATGTAGGCCTATTGAACGCTGTTTATATCTTACCATATTTTCGAACTTACTTTCCGACCTCATTTTTAATATGTTGACAATTACAACCTCATTAAAACTATATTTTGGGTCCCTATAAAAAGATCCTCCCCGACGGGGAATTGAACCCCGGTCTCCCGCGTGACAGGCGGGGATACTAACCACTATACTATCGAGGACTGACTGCTCAGTGGAACGAAATTTCGTCTGAAAATTAATGACACAGTAATTGCCTCAGAAACGAAATACAATAAAATAAAACCCCACATGTTAGGATTATTCTTCAATCGATCATCGTATTCAATGGCGAAATAATATCATCCATCTATCTATCTATCTATCTATCTATTTATTTATATCTATCTATCGTTCTTTCTGTATATCTATCTATCTATCTATCTATCTACAGTATCCATCTATCTCTATCTTTTTAATCATTCTTTTTTTTAATCATTCTATCTATTTATCATTCTATCTTTTTATCCATTTATCTATCTATCAGTTCTCTTTTAGATGTGAATTTCTTGTGGAACCTCAAGATAACAGAAAATATGATATGAAAATATGGCCGCCCAGAGATTGTTTTTCAATTTTTCACTGTTTTCACTTCAAAACTAAAAATAACAAACTTGAAATATAGAAACACTTATTGGATGTTTACCATCATTAGAATCGGCTTGATCTCATCTTTTAAAATAATTGATGATATATCTCAAAATGCATTTTTTGCCACTTGTGCCTCATTTCTCTGCGGCACATCAGATATATTATAATAATTACAATAATGAATTTAAAATATCTTACTCACCACTGTGAGCAGGGCTGCGTGGACTACCTGCTGGGGTGAGGAAGAATATTGCTGTGCTGCTAACTCTACTACTTGATGGAGATGTCGGTGACGGAGTCGGACTTGGTGTTGGTGGTGGAGTCGGACGTGGTGTGGCTGCTCTTGTAGGAGGGGTAGGGAATCGGAGTATGGTGGTCGTCGATGTCGGTAAGGGGACAAATGTTCTAGGGCGAGTTGTGGTTGTGGTGGAACGAGTTGTAGTTGGTGAAGTGGTTCGTGAAGTTGCGCTTGTTGTGGTGGTTGGGGTTGTTGTTGATGGAGTTGTTGTTGTCGATGTTGTTGTTGATGGTGAAGGTGTTGGGCGCGGTTGCGGTTGCGGTTGCGGTTGCGGTTGCGGTTGCCATGGCGGTTGCCATGGTGAAGATGACGTAGTGCTTGGTGATGGTGCATGGGTCAGTATTCGAGGAGGTAGAGTGGTTGTTGTGGCTGGTGGTATGGGTGAAGGGGTGTATGTGGGGTTTGGTTGAGGGCTCCATACATGGAAAAAGGCACTGAAGCCTCGCTTGACGTTATTGTCATTGGTGAGGAATCTGATGTACATGTAGTTGTAGGTTGAATAGAGGACAACATTTCTATGGGAACCACAGAGCTTGCCAAGTGTTGGATAGCGCACTGAAGGTCCATCGTGAATGTACAGCACGTCATTATTACAGGTAGGGTGGTACTCTAGATCGACGTAACTTATTGAGAGAATGATCCTCTGAAACATATATGTAGAGATAGAGATAGAGAGATACATAGAGATACATAGAGGGAGAGATGGATATATCAATAGATACATACATAGATGAATAGATTGATTGATTTACTAATTGATTCTTCATTGCAACTATAATGTACAGAGAATAACACACATTCTGACTTAGTGTCCTTGCCATAAAACAATGTTGTGGAACGAGTGATAAACCCTCTTTCTTTCTAAATAGACTACTTTACATGTTCCCCCAGCAGTGAGTGCGGAGTTAAGCTCTATCTCTGTGCACATGTTGTTTTGTCCCCAATCGGTAAGGATATGAATGTGTTTTTAGTAAATATTCAACATATCCAATGCTTTTCTTTTTCGGATATCGCTTTCCTTTTCTAAGATATTCCAACACATAATCAACATGACTTATGGATATCTTAGTATCCAAAGAGATACTCTCTTGGGTTTTGGGTATTCCTTCTGACACAAAGATATCTCAAATATGCCTGAGTGACTCTCTCATTTGTAAATACTACTATGTGGTATTTGACTATAGCCAGTAGACTAGCACTAAGTCCCTTAGGTTATTCTCATAGACCAGAAATTAGACCAAAGTGAAGTTGGTTATCATATGATGCATTTCATTTCTCTTGAAGAATAATTAGTTTAACAATTGTTTTGTAGGTAATGCCCTAGAAATAATGGTTGAGTGTTGATAAATTGCATTTCTTTGTATGTATTGATATTTTTCAAATTATAAAAATAAACAAGGTGTGCAAGTCTAGCCATTACCATTAGGAAAGAGAAGAAAAAAGAAACCTTTGCTTATGGTAATAATTGAAAAGGAGCAGCTGAGATCTGTCATAAAAAGACTCCTTGTAATAGCTTTGAGGTGGTTGGTAATGGAAGAAAAGATCTTAGCAATGAAGAAATAGTCGGTGCCATGAACCTATTAGTTCCGGAAATAGGAATATCTGGTCTGTAATAGGAAAAGGTGTCTTAGTAATGTATTTTGTGAATGCGTAATATGTGCAAAAAAAAGAGGAAATCTGTAGTATTACATAAATCGTACAGATTACGACTATTGGATGCAACCCATGTGCATGTCATTAAACCCACTTCCCTCCGCTCACACCATCCTGCACACTGTCGGCCCATGCAGCAAGCCTGTGCTAACTTTTTTTTGCTGATGCACTCTGACAAAAGTTCACATATTCTTAAATTTAGTGGATGAATTGGCCTGGAATTGGGCATGACTAATCTTAACATATTTTTTCGATAATCGTGCCAATTCATCGGGCATAGAGCACAAATTATCACCGGGACAAGCGGGCAAAGTTTGACACTGGTAGTAGAGCACTGAAAAAGCACCCGCCATGACCTCGAGTTAGGATTGAGGTCACCACAGTTGCTGCAGGAATGAATGTATTTGTGAAGTGCCCTATTACCTTTGAAACGTTTTAGTATTTAACATCTAGATCTTGAAACATTTTAGTTTTGAAAACATTCTTCATAATGGAAGAGCAAAATGTAATCTGAAGCGTACTACCTATATTTTGTTCTCATACTTGTACTTACTTGCCGTTATCATAATTGTTTAAACTATTAAGAGAGAAAGGGTTATTACCATGCCAACATTGACCACGATGGACCAGGAGCAGTTTGCTTGGTTGCTGTAAGTGACGTCTCTATTGGTGGACCCAAAGTTACCAGAGTGAGAGAAGAACACTTTCTCCCGGTCGCAAAACACAGAACCTTGCAAAGGAAACATGATAATATTATTTAATTTTCTACCATGCAATGTTACCTGAGAATAACAGTTTAGTTGATCGCAGAAAGCATTGTATTCCCAGAGTTGGATAATTGTGACTGCTTCAATCGCCAATAGAAGAAACAATTTAATGGACATGTATGATGTCCGCCGTGGTTGGTGCTGACGATGTGATATATCACGGGAAAATGAGTCATAGTTCACAAGAAAATGGATTTTGAGATTCCATCGTATTTTAAAAGATGGAATTAGGTGAATTCCAACGTTTTTAAGCTTTAGCTTATCTACTAAGTACTTTTTTATCTATGTATCTTTGAACAAATATTTACTGATATTTCTAGTGGACAATTACTAGAAAAGTATTTAGATATACTCCCTTAAATTAGCATGAAACGCAGGTATATATTTTTAATCAAAATACAATTCAACATAACTGAATAGATATTTTAGATCGAACCAATGTCAAATATACTCCTACATATTTAGCATTTAGCATTTTCAGCCTAATTTAGCCAAATTTCCTCAAATGGATAGACAAAGTCTATCTGAATCGCTTAGGTAGAACTTTTTTTTTTTGTTTTTGTTTTGTTTTGTTTTGTTTTTGCGACATCGTTTTATTCCCCAAGACACACAGGTTTACGTACTGTTACATCTAGGATATATACAATTGGTGTTGAGTCGTACCTGTAGGAATACTATAGAGAAGGCAATTCTTGATTTTTCGCTTAGGTAGAATTAGATATTATGTAACCAAGAGAAGAAGAAAAAACACGAGAGGCATGGTCTGGAAGACCTCTTTTTGAGATAATTACAACCTCTTTGTCTGAACCATCCTATTTTTTTTGTACAAATTTATCTATTCAGGTAATTTTTACAAATTTTTTTAGCACGCTCATCCGAAGATGAATTTTCGTTGTGCCCTGAGATTACCATTAGCTTAACATATATATTGAAAGATCCTATGTAATAACGAATAAGGAATTCTCTTCTCTTCTCGATCTTATCTTATCTCTTATCACTTCTAGAAGGGATTATTAATCTTACCATAGTTTTCTGTGTGCCATCGTGCAGAAACCCGAGGAATAACTTGCTGTGCGTCTGTGTTGAGCTCTAGTACAAGAAAAGGTAGAGGTGTCGCTATTACCATAGGCCCTGAGTTGGGACATAGTATGTCCAGTACACCCCAGGTGGAGCCATACTCCCACAGTTTGGCTGAGCTGGTGAGACAAGACACCTGCTCCTCTCCCAGGTATATTGTTTCTATATGAAGGATAATAATCTGTAATTATAAAATTTTACATTAAAATAATTATAAAATGATATTATTTAGTATATATGATAAATGATAAGGGCAGAATCACATATAATGGTTTAATTGTAATTGTTAAACAACATATTTTGGTTTAATGGGAACTGGTCCACTGCAACCGATGCATTATATGGATGAAATCGCCATAAAATGTACAATTCGCCTTCACCAATTCTCTTAAATAATCCAAATTTAAGACAAAAATCTGCTTCAAAATGCAATTCAACATAACCTAACAGATTGTTTGAATCAAGACAATACTAAATATACTCAGATATACCTAGTGCTGACGATTTTTCGGCCTTATTTAGCAGAATTTACTAAATGTTTCGATCTGCCAATTGTACATTTTCTGAAAATCTGACCTATATTGATACAGAGAAAAGCATACCAGGCCAAGAGAATGACTCACAAAACATTCAGACACACAAGACACACTATACACAACCACACACACAACAGCACATTACATAAGGAAAAAGGAAAACACACAACCCGACAACACTCATGGGTCAGATTTTCTAAAAATGTACAATTGGCAGCTGTACACATTTAGTAAATCCTACTAAATTAGGCTGCAATTTGGACAATACTAGGTAAATTCGAGTATATTTTGGTATTGCATTGATAATAGCAATCTGTTTGGCTAGGTTGAACTGTATTTTGAACTTTATTTTTGTCTGAAATTTGGGTTATTTGAGAAGATTGGCGAAGTTGAATTGTACATTTTCTGAAAATCTGACCCTCATAGCACAACTTCCACAAAACTGGTGTATACATGTATATATGTTGATAGATTATTATTATTATACAACTTTTATTCAATGAACGTACATAATTGTAAATTTATCAAGAAAAGGGCAAAACTCCTTCTCCACTACCAGATCTACCAGGGAGCCCTTAAACTAAACATCAGTAATTAGATATTTTAGATCAGAATTAAATTTACAATCCTGATTAGTCGGTTAATGTCAGTGTCATTAGGTATATTAATATCTCCCTTTTATTGGGATTTTAATAGTCGTTTCTCCTTTAGTGTTGGTATTTCTTATTTGAAGAAGGTAATTATTAGGTACTATCATTTCGATGTGATTTTACACTGTACCATAATACCATGCGAATTAAGGATTCAGAATGGCTGCTATGCAAGTGCCCTATTACAAATAATGTTGTTTTTTGTTGTTGTTTTTTTGTTGTTTTTACATAATCATCTTTATTCAATTTATCAACAAAGCTTTCCTCTCGCCTAAGCATATCGACATCTCGATATACGCTCCTATTCCTGTTGCACATAAGACATTGCAATCAAATACACGATGGGTTTAAAATTACCAAATGGGACAACATAAGAGCCTACTTGTAGAGCCTTCTTCTAGCCGTTGCAATCTAATAAATCTGATATGGCGGCGAACCGCCTTCTCCATAGAGTGTTTTCTTCTTTGCTTATTCCGTTAAATTTATTTTGATACAATGTGACAGATAATTTGGATCTTATTTCATAGCAGAAAAATAACCATTCCATCCCACCTTCGTGGAATGTTATGGGTCAGATTTTCAGAAAATGTACAATTAGCAGCTCTACACATTTAGTACATTCTTTTAAATAAGGCTGCAATTTGGTCAATACTAGGTAAATTCGAGTATATTCGGCATTGTATTGATTCTAGCAATGTGTTTGGTTAGGTTGAACTGTATTTTGAACATTATTCTCGTCTGAAATTTGGGTTATTTGAGAATATTGGCGAAGTTGAATTGTACATTTTCTGAGAATCTGACCCTTATGCTGGACTCGTCCTTACCTTTCCTGGAGGAGCATGGATGACCCATCTGCACACATGCCTACTGCCTGTCTCCAGTGTGTTGGACGTCCATAGTCGCCCAGTCTCTGAGTAGATGGACTCAAAGAACATGGGATCGTCACATATGCTCACTGCAAAAGAGCAACTCAAGCGTTATTTAAAGGTAATAACTTGTGTTTTTCTCCTTAATTCACTAACATAAATTATATTAAAGTAATGTTATCATGGCAACAGAATCCCAGAAATACTTTTTTCAGAATGGGTCTAAATCTAAATTTAATTAGTATAGGAAAAGCCATCACTCTACTAAATTCTATGCTTTAATACCAATTTAAACAATTCTTGCACTTCTTTGCCCCAATCTTCAAGACTTTAATGTATCGGATAAACACATTAGTGAGGGGATACTTATATATACAGCATTGAGATATATTACTTTGTTACTTTTTCATTCAGTTTCCTCTAAGGTATTGGTAGATGGATTTCTTTTTGTTTTTAGTACAGGTTAGATTCCAATGATCCGTCTACCTATAATAAATATTACTTTGTGTTATTTTCTATCGCAAGAACGGATCTATATCAAGTTGTGGTTCGGTCAGAATACTAAATTTATGTAAAACAAACAATCGTTAAGTATAATCGAGTTTATTGAACAATTCACTAACCTTTCTCGCCGTTATTTGATGCTGTAACACGTGTAGATGGTATTCGTGTTGTCGTGGTTGACCTTGTAGTTGACGTCGTAGACCTTGTTGTTGACGTCGTAGACCTTGTTGACGTCGTAGTGCTGGTAGTGGGTCGTAAGCTCCTTATCGTATATTTAGATAGGAAACCATTCCATGTGTTGGTCCTGTCGGTGGTGAATCTTATGTACACGATATTAGTAGATGAGGTGAAATTTACATTGCTTCTGGGACCACAAAGTATTGCTAGCCTTTTGGATGGGTGGGCTTCGCCATCGTATACGCGAATAGAGTCCTTTATACATGCAGTGTGGTATTCTAACTGAACTAATTCAAAGCTTATATCGATTACCTGTAAGATATAGTAAAAATAGTTTTATATCTCACGAGAAATGTGTGTTAATTGATATGAATATAAATATGCTAAGCAATGTTACGTGATGTTACATAAAAGTGACAGTTTCTTTTTTGTATTTGGGCCCTCTTTTACATTCGGTGATTTCGGCTTTAGGCGGGAGATCTTGGGTTGGAAACTGGAGGAATTGCCAAATAGTAAAAACAAAAAAATAAAAAAAAAAACAAACCCGGAGATCTCCCGCCCACGCAGGAGGTTTGGCAGCTCTGCAGATATGTCATAAATAATTTACTGGTAATTGAATACGATCATTATGATGTATTGCATGGGTAATTTCTCTACGACTATAACTATAACTACTCATTTTTTAACCTTAATAATACCATTAATTAGAGTTCGACACAGTTTTTTCTTCGATATTTAACTACCTTCAGATACATCATTCCCCTAATTACTATTTCCCTGATTACTACTTCCCTTGATTACAGTTGTTCTTACCTCATCACGATTGCCTTCAATCATCCAGGTGCAGTCTGCATTATTTGCATAATTGATGTTGCTCAGACATGGCTTGATTATCCCTCTATGTTCTCTCATTACTTTCATTCCTGTGCATAGAATACTTGCTAAAAGTGAATAAGAAAATACGACATTTAGTTTAGACAAAACACTCCATAGAGTTAAAGATATTTGATTATTGCTCATTCTTATACCCTGCCCACACACAGCCGATTTGCCTGCCGATTGCTCCCCGATTTGGGTCTTCCGATGAATCCTAGGATTTCATTTCCAATCCTGGTTTATGTTATTTCAAAAACATAAACCAGGATTTGAAATGAGATCATAGGATTCATCAGGAGACCCACATCGGGAGGCAATCGGGAGGCAAATCGGCTGTGTGTGGGCAGGGTCTCATCCTCATTCTCATTCTCATTCCTGTCCCAGTGGCTATGTAAAAAGACATAACACCCAGTCAGACACATAGATTTGATCACAAATATAAAATAATATCTGATATATTCGATCATCAATAATGAAATAATTCCAGGTAACTTCTATCATCAATAAAACCAAACAATCTTGAGTGCTTTCTGACATTGTTATTGATTTGTATTAGAGTTAATGTTTATTTTCTATGGCATCTATATCACATATAGAGAGCCGAACCCTTGATTTAAATTTTTAAAATACATGAACACTACATAATTAATCAGTGGGTCCTTCGAAGGATATGGGATGGGGTTGTCAACAAACAGTAAAGTCTTCAAATTCATGTATAAACATATAGGCCTACCACCAGCAGAATATTGATACATTCAGTCATAGTGAATTTGGTAAGATTTGTTTTGTCATAATAGCTGATAATGCTGCTCTAATAAAGAATAAATTATTAATTAAAATTCAAAAATGAAATGATAATCTTACAGTAGTCTACTGCCGTCCATCGGGCCACAAACCCTCTGCCCACCACATCACCGTCAGCAGACAGAGTGATCGTCATAGAGCTGGTTCCGGAAGTGACGTCAGGATGGATAGTTCCCAGCATCCAACAGAGCTCCGACAAGACGCCGCCATATGCGTCTAATATGATTAGTTTGTCTTTGCGACAGTAGGGGTCGTACTCCAAATACAGTGTAGTAAATGTCAGGAGGACCACCTATGAATGTGAACGAATGTATAAGCCAATTGTGGAGCATATGTATACACTCTAGGTCCAAAGTTGAAAGAGTCCCTTCAAACGAAGTGAAAGCCTCTCGCCTCAAACCGCAAAGTGCCATTATAATTCCATTAAGATGGCAAAATGTCATTATATTCCCATTAAAACGCCGAGACCTAGGCCAGGAAACCGATTAGCGAAGTAGGCTGACATATCATCGTTATCTGATCTGAGGGTTTGGACCTAGAGAGTATATTCTTCTTTTATTCATGTTTTCGTACAGCAAGACATGATTATGATAACAAATGAAATTATGAATGAAACATGTAAATAATTTCATGATAAATCTTATATTTATAGCATGTCATTACAATATCAAGCAATATTAGTATCTCACATTGAATAAATTTATTTCCAAATACAAAATTGTTTAGAACCAAGTATATTCTATTGATCAGCTGCATATGTGCCATGTGTATCTACTACGTTTCCATTTTCTTCTTATTTTTAAATATCACCTCATCTCATTCCATTATCTCATCAAACTATAGAATAGTCTGTTCGTAACACTCTAATAGACATTCAGCTCTTGTTATTCTGCAATTGAACATCAATAAATTCAGGACCTGGCGGAATACAGGGTCCAACCCTAGTCAGTATAAAGTTGAATGGATGGCACATGCCACTGTTTACTCCTGAATAAAGAGATGTTCAAAAAAAAAAAAAAAAAAAAAAAAAGATTCAATAAATCTTTACCTTTCCCGGCGGTACGACGATTGTCCACGAGCAGTTAGCATTGTTGGTGTACGTTGACTGGATAAAGCCAGATCTGGCTTCCAGAAGGTTAGCTGATGTCCCACGACACAGAGCATTGGGCGCTTGTGCTGAACAGATGAAATAATAAAAGAAAGATGTCACAACTCTCTGATATCCTCATTATCAATGTATGAGATAATCGTAAACCTTTTTTTTATTCCTTTTTTTTTTTAAATTCAGGATGGCAGTACATGACTTATTGGCATGACCTGGACGGTGGTCGCCCCCTGGTTCTTTACTCTGCTGGCCCAAACGACAAATAGAGAGAATGAAACGAGGTGCTAGTAACTGAATATTCCAATAAGTATTCAATTACTAGTACCGAGTTCCATTCACTATTTATTATATGCCCCTAGCATAGACAATTGTTGATATATTAACCTTTGTTTTTGGTTTTGAATCGTCATAAAGTATCTAAATGCTGAACGAAACCCCAATTCTAATTTTTATTGTACACGTACAATAAAAATATTTTTATTGCACTCCACTTATTGCACCTCTCAAATGGAATGCGCATCCAATGCGCATCCATCCAAGGCGATTAGTGAGATAGAAGTTACAGAATTAACAGTTACTAGAGTGGCCGATGTTACATTACATCAGATTTTCAGAAAATGTACAATTCACCTTCACCAATCCTCTCAAATAACCCATATTTTAAGACAAATATGAGCTTTAAAATGCAGTTTAACATAACAGAGCTGATACTTTAAATCAATGCCATGTCAAATATACTCAGATATACCCAGTATTCTTAATTTTTCAGCCTAATTAAACGGAATTTCCCAAATGTGTAGAGCTGCAAATTGTACATTTTCTGAAAATTTGACCCATGTATGTATTCTCATATCCAGCGCCAACGTAAGCTGAAACAATGTGTGGTTCACACAAATGTGTCAGAGTCATAAGGCCCCCAAGAAATAGGTGTGTTTCCGATTTACCCTGCCCCCCTACCTAGAAAAACCTTCCCATACCTAACCATTTATTTGACCATACCTGATTTGTTTTTACCATACCTTACCTTCTTATTTTTGACAAAAGAAGCTAATAAAAGCAGGAAAACAGGTTTTCCTAACCCGGAATTGTCAAAAAGCACATTTCCCATGTGTAAAACAACTATTGTTACAAAATAACAGTTCGTTGGTGGGGGTTGCCTTTTTTATTGGCCTTTAAAGTTGCAAAGGGTGAGATATCATCATATTTTAAAAGATGTAATCAAGTGGATTCCAATTATGGTAAACATTAGGGTATCTATTACGTACTTCTATATGTTTTATGCATGGAAAAAAAGTTAGCGATATTTCTTGATGGTCAATCACTAGTAAAGTAGTCAAATATATGGGTCGGTCTTTCAGAAAATGTACAATTCGCCTTCACTAATCATCTCAAATAACCCATATTTAAGACAAAAACGAGCTTCAAAATGCAGTTTAACATAACAGTACTGATACTTTAGATAAATGCTATACCAAATATACTCAGATATACCCAGTATTCTTCATTTTTCAGCCAAATTCAGCAGAATGTGTAGAGCTGTCAATTGTACATTTTCTCAAAATCTGACCCATATACCTAAGGAAAACCTCAGATATCCATATATGTAATTAATACGTACACAGTCTTAGAATTGGGTACATGTATTCATGGTACTATCAGCCCTGGCCACCCCAAAAATCAAAACATTCTGACTAAGAGTTGGCGTGGAAAACATTTGAAAAATATCCTTTTTACGATTTTTGACATGGAACCCTGTAGCACCTTTCCATTGATGAAAGTCATGGAAACGCTTCGGAAAGAAAATAAAAACACACCTAACCACGATAGAGGCTACATTTTATATTTCATTTACATATTATGAATTAATCGCAGTTAGAGAGAAATGATCAATTCCAATCTCATCAAAAACCTTTTCTCAGAGCTATAAGACCATACATCCATGACATACGCGTTATCTCTATGAAAATCGATTATTTTATAAATATATTTCTTGAGAAAATTAACTTTATTTATTACATATTACTGTACTATAGCTATGGTTCAATGGAAGCGATTGCAAAAGCAAACCAAGGCAGTTGTCCAATGTCCAATGTTTAGAATTTGTTTTGTTTTGTTGGTTTATATAAATGAATAACTTGTAATATTATGTCGCAAAATCAATGATTGTTTTATATTTAGTTTGGGCGGTCGAGGAAGACCTGCGAGGGGGCAGAGAGGACCAAAACCCTGTTCATTATTTTCGTACCTATGTAACTGTATGAATTATATTGAATAAAAGCATTATATATATTCTATTTACCATAAGGGCCTAGTCCACCAAGCCGATTCTCATGAGATTTTGCGCGGCAGAGGACTCTTTTGCGCTAAATTCTGTGAGAATCGTATGAGAACCTATTTAAGCTCACATTGCTAACAATGATGATATTTTCAGCTTAAGTAGAACAAAATTCCATTCCATTTAACGGTCATACTGATATGCCATAATTTTACTGACGGTCCTAAGCACGGCAGTCCTGGAGTTCTATATGACTTCTAAAATAGAATATTTGGGTGAAACTTTCAGAAAATGCACAATTCACATTCACATTCACAATTCTCAAATAATCCGAATTTAATACAAAAAAAGACTCAAAACACAATTCAACATAAGCAAACTGATTCTTTGAATCGACTCGATGCCAAATATACTCAAATATACCTGGCATTTATCATTTTTCTGTCTAATTTAATAGAAATTACCAAATTTGTTGAGCTGCAGATTGTGCATTTTCTGCAAATCTGACCCATTCAGTACATACAGACTTGTCGTTCTATTCATATCAAATATTGTTGCATAGTAATGAGAGAAATGATGCCATATAGGAGGGATCTTTGGGTGAGGGTGAAAAAATAGTTACAACAGAATGCCAATGATTAATTAAGCGCAGACGTGTAAGTTCAAAATATGTCACACAAACTTGTTGTCCTAGTGTCGCCCGACTATTAATGTTGCATTCTAAAGTTTGAGGAACTGGCCTGTGTAGTAACTAATGAGAGAATATATGAAACGTAATTCACACCAAGGCCGTATTTTGTAACTACTCAGTGATGCAACCCACTCATGGGCACCATGCCTTATCCATATGGGTCAGATTTTCAGAAAATGTACAATTCACCTTCACTAATCCTCTCAAATAGCCCACATTTAAGACAAAAATGAGCTTCAAAATGCAGTTTAACATAACAGAACTGATACTTTAAATCAATGCGATACCTAATATACCCAGATATACCATATATTCATCATTTTTCAGCCTAATTTAGGAGAATTTTTTAAATGAGTAGAGCTGTCAATTGTACATTTTCTGAAAATCTGACCCACATAGGTGCATTTCAACATGGCAGGCTGTTGGTGAAAATCTGAAATATTCCCAACATTTGTGGTCGTCATTTACAAATTCATTTCCAAATATCCGTACCAATCTGACTCAAGAAACATTAAAACAATTCAACTGAGTGCAAATAAAATGTAGCCGTTTATCGAGTTCAAAATTTGACAAAATATTCATATTCGTCAGTCAGGTTATCCAGTTCAATTGTGTAAGAAATCTCCAAAAAATATTCATAATTATGGAGATATTGTCCATGTGGCAGAGGCCAAGACCATATATCTATGTTGAGAGGGGAAACAGTTTCTACTCGCACATTAGGCAGTGTTCCAAGAGAGAAGAAAGAACAGCAGTGCAAGCGTTTGCAAGTGTTACCAACCCTGGCAAGGCCTCCCTGCACAATAAGGTTTCTGGCTAGCAGCGAAAGGAGCAAGCGAGGTATTGTTCCATTCCACCAGACGGCGCCCCTCCTCCCGTCACAGAGCCCCCTATTGACGGGCGTCAAAGGTAATGCCAATAATGCACCATTGTTTGTATACTTATAGATACATTGAACCCTGTTGCTCATGGCCCAAAAGGGGAGAACTAATCATAACTATATAATATGTAAATTGAGTTGGGCTTTAGCCAATTAAGGATGGCAGGGCTGAAATATAGGGTTTCTTTTTTAATAGGGGATTTTCATAGCCGCTATTTTGAATCTTGATTCGCATAGAATTATGGGCCTAATGGTACTGCGTAAAATTGATGGAAAACATGTAATGTTCAGCATGGAATATTTAACAGTGATTTCATGTAATTACCCATATGTTTTGCATGTTCCCAAAAAACAAGTCCCATTTTATATATCATCTGTACAAACTATGATATTGATGAAAAGATCCTTGCAATTTTGATGTTGATAATGTTGATAAATATTTGTATTTCAGAATTGAACTGAATGCATCCCAGAATTCACTGTAATAGACATGCGCAGTGAAATACTCCTAGCATTCTAAAAGTGAAAAACTCATTTGGATACTCCAAGAAATAGTCAAGTTATATTTTACGACAAATTGTTTTATATGTATGCATGTGGAGTGGACTTTTATTATGCTACTTGATGTAGTTAACCTTCTATCCACCGTGGGTCACTACTGACCACTGGTCATACCTGGTCAGGTGCCCTGGTGGTGGTCAGAGTAATTATTGTTCAGTTGTTATTTAACTCCTAATATATACGGCTGTGGGAGTATACCTTGAAGTAAATAAATAATTGTGTATAATATGATGCAGGGTAACACCACAGCCTCAAACTTCGGTATATTGCTGCTTTATTATAGCATAAGTTGGTACATAATAAGTCATAATTGGATATAATATTGGATGAACCCTACCATACTGTCGTTAATCATTGCAGGGACTTCGTCTGTAATTGGGTGCAGTCGCCAGAAAATGTACAATTCACCTTCACCAATCCTCTCAAATAACTCAAACTTCAGACGAAAATAAAGTTCAAAATACAGTTTAACCTAACCAGACAGATTGCTAGAATCAATGCAATGCCGAATATACTCGAATTCACTAGTATTGCCCAAATTGCAGCCTAGCAAATTGCAGCCTAGCGGAATTTACTACATGTGTACAGCTGCCGATTGTACACTTTAAAAAAAATCTGATCCAATTACATTAAACTTAGTGCACTTATGCATTCAGTGAACACTAATTAACCCCCTACATTGCACTGTGCTCAGGGCCCTCCCAAATCCTTTGTAGCTAACAAATGCCAAGTAATTCAAGTTATTTCATTTAGGGACATCCTCCATTTAAAATAGTACACTTCTGAAATCTGTCTCACTGCTTTTCCTTTATTTAGGGGATTTCCTTTGAATGATGTTTAGATTATATACCGGATATTGGTCAATAAATTAATGTCAGTGATTTATTAAGGCTCTTTATTGTCTCAGAAGTGTGAGCATCCGGAGGATAAACCTATTGTCTGCCTTATATTAAGGGTCCTCTTCGCTAAGAAAATATGGTTTAAAATGGTTTTTAATATGTTTTACCATGCTGTTTAGTTCCTATAGCTGGTGTTCTACTAGCCCCTGGGGTAGGATGCTACAATCTATTGCATGATGTTTTACCAGACTGTTGAGTTCAGCTCCTATACCTCTCATAGCTGGTGTTCGACCAATTCGTGGTGTAGTATATACCATCTATTGCTATATATGTATATACGTTTTACCTGGCTGTTTATTGTCATTATTATTGAACTTTTATTCATTTTACATATACATCAATCAGTTATAGTTTGTTTACACAAGAAATAACAAACTTGAAATTGACAAGACCTTCTTCTCCGTAGATCTTCCAGACAATCCATTACATAAAGTTGGGAGAAGCATGGTAAAGACCATGTATATTAAATGAAATATGAAATATAAAACAATATTAAATGATGAAAGTGTCTGTTATATATAGTTGTAAGAGTCATGTCGTGGCAATGTTCATTTCTGGCTTTTCGTAAAATCATTGAATTGAATTGAGAAATACTTTTATTTATCATAAAACAGTTAAATGAGTATGTAGAGATGAGTAAATTGGGTATAATATGTATGTCCAGGTTTGTTAACTCCCAGTTCTTCCTACAGTTACCCTTGTAATACTATGGCAATGTTCATTTCTTGCTTTTCCTTGTATTAATGTTCTTCTTTCTTTGCAGTTCATTTTTTTACTATTTGTCTGTAGAAGGTGCTGTCCTCTATTTGTCTTGGTCTAGTCTTGTAGTTTAGTTATTGTATAGTCCGTATTTTATAATTTTATAGATAATGATTGTTCTATTTTTTATACATACACGTAACACCTCTTAAAATCAATATCTAGGACAATGCTGCCTTTCTTCCCTAGCCCTCTCCAAAGCTGCACAACCCTGTAATAATGGGTGAGGGGTTATAGTTTTCAAATGTTCTGATAAATATTATGTAATTGGCCCTTAATACAAGAAAAAAAAAGAAAAAAAAGTTTTAGTGGTAGACAAGATCACAATCTTTCCTTGAGAACATTTTAAATTTCATATTAGAGATTAAAACAATTTATAAAACCTTATGAAGATCCGAACTGTTCCGTTGGGATTTACAATCACGTCATAATTTAGTTCTGCTCTTGAATATGGTCGTCAGCTAACTCCTGGGGCAGTATGCTACATGTTTAGTTCAGCTCCTATAGCTGCCTTAACTAACTCCTGGGGTAGTATACTACCATCAATTACTGTATGATGTTTTACCAGGCTGTTTATTTCAACTCCTATAGCTGGTCTTGCACTAATTCCTGGGGTAGTATCCTACCATTTATCACTGTATGATGTTTTACCAGGCTGTTTAGTTCAGTTCCTATAGATGGTCTTCCACTCATTCCTGGGGTAGTATACTTCCATCTATGTGTTGGTGGGACGAAAATTGCTCCTTTGCGTGTTGCAGTATAATATTTTACAAGGCTCTTGTAACTGGTCTCCCACTCCCGGGGTAGTATACATCCATCTATTCTTTGAACCCCCAAAACACTAATTTAATGCCATTGGGTCCAAACCAGCACCTCCAGAGACTATGCCACCCTCAAAAGGATTAATGATTGAAGCTGAGGAATACTGTACCCTACAATATAGTGACGTGGAAAAGGAAGCAATTCCTAGCGTTGCTAATAATTCAATAAATAGAATATCTACCATATCCACCACAGGTTGAGCTTACCCTCTTACAGGATCAGACATCTTTGTTATCATCAATAAATCACAGTGCAGGAAACTGGGTGGCTTACAAACCATGCCAACACTTGGTGTCTATGATATCTCTTGCCAGTTTGCTGAATAATTTATTCATATTCACTGCACTAAAGTCGTGGGAATGCTTAAGCAAGTTGATATTGTTTATCATGTAATGTATGGGGTCTGATGTGGGGTTATCGCATGCTTTATTTGTAAGTGTTAAACCATAAGTGGCTTAATGGGGAGTAGTCATGGTAACCGATGATTTATTTAGAAACAAAAATAGGAATTACTTAAGAACATCATGCAACACAGCCTATGACCCGTTATTTTTAATAAATTTAGTGAAGAGAAATGAATAAAACAAGTCTGCTACAACTGTCTGCTGACAGGAAGATCACAAGTGGTAAAAGAATTATGGTTAGATGCAACTGTATGTTATATGCAATAGGGGGATTTGCATGGCCGCCATCTTAAATCTTGATTCGCATGGAATTATAGGAGATGTATGTCAGTGTAAAAACTATAGAAAACATGTTATGTTCAGCATGGAATATGTAATAGTGATCTCATATAATAAATATTCAAGTGTTTCACATGATTCCATAAGACAGGACTTCATCCTTCCCATCATGCATTTGGTCTGTATAGATACTTTACATAGCCATGATATCGGTGAAAAGATTCTTGCAATCTTTGATAAAAATGCTACTTAATTCTTTGACGTCAGATTTGAACTGAATCAATCCCATCATGCACTGTAATAGATATGTGCAGTGAGACATGCAACTCCCCTATTGAACTATAATTGTAAAAGCTTCTAGCACTGAAAAGTGTGTGCAACCTAAGAAAACCAAAGATCGCTACACGATAATCCGATCAAATAACTTATAAATATCAAGAATATCAAGGATTGTTATAGCGACAACCCACTATCTATGTGCTATGGTGCTATTGACCCTTGCATTGCTTGTATTATGAACTACCTGTTGTAAACACCATTGTATTGTATTGTAGAATGTAGTATAATTGACTGCTGTCAAACACCCTCTTTATTAATAATTAAGTTGTAGACGTTGTTTGTTTGTTTGTTTAGTTATATGAATATAAAGAGTTTTTGAGTATGGTAGTAAAGGTGAGATACATGTTACTTAATGATATTTGGCAACGCATGAAAGATATATCACATAAGTTGTTATGCGTATTTTTTGTAAATATATTAAATGATGTGGCCAATAAAAACATTTAAAACAAAGTATATCAGTGAAGAAAACTGATTACTTTTAGCATTTACAGGTACGAATTTATAGCTATTTTCCTGGCATGTATTGTTGGGGAATTAATGAATAGTTCAGTCATTTAATGCTTTGTTATAAATAATGTCATGAAGCATTATTCGTTGGGGAAAACTATGTAATTACATTTGAGTAAAGACAAATTATTAACCTACACTCTGCATGAACGTTGGTACACGAAGAGGGCATAGAAACTAATTGTTTAATAAGACAGCTTGTAACTCTTAATGGTGGCTTATACTAGCCATAAACTGTATGTTGAGTAAACCGTAAAATATAAATTGTTTGTAAGATGAAAGCTGTCAGCAAGAAAATAAAATCGCCAAATAGAGTCGTCAAAACAATTAATATGCTACAATGAATTTTCAGTGAGGTGTTTTTAATTGGGTTGATTCATTCCTTTCATCTAAGAAAAGAAAATAGTAAAATCGTATTGGAGGGTAAATAATTAAAGGGTTAGACATAAGATTTACATACCCAATTAACCAAGAAACCGAACCAACGTAAACTTAATATGTTCTCAAAAGTACTTATGTGATTTACTATTACTGTTAATTATTATCATTTATTCACGAGTTAAGGACTGACTGGAAGACGTGCTTGGCAGAAGCTGTCCTATTCCTGTAATAGCTATTTGAATAAAGATCATTACATAGTTGATCCAGATTATTATGAAATTATAATATAAATATTATTTAGATTTGCTGGTGTGGGTGATGAAACGAATACTCTGGATTTGATATATCTATTGGCGAAATTTTATATCTGTAAAAGGAAATTATTTCGACTTTCTGTATGAGATGAAAAGGTACAGTTCTGGCAGGATGTCACATGTAAAGGAAGCCCAGGAAGGATCAAACGTATTTATCCCGACTAATAACAACTTTATGATGAAAAAGTATATTAGTTGTACGAGCCAAATTACATGTCAGAAAACATAATATGTAAATATGTTGGTGCTAGCTATTTAACTTTTACAAAATTCAAAAATACTAGTCTATAGAAGTTCATTTCTGTAAGTGGTAAGTACATTTACCTAAGTCAGAAGTGAAACATGATTTTTTTTTAATAAATTTTATTGATATTATTATATTATTGATATTATATTATTGATAGAAAATGATACAGTATAGTGTGAGGGATACTCTCTCATTTGCTTGCTGGATCTGTTTCGCTAGGGCATTTAAAACCTCTGTCTGTGCGACAAATGCTTTCGATAAGTCCTCGGATGGCTTTTGTACAACCATTTCAGCTTTATTTGCCAGGCGCTTTGCTTCTGCTAGCGTCTTTGGGTTATCACAATAGCATAGATTAGAAGTGTAGAAATAAATACAGAGTTGAACAATAATGTGAAATACCTTGACTATATGTTGATATATACTCAGTTATTATATGCAGGTTACCACTCATACACGCCGATCTATGTAAACAGTTAGTTTCATATGGTCTCTTTGGTAGAGCTTATACAACATGTTAGATATTCACATATTTTTGTATCTTTATATTATACTCTTTTAAACAACAACAAAAAGCAGCCCGGGTCAAACATGTAACTGTCACTTATGAACACGTTCTTTTGTGAAATAAAGGAACCGTTGGCTCCATTGAACTATTAAAAATCATTATGATTATATCAACAAAGAGAGCCCTCTCCCTGTCCTCAATGTCCAGTATTAAATAGTACAAGGGGTGATATGCATCGGACTGATCCAGGGCCACCAACGTTAACGGTTTGTTGCCCTGGACATACTCTTGTAATTTTGTTATCTTCTTTTTTTTTCTTGATAAGAACTGATTTGTGTTGGTGAGAAGCCCTTTCGGCCGTACATGCTGGATTTTTGCCATTTTTCTGAATGATTTTTGTTTATTGTCTATGAAAAATACTAGTGACGCTCCTCTGACTGTAGTAATAGGATGCTGCCCGGGCGATGGTTTTTATGTGTGTACCTTTTTCCCCCTTTTTCTGTAATTTATGTCTTCTTTATTGCTAAACATGAACGATATATTATTTCTTTCATTTATTTTCATTCATTTATTTGCCTAAATGAATGTATTTTTGTAAAAATTCTCATCCATATCAGCCACGAATGGGAATAGTGTGTAACTGCATAATTTCACTCTGCTGAATAAACATATTTAAATACCAAACATGTAGAAAACAACAACAAAGTCTTCAGTGAGATAGTAACAAAAACATCACAATTGTCGAAGGTAATTTCAGCATTTCGTGTGTACGATCCACCCTATTCATTATGTTCTGGGAAATTCCTCAGATAGCGTGAGAGACATCCATTATTGGCGGCATCATAAAACCATATTTTGGCACCTGCTGGTGTCAATGGTGATTACAAGTTAAGGATTTGTTGCATTACAAGCACCACAAGGAAAACAAGCCAACCGTTTTATCAAAAATAAATCTGAGTGAGATAAAGATCTATGCTGTTGACATTGAATTATGTTGACTAGTTCACTCTGTGTGTATATATTATATAGCATAACAATATTCAAATTGGAACGTTTTTTCTCTCATTATACTACATTTATATAAGTGCATACGCAGCACTGTTGAAGGTGGTTTTATGCACGTCTTCAAGAACATAACATCGAAGAAGATATTTTGTATACAGCATAAATGAATCGAGAGAGCTGGATATTACCAGTAGCTGGTCTGGATAAGGGAAGTTTATTTATTCATTTTATATATCAAACCTTTGATGTTATGCTGAACTTCTTTCAATTGTGTTATGTAAACATTGACATTCAATTAACATACATGTAGAAATGATTCGATATTGATATTACAATATTTATAAAGCCTTTCTGACGTTTATCAAAAGGATTTCTGCGGATATTATATGATTTATAATCGTCAATAACTGTTTGGAAAATATCTTTGTTTATATCTAAATTTCATCGTGACACTAAATTGCCATTATTTACGTTTTCTTATGAGTAGATTATTATGCGTTGTTCATTTTTGATACAGGATTTTGTGAAATAAATAATCATGCTCAATCAAGAACCCTGATACTATTTATTACCCAGAATAGATGCTCTCGACAACACAAATTATCTCTGTTCAGTTTTAATATTTTCGGCCATTATTTCGTGTACCATTATTCAATATTCCAAAGTATGTCTTGAAATAAAAACTTACTATAACCGGCAAAGATCAAAGTTCTATTTAAGTTGAGATAGTTGATATTTATGATTATTTACTTACCTTGTACATTGCCTATATGTCCGAAATTGAGGCCCAAGTAAATGAATATTTGAAGTGTTCCAAAATATGCGAGGAATCCTCGATATTCGTTCTTAAACATACTTCAGCGATTTCACGCACAGGTACCTGAACTGAATATTAACATATTATAATAATTATCGCTTCCATGAGTCATCGTATAATGTTTCTTACAGACTTTCCGACTTCACCATTCTATTAAGATCCGATAAGAATCTTCATCGGGTCTGTAGATATATGTGGAAACTTAGGGTAGTCCGTTTTCTGTGCCTTCTCTTCATACTGTCAAAGTGCTTCTTCTATGTTATGTATAGTTTGCTTTCCTGGCATCAGCTTGAATATGTACATATGAGTTAGAGCATTAAAACATACACAATTGGACCACAACACAGTTAACAAAAACACTTTAATGTCACATTTGAATAAATAGATGCTAACAATAAAATATATATGACTCATTATATTCCTTCATACTAAGGAAAACACAGGAAAATATTTTGATATCTTTAGAGAAAATCTTTACATAATTTTGAGTAATTTTGGGGATATTTTCTGAGAACTGGATTGTACAGATCCAAGTGGGACGACCCATATATCAATGTATATGTAGATATGTTAAAGACGTGTGGTCGCCGGAGCGTGAGGGTCTGAGATAGGAACATGGTACTAGAACACTTACTTGTGAAGCTTCTCCAAGGGTGCATAATCACCAGGGTATATAATTTGTATTCCCTATGTATTTTTTACCTGCAAATGTATCAGACATGATAATTATTATTATTTTTCACTGCAGGGATTCATCGTTGGAGATGTGGTACTCGACATGGATTATGTTGAAAGGCTGTGCAACCTCCTTCCTTGATGCTATTTGGGTGTGCTTCGGAAAGAGAAATTGCGGTGAGAAAGGTGTAAGGTTATGACATGTATGTAGGGTTTATGTATTATTTATGAATCAATGGCCATTACCACCCATAAAGGGCCTGTTGCATAAGAAGGCCTTACTTAAATAGTTCCTTTCAGTTTTTTTGAAAGGTTTTTGTCCTTGCTTAGGTAGGGAACTCCTACTGTAGGTATGTAAATTAGCATATATAGTAAACCCCTTCCCTAAATGTACTTTACCAGCTGCTTACCAAGGAAAAATAGCTAAGAATTTGTTATGCAACGAGTCCCATGTTTAAAAGAGGGTAAACAATTAGCCTTAGAGTCAAAGTGTACTATACAATTATGTGGTCTTTGAAATGGCACAGAAATAGCAAGAACAATAGCAATAGATATTTGATTAAAAAATAAAATTCGTGAATTTGTCTATCATTGAAGAGATCTTTATTCAGGACGGTAGGTTGACAGATTAATAAATAGATTTAGGTTTTCTACATTAGGTCGCCCTAAAGGCGGTCTTCCCCTGCTTCCTGATGGCAACCTTAAAGCTTCATTCTCAGCTATCATGACAAAACAAATCTTAACAAAATTTAATTTATGAGTTATAGGACTTATTATGACTCATAAGACTAGATGTTTTAGAAAACCCTAAAGCAAAAAAAATCAGACAAAATCCTCCAACATGTCGCTCTAATGACTATTATAATATAGATGGATTAGAAAAGAATGGAACAAAAGTAAGTCTTTAGTCTTTTACTGACGGTGGCTGAGAGGGCAGAGTTCTCAACAATCAATACATACTACCATAGCTTCAACTACCATCGATACAATGGAGAAGAACGTATACCATGTACAGAACATATGTTTAGCTTCACTTAACTTCACTTTGATACGTACAGTTGATTGCATGTCTGAAATAACTCTTATTGAATAACATTTCTGAACGTCATCTCTCTAATTTCATTATCTTCTAAAGTGATGAATGATGCTCGGATCAATACAACTTGGAACACGAGATTTTCTAAGAAATCATAAACCTTGCCTTTAATGTGATGTGTTTCAGGAAAATGAGTCACAAGTCGCTAAATTTATATTTTCCAAAGGGATTTATTCATACGATCTCTTTATTGGAATGTTCTGATATTTGGAGGGTTTAGCGCTTTTTCAAACCAATCTATGCCCCAAATGATTATTAAGACAGTACATTGAATATATTCTTGCGTTTCAGAGGTCATCCTATGAAGTACAATTAGTTACTTTACTGGTAATTGTCAACCGATGAATATTGCAAACTTTTTTTCAAACATAAATATATCAAACATAAAATATAGAAACACTTCTTAAATGTCCTTAATGTTTACCATCATTGGAATCGGCTTGATCTCATCTTTCCAAATATAACAATATCTCAAAATTCATTTTTTGCGACTTTTGACTCATTTCCTTGGAACACATCCCATTTATTTGCAAGGTTGTATGAAATCCTGCAGTACATTTGCTTGTACGTTTCTCAGGAGCTGGGTCCATGTATATATGGCAGATTCCCAAAATTCAAACTCCCCCTTCAATAGGTTTTTATGCAAAATGGCAAAGAAAAAAGTCGCCGGTATACTATATGAAGAATCTTATCGCAAAAAAACATCATTAATCGACAACTTAAAAAATATGTTTGATATGAAGATTCTACATTGCTAAATTGTAGATATGATCTTAAACAAAAAACAAACATTCTGTTAAACATTTACGTAGTTTTTTCTTATGCAGACGCTATGTATGTGTCCAAAACTGAGCCTAAATTATATCTTTGATATATAGATTGAAGCAGCATTACCAACATTATTTCTTTCAATTCTTTATGTTTAATCCATAGTTCTGTGAAAGGGAAGATTTGGATACTAAATGTTTTTCATAAATTCATGGCTTTATCTCGAAATTGTTATTATTGCTATTCTACAAAACTGTGGGATCAGATAAACACTGAAATAAACACGTAATAGGGGATTTGCATATCTCACTGCGCATGTCTACTGCAGTGCATGTGGGATGGATTATGTTAAAATCTGATATAGAAATATTTGGCAACATTTGTATCGAAAATTGCAAGAATGCGTTCACCGATATCATAGCTTGTATAAATAATCTATGAAAAACCAAATGCATGATGGGAAAGATATGAGGCCTTGTATCATGGAAACATGTATAACACATGGATATTGACATTAGAGCATTGATAAATTTCCCATGCAGAACATGGCATGATTGCTATAGGTATTACACTGAACCATTAGTCCCATAATTCCAGGCGAATAAAGATTCAAAATGGCGGCTATGCAAATCCGTTATTTGGACCATTATTACAGGACTAATCCCCGGTGGTTTTTGACCAAGGCTGGATATTATCGGGGGGTAACCCTGAGCTAGCGGTTGCTGGTTTACTGATGTATCTTATGCATGTTTGATATCATTGTATGTATGAAGAATACCTGAAGGCTATAGTACAATTTGAGTAGTTTGCACAGCCAACTGGAGCATTTGGAAAATCTCAACTGAGGTAAAAGTTAATTAGATAATATGTTTCCGGCAGAGGAAGCCCTTGGGATTCCTCCTGCCTTCAACTCGGTGGAGAACGATCACACAGACAGCACTGCGTCATTATAAAGAAGAATATAAAATGAGGATGGAATTAAAACTTTAAAATTTTAAACTATGAGTAATCATATGCAGATTGAGTGAATATGTGTTGAAAGGCAAGTTTCTATATTGATTGCCAATTAATTGCCCACACAATAACCTATACAGTATATCCCGTCACTTATATAGTTCATACACAATAGGCCTACATGTAGGCCTACTCGAACAATACTATGTTGTATGATAATCGCCTTCTCCATTCATCGCTAATAACTTAAATTTAAAACAAAAGTAATGTTCAAAATGGTTCAACATAGCCTAACAGATTGTTTAAATGCAGGCAATATCAAATATATTCAGATATACCGAGTATTGACCATTGTTCAGTCTAATTTAGCAGAATTTAATAAATGTATAAATCGGCAGATTGTACATTTGTTGAAGATCTGACCCATATGATGATATATTTATAACATTCCAAGGTCAGCATCCATGCCTTTATACAAGCAACTGATATAGTTCATCAATCGTTTCAGCAATAGTGGTAACATGTGCATTCACACATGAAAGCATGGGGCTAGAAGAGAGAGGTCGTTTGATTGAAATACATGCCTGGAAATCGTCCATGAACCCATGCCAGAGATAGTTTGATAAAGGTTGTAGAGGCATGTACCTCTTGAGGAAAAGGTAGGCTACCGTGTATACCTCCTCTTGTGTGGTGTCGATGTGGGCCAAAACAATACCCCACCCAACACCACCACCATGCATGGTTAGCCTTGTGATATAATGTTTTTTAAAAAAATATTGATAACAATTGCATGAGAGGATATTGTCTGTTGAAGTTGTAAGGGAACTGTCCTTTTGTCCTCTCAGATATGGCTCAGATCGTTAGAAATTGTACCATTAGCCTTCCCTAATCCCCTCAAATTACCCAAATTTGAGACAAAATCAAATTTAAATTTCAGTTTACCATGATCAAAAGGATTTTTGGAATCAAACCAATGTCATTCTTGGAAGGCAGTGGTATAGAAAACACGAAAATACAAAAAAAATATAAAAGGCAAGTTAACAATGTCCTCGTAGAATAAAAACAAAAGTAACCTAAATATGGAAGGTCGTAGCGCGAGAGCGTTAGAAACGTAGATGCCTAGATGGCAGGTTTGAAGAAATAAAGTTGCTATGTGTTGCTATGTGTTGCTAAAAATGTAGAGCTGCTGATTGTACATTTTCAGATGACTTGACCCATATAATAAATTCAAAACGGTAGCATAATAAGGCCATGTCAATTAACAACGTAATTCATTCATAAGGGTAAAGTGGACAAATATAAGGTATGAAGATTCTAGATGTTTTGTCAGGTCTGTACATGTTCGAACTTTTTGTAAATGGGTCAGATTTTCAGAAAATGTACAATTGGCAGTTGCACACATTTAGTAAATTCAGCTAAATTAGGCTGCAATTTGGTCAATACTAGGTAAACTCGAGTATATTCGGCGTTGCATTGATTATAGCAATCTGTTTGGCTAGGTTGAACGGTATTTTGAACTTTATTTTCGTCTGAAATTTGGGTTATTTGAGAAGATTGGTGAAGGTGAATTGTACATTTTCCGAAAATCTGACCCAAATATAGATTGAAAACAGCTGGCAACAGCTTTAGCGTATAATTATTTGAGTTATTTGTAAATCGTCTGGGGCCTTCAATAAAATAAAAAAGCAAATACACTTCCTTTCACACTTCCAATGCACTTCCTTTTAAAAAGTGTCTTCCCTTATGTGATTTACGTAAAGGAATGTACATATACATGATATAGATATTATATGTACTTTTTAGAAAAATTATGATCAAAAGTGTCTTGTTTATTTTTCAGAAAGAAAATACAGAATTATCATTTTATAATGGGCTGGTCATTGTTGACATAGTTGGTAATATCTACCTTATTTATCTATTGCAAATTAAAACAGCAGGACAGGAGAAATAATATTGTTTTATTGTTCTTTTAATTATATTTCACTACACTAATATATGGGTGAAATCGCCAGAAAGTGCAAATTCGCCTTCTCCAATCATCGCAAATATATATATATCAAATTTAAGACAAAGATAATGTTGAAAATTTAATTCAGCAAAACCAAACAGACTGTTTGAATCAAGGCAATATCAAATATATTCAGATATACCGAATATTGCCTATTTTTCAGTCTAGTTTAGCAATATTTACTAAATATCTAGATCTGCCAATTGTACATCTTCTGACGATCCGACCCATATACTGATTGGTGTATGCCTCTGCTTACACAGGTTTTCTTCATGACCCACACCCTGGAACTAACATAAACATACAAGCTTCTTGACTTTCGCAGTGATTTTTAATCTATATAAGTATACAGTTCTGAATATTGATGTGGTATTTACTTTAGGTTAATTCAACAAACACTTTTCAAATGTCACTGTTCAAACATTACTACTACTATATTTTACACTTCTTATTAGCTACTACTTATCGAAATATCTAGCTAAAAGATATTCATTTACATTTAACATACTCCATGACCATGAAATGTTAATAGTGAATTAGAAAAATAAGATGGTAGTCGACTGGTAATTAAACGCATGGTATACGTTCCAACGACTTATTAAAGGGAAAGTGCTACACCAAGCCAACGATGCTCACCCACTCCATAATAAATCACTTTTTGTGGCACTAAATATGCGCACATGAAGTATGGCATGAATACAAATGAAATGGTCCACTAGTAAACAACTAGTTCCTCAATCTTCCAACAGTCGGCACCACGTTGGGGACCCCATGAACAGTATAATATTCGTACGGCTGTACTTTTAATGTTCTGTGCTCGAGCTTTAATTTTGATTTGGTATCTTTTATTTCTATAAAGAAATATTGAACGTTATTTGTTTGAAATATATCATTATTTAGCGTCAAGTGAGTATTAGCCCTAATTAAGTAGGGTATTCTCTAGCACCCACGATAATGCTAGTTTCATGGATTAGTAATGAGTCATTTTGACAATTGCTTGATTAGTTACAGTTATGGATGATGAGTAAATACAGCAAGATAACCGGTATATGGGTCAGATCGTCAGAAAATTACAATTGGCAGCTGTACACATTAAGGATATTTTGCTACATTAGGATGAAAATGATAAGTACCGGGTATGTCTGCGTATGTTTGGTGTCGCTGTGATGTATAGTATTTCTTTTTCTATGTTTAAACTGCATTTAGAAGCTCATTTCTGTCTTAAATGTAGGTTATTTGAGATAACTAGTGAAGGAAAATTGTACATTTTCTAAAGATCTGACCCATATATCATAATATCATAAGTATATGACCGTATAGTTCAGGTATTTCACAGTTTTGTTATTCATTTTCACTCTTGTTACCTGTACTCACCTATACATCTTTCTACCTTGTATCACTTTTGATTTACTAATTTTACAAATGAACGTAGGCTAGTGTTTTGATCTGGTTTTAAGGATTAAATAGGTAGCACCAAGATACGCACATCTGAGTTCTAAATTCAATAGAATCTAAGATTTGTATTTTAACTATTAGCCATTCAAACATTTGATGTTATCCTTCAAACACACTGGGTGTGGTTACTTAGCTAGTTATTAAAACGTACGTAGCATCAAATAGTATAGTATAGGTTTGCAATGGGGAAGGATATCACATATCTTCAGTACAATATACATGGATTAGTAGCAGATAAGTAGGGTGGAAGAGCATATGGGGCCTGTTGTATAAGCTCAGGAAAGGAACATTATGTGTGGAAATGAATGCCTAGATTTCCCCACTTCCTTGGGTGGGTACAAATAACAATTCCTACCCACCATTTTATGTATAAACTATTCATATACTAGCTGGGAATTAAACGTAGGAAGGTAGGTTATACAACAGGGGCCTGTTGTTGTATGAGCTAAGGAAAGGAAGATTGTGTGGGAGAATTCCTACACGTTTTCCCCTTACTTCGGTGGGTATAAATAGTAATTCCTACTGGTGAAGGAATTCTCACAAAGAACCTCAGCTTATGCAACAGGCCCCGGCCATCCATAGGCATCCATATATCGGTATATGGATCAGGACCTTAGAAAATGTACCATCGACAGTTCTACACATTTATCAAATTCTGCCTAAATTAAGCTGAAAATGACAAATAGAAGGTAGGCCTATATCTAAGTATATTTGGTCCTGGGTCGATTAAAGGAATATATTCAGTTATGTTGAACTTTATTTTTAACCCCTTTTGTGTCTTAAATTTGTGTTATTTGAGAGGACTTGTGAAAGCGAATTATATATACATTTTCTGCGGTTTCACCCATTATGTATAGGCTTTCTATACAGAACTCAATGGTATTTGGTTTCTGTTTCAGGAGGATTTTGAGGAATTGTATAGCGAACTTCGATCCCAAGTTTCGTTTACCTTATTTACCTAATGTGTACAGGGAAAATAGAACCAGTGCATTAGGTATTCAGTACATACGTTGTAATGTTTCATGAATCACTATCGACATTTGTACCTTTAAAGTCTAAACAATTTCAAATGCTAGTATATTACCATGTGATAAATTGAATTGAACATACCATTTATTTGCACCTAAAAATGAACAAATTATAGGAGACATAGACAGCCCCAGGCAGAATAGCATGGTCCACTCTGCAAGCGCTGCTTTTGACAAAAAGTTGTCTGGCTGTATAGAAATGTTGAATAAAACAAACTGAAAGGGGACTTCCAGTATGTTCCTGGACTAGACTATTGAATCTACAATAAGATAAGAGAAATTAAAACATGAAAACAAGAAAGAACACTACAGGTTCTCAGCTTAACTGAACATAAAGTGTAGTTTATACAGTTTATACAGTATAATGATGGATAGCTCTATTGTAACTCCCTGGCAGACCAGATTGTACACATATAATTATAAAGGACTGTTTATTTTTAACCACTAGGGGGGAGGAGAATGTTCAGGGTGCACCGTATTGTGTCCCAGAGTCGTCAACTGTACGATATTATGTAATATTACAGACTTTACCTATTTTTTGCACATATTACAAATAGCCAAAATACATTACTAATACACCTTTTCCTATTACCGACCAGATATTCTTATTCCTGGAACAAATATTTTCATGGCACCAACTATTTCTTCATTATTGAGATCTTTTCTCCCAATACAAGGAGTCTTTTTATTATTAACACTCCCCTATTACCTATGACCTGTGTCAGCTGCTGCTATGATGCACCGAGTTGGTCCTTTTAAAATATGACAGTGAGGATTTCTTCCATTTTTGCTCCTATCCTAAGCGTCATGGATAGACTTGTGCACCTTGATTATTTTTATAGTCTAAATAATATCAATATACAAATCAGGTAATGGCCAATCATACCAGACTTAGTTTCACTAGGACTGAGGCTATTTCCTACCTCTTGTATACAGGTGATATCTTATGTATATTGACTTTGTTATGTTTACTTATACATGTACTTGTTCCTGTATCGATTGACAAATACTCTTAATAAAAATAAATGAATGCAATTTATCCACACACAACCACTATTTCTTGGGCATTACCTACAAAACAATTATTTAACTAATTATTCTTTAACAGAAATGAAATGTATCACATAATAACCACCTTCACTTTGGTAGGATTTCTGGTCTATGAGAATAGCCTCAGTGCTAGTATACTATTCAGACACATGGTAGTAGTATATGAAAATGAGCAACTGACTCTGGCATAAGAAAGATGGCTATGTAGATATCTCTGTGAGAGAAAGAAAAGAAAGTATCTCTTCAAGTCATGTTAATTATGTGTTGGAATATCTTAGAAAAGGAAAATGATATTTGAAAAAGTAAAATGTTGTATGTGTTGAATATTTACTATGACACATTTTTATCCTGACAGTTTGGGGACAAAACAGAAAAAAAAGAGGGGCCATCATTTTTTGCACAGACTCAGAAATACAATTATGTAGGGGGGTCATGAAATATTGCACAAACTTTCAAGGGGGGTCATACAATTTTGCACAAGACTTTTCTCTCCCCCCCCCCAGTGGTTAATTTTGAACAGTCCCAAATAACTCAAGAGTTTCAAAACCGTCAGTGGCGAACCTATAACATGAACTTATGATGAACAGTAATGAACCTATTAAATACATGGTAATGAGCCAATGTGGTTTACAATAATTACAGCTCATATGCATTTACGCATAGCTATATGTACATACAGTCAGTACTATATATATACATGCGGAACCAATTAAACAGCGAGCAGGTAGAACAAGATACAGTCGTATTGAGCGACTCAGCGTTTCTTGTTCCAACTGACCATGTGCTATCAAAGGCAAAGAAAGGTTACTTTACTGGGAGACACAAAAGGGCCGCAGAGTCTGGTCTGGTATCCCATTCTCAACACATCTAGCCTTGTTCAATATATGTGGGGTGACATAGTGCATCCTCTAAGGACGACCACCTCCTGATACCTCTTGTTTAAGTTTTAGACTCCTCCCTCCCACCTTTCCCCTGCTCCTGCCCCTCCTTCTGTCCCCTGCCCCTCCCCTGTCCCCCTCCCCCATGTCTATGGATAATTTACAAAAGGTGCCTTTTGATTCAAAGACTTGAGACTTTGGAATGGAGCGAGTTAAAGCTGCATTCTCAGCTATTACGACCAAAGAAATCTCTTCAAATTTACTCATATTATGACTTATAAAACTGGAGTTATCAATATTCTGCTGCTGTTATATGTTTATACAAGATTTGAAACCGAATTGGTCGAGCGAAAACAGCCACCATAGGTAAAGTCATCACAGGAATGGATTCCGGTGGGTCCTCCAAATGCAAATGAGGACGTTTTAAAAGCCCTATAGCAAACACATACAGACGAAATCCTCCAAAGTCTTGGTCAAATGAGCTGGATTGGAAAATAACGGAACAAAAAGTAGAAAATGTTTAGTTTTGACCGATGTAAACTGAGAGTGTAGCTTTAAGAAATGATGTGATTATTGATTATAGTGTGCTGGTCAGAGAGAGGGGGAGAAGCCTGTTTTCCGAATGGTTGCTTAACTCTTCTAAGGATATAGCGGGCAAAGTCGTTAACGATGTACAGGTCTGGATTTGTACCTTCAGATTGTAAAATGTCTGTAAATTAAAAGATGAAAGATCACTATTGTCTCAGATTGTATGGATAGGACCTAAGAAATGGATAGATTCTTTCATAATTCTAATTGTGAAGAAAATCCTTTCATTTATGTATCCCTATCTGAACGAAAGTAAAACTATTCTTTTGAAATTGATTTTGATATATTCCTTTTAATTTTTCTCCAAATCTATTGAATTCGGTATTGAGAATCAGTGATCGAGATGAGAGAAGCTCTTTCAGACACAATAAATATGCTACACAAATGATAAAAACAACGAGTTTTTTTCTCGAAATATACAAATCCATACAATATGCTACTTTCACGTACAAACGAGGAAGCATGAATATAATATAATCAAGTTGTAGCAATTACATAAATTTCACCTATAATTATGGTCAATTATTGTTGATTTTTAAAGTAACATTTGAACATCTGAACCTTTAAATACAAATACAAATCGTCGAATGTTTGTTTTTTTTTCATTTTTTTTTCATGAATAAGTAAAATACAATACTCGAAGAGCCCAAAAGGGGAGAGAATACACATATATTATATATAATTGACCAAATATGTAGATCCCCCTGCAATTAACACTAAAACCGTTAGATATAAAGGGTGGGATTATGCTACAATCTTAGACGCGAGAAAAATAGAATACAAATGTGTACCGTATTGCTTATCACTGACTCCAGCCACTTCTTAGGTGGATACCCTTACCTTTATCATAATATCAGGTTTTCTGTGCAACATGTTGAAAGCACGATGCGGTCCGGGGTCATGAATTCATGATCAGAGCAGATATCACTCTTATGTATGACTATCTATGTTTCTATTCTATTATAAAAGGATTACCCGGCGGCTATTCCTGTCAGAGAATCCATCAGGGCCTGTTGCATAAGCTAAGGAAAGGGACACTGTGTCGGGGAATTCCTACACCTTTCCCCTTACTCCGGTGGGATGAAATAAATGTTACTACCCGCCTTTGGGTATATGTGATGTGTTACAGGGAAATACAAGTCGCAAAAAGTGGAGTTTTGAGATATCATCAGATCTGAAAATATGAGATCAAGTGGGTTCCAATGACGGTAAACTTTAAGGACATCTAAGAAGTGTTTCTATATTATATGTTTGATATACTTACTTGTAATGCAAATCCTTTCTGTATAACTTCAATGTAATCGTGATCCATATTTCATGAATATTTCTTCCTTCTTTGTTTTTACTACATGTGTTTTTCGGTGAATAAACGGGGCAGCCTGAAGGCTCCATGAAACCTTTAAAAGTTTTGTTTTCCTTCCTTGGAATTCCCACAAAAACGAAGGAATTCCCACAAAAACGAAGGAATTCCCACAAAAACGAAGGAATTCCCACAAAAACGAAGGAATTCACATAAAACACGTAGAAATCCCACAAAAACGAAGAAATTCCCACAAAAACGACGAAATTCCCACAAAACACGTAGAAATTCCCACAAAAACAAAGACATTCCACAAAACACGTAGAAATTCCCACAAAAACGAAGGAATTCCCTAAAAAAAATCCTTTCCTTAGTTTGTACAACCGGCCCCAGGGGAGGAAGGGAGTCTTTCTCAGAGTCTCCACACCGCTGACCTCTATGGTGGCCCAATGGTACTTCACACCTGACTCCGCGCGCGTAGATCTTGATATTGTGACAGTCGAATCACATCCACCGTAGTTAAAGTCAGTCTGTGAAAGGGCCGATAAGGAGATTCCAACGAGAATAGCTACTCAGGAGAAAGATGTATATCTACCATTTAGCCACAATCGGAGGGAAATTCATGCGCCAATGTCTATTGGATACTTTAAATAAGGATGGAAGATTTTATTCATACTCGTAGAAGTATACTTTTGGTGTGACGATGTACCAACAGCAAAACCCTGACATATTTGTGATATGTTAAAGAAAAACGAGTCATAAGTTGCAAAATTGATGATTTTCAAAGTGTTTTTTAACCAGATCTCTGCGTAGAAATGTTCTCATATATGGATCCGATTTTCAAGTACAATTGGCAACTCTACACATTTAGTAAATTCTGCTAAATTAGGCTGCAATTTGGTCAATACTGGGTAAACTCGAGTATATTCGGCATTGCATTGATTCTATCAATCTGTTTGGTCAGGCTGAACTGTATTTTGACCTTTATTTTCGTCTGAAATTTGAGTTATTTGAGAGAGATGGTGAAGGTGAATTGTACATTTTCTGGCTACCTCACCCATATGCGGTATCTAAACTGAAGGTTTTCTATTTTCTGTTCAGTTGTTTTCCCATCCACAGGAAAATCATTTGACTGACATTTTGGAGGATTTTATCCGATTTTCTTTAATACAGGGCTTTATAATAAAAGTCCACATTATATTTCCGAGCCCTGTCAAAATCCCCTCCTCTGTGGTCGCTTCACATATTATCGCTCAACGGCGGCCTTTTTCTTTTTGTCCAATTCGACTTCAAATAACAATCAACAAAACAGTAATTTTATATACAAAACAATACAATTTGTTCCATTCCAAGCAATTGCCTCTGACTTTATCCGTAACCAGTGTTAATGTTTAATTCTGAATCTGAGAAAGGGCGGCCTTTGGAGAAAATCAATGTTATTTGGATACTGTTACAGTTTGCCTTCTTCAGTGTTCCACCTTGGAAGGAAAAGTACCAATTTGTGGCCCGCTGTTCATATTCCCTTTCATAGTAATGAATAATTAGCCTCCCGTATTTACACTTCTCTTGTCTGTGGGTGTTCGCTCCATCCTTCTATTTTGAATATTGATAGTACGTGGGTCAGATTTTCATAAAATGTACAATTCGCCTTCACCAATCCTCTCAAATAACCCACATTATAGACGAAAATCAGGTTCAAAATACAGTTCAACATAACCAGACAGATTTATTGAATGAATACAATACAGAATACACTCAGATATACTCAGTATTTATCATTTTTCACGCTTATTTAGCAGAATTTGAAAGATGTGCAGGACTGTAGATTGTGCATTTTCTGAAAATCTGACCCCCATGGAAGCCCCGACTGAAATAACACTTCCATTTCAAGCAATTTAACGGTAATAGGATTATACCGATGTCTCGCTCCTGCGGGAAACAAATGGTGGTGTCTTGAAGTTAGAATTAAGGTAATTACTTAATGTGATAGTTTGTATAAACGCCTTAATTCCAATCATTTATCTCATTTCATTTGCGTGACTCATGTACGCATAGCATTAACATAATTTATTATGTCATTATTTCTTTTCTTTTGTTATACTTTGATGGAGTCATATCATCGTATGCAGCCTTTTCTATGAATATGTACTGGAATTAAAAATGTTAAAATATTTAACACTTAAATTAAAGGGAATTTCATATTGTTGATGGAGATAGATAGATACAAAGATAGACATACGTACATAGGGAGAATGGAACGAGGTACTAGTAATTGAACATTCAATGGATGGGATTGCGTAGCAATCGAGTCCAATAAATATTCAATTGTGTATACCGAGTTCAATTCACTATTTATTATATGCCCCTAGCAAAGACAAATATTGGTTATATAAACCATTCTTTTTGGTTTTGAATCGTCATCAAGTATCTAACAGCTAAAAGAAAACCCAATTCGAATCTTTATTGTACACATATGATAAAAATATTTTTATTGCACCCCACTTATCGCACCTCTCAAATGGAATGTGTATATAACAAATACAAATGATATACAAATAGATACCCGGTCGATAAATATTATTAATAATAGTATATTACTTCTTCTTATGTTATACTTTGAGTCCATCGTATACAATCTCCGCCATTTATCATTGAGAGTGGCGAAAACCTGAGCGATAATGCCCACATTTATACTCCAATTTAAGTGAGTCTGATATGCTATTTCAGAAAAACCATGAGTTGCATTCCATATTTATATATATCGCAACTACCATGTTTGAATAGTTAAAATACCTTGTTGGATCCTTCTCCCAACGTTTACATAGAACTGCAACATTGCCAATTCCCTTTTGTCCCCACAAAGCAGGACAGTCTACATGATGGGTCAGATTGTCAGAAAATGTACAATTGGCAGCTCTATACATTTAGGACATTTTGCTTAATATTAGGCTGAAAAATGATGAATACCGGCTATATATGAGTATATAATTATTTGGCGTCGATCGATTTATAGTATCTGTTTTGAAATGTTAAACTGCATTTTGAAGCTCATTTTTGTTTTAAATTTGAGTTATTTGAGAGGTTTGGCGAAGGAAAATTGTGCATTTTCTGACGACTTGACCCATGTGTATGTTTTCTCTAAATAAAGCCCATAGTGCGGATTACCTAGTAGCACGGTAGGTAGCAACCTACGTTATGATATAAATACATAGATTCTTTATTTCAACTAAAGCGTACAACGAGATATGGGTCAGATTGTCAGAAAATGCACAATGTACAGTTCTACACAACTATCAAATTCTGCTAGATTAGAGTGAACAATAATGAATACTAGGTATACCTGAGTGTATTCTGTATTGTATTCATTCAATAAATATGTCTGGTTATGTTGAACTGTATTTTGAACCTGATTTTCGTCCTAAATTTTGGTTATTTGAGAGGATTGGTGAAGGTGAATTGTACACCTCGTGGAGACCTGACCCATTAGGCATTGATAGAGGGACTTCGCCTCCAAATTCCATCATCTCTAAACACAAATCCTCATATGGGTCAGATTTTCAGAAAATGTACAATTCAAGTTCACCAATCTTCTCAAATAACCCAAATTTTAGACGAAAATAAAGTTCAAAATACAGTTCAACCTAACCAAACAGATGGCTAGAATCGATGCAATTCCGAATATACTCGAATTTACCTAGTATTGGCCAATTGTAGCCTAATTTAGCAGAATTTACTAAATGTGTAGAGCTGCCAATTGTACATTTTCTGAAAATCTGACCCATATCCGGCAGCTCTCCCGTGTTGAGCATCATTGATGTTCATCATTATAACGACCAATGATCCAACCATATATCATAATTATCTGTGCTTTCCTGATCCTTGTCTTTTGTCACAAACTAACTCCGATTCCCATTTGTAACCAATCCATATTGCTGGCATAGGGCCTCAGTTGATACAAGGCAAAATAATAAGGATTAATGATTTCTTGTATGATTGATATAATTAGGTATACGGTACCTATCAGTATATGGGTGAAATCGTCAGAAAATGTACCACTCGCCTTCAATAATTCTCTCAAATAACCCATTTAAGACAAAAATGAGGTTCAAAATTCAGTTCAACATATCCAAACTGATGGTCTGAATCACGGCAATATCGAATATACTCAGATATACCATGTATTGGCCGTTTTCCAGCCTAATTTAACAGCATTTTCTAAATGTGTAGATCGGCTGAGTGTATATTTTCCGATGATCTGACCCATATCTATCGATTTATGGACCCAATTCCATTTAAATTATGGTACGATTGTTATAGATAGAGAATCTATAAATAAAGAATCCGTTCTTTTGTCTTAAAGCTGCATAATATAATATAGATTAAAGCTGCATTCACAGCTATAACGACAACAAATCCTTAAAACCCTGCCCACGCACAGCCGATTTCGCTCCCGATTGCCCCCCGATTTGGGTCTCCCGATGAAATCCTATGATTTCATTTCAAATCCTGCATGGTTTTGAAATAACATAAACCTGGATTGGAAATGAAATCCTAGAATTCATCGGGAAGGCAGGGTTTTACTCATTATTTGACCTATAGGACGGAAGTTATTAATACTCTTTTATATAAATGATGATTTGATGTCGAATCGGACGAAAGAAACCAAGCGTCGCTGATTGATAATAAGTAATGCCATTTTAATTAACCAGTCATGCCTGGAATTCTAGTTGGGCTTGGTATATGGGTCAGATCTTCAGAAAATGTACAATTCGCCTTAACTAGTTCTCTGAAATAACTCACATTTAAGACAGAAATGACCTTCAAAATGCAGTTTAACATAGCAAAACAGATCTATACTATAAATCAACGCGACACCAAATATACCCAGACACCCGGTATTTAACATTTTTCAGCCTAATTTAGCAAAATTTTCTAAATGTGTAGAGCTACCAATTGTACATTTTCCGATGATCTGACCCATATGTGTAAATGATAAATTCTCAAGGAGAAGCTCTGTTATAATGTTATTATAACTTGTCTCTTTTTGTCTCAATAATCATATATATAAATGTGTTAACTTTATAATTTCGATGTATAGTTCACATAATGATATGATAAATGATATCTTTATCATGGTATGATAAATGATATCTGATATCTGAAGTCTGTAGACCATTTTTTCTTTTCGATGTAACTGTTACCTTATTATGACAAATAAAAGATTTATCATATCATATCATATAATGTTTTTCACTTGGCAAATGAAACGTATCACGAATGTGAAATTTTGTCAATAAAAGTTTTTTTTAACAAAAAAGCCTGAATAAGCAAATAACATTTCATCCGTCTGCATATGATGACGCTTATTCCATCCGACTTTAAATCTTTACATTTAAGCCTTATTTTCGTTTAGACATATGTAACACATGTGATAAAATACGTTACTAAGCATTGAGCGATTCCAAAACAAGATCATATAACATATATATGCACAATACACTGAGCCACAGTCAGTTTTCCAGGAGAAAAATCGACCCAAGTCTAAACTTTCGGTACAACAATAAACTACAATATACATGTATCAGTTTCATTAATGTGTCGTTTACATCTATATAGGGGTCAGATTTTCAGAAAATGTACACTTCACTGTCACAAATTCTCTGAAATAACCCAAATTTCAGACGAAAATGAACTTCAAATTACGGTTCAACCAAACCAACCAGGCGGGCGTTTCATAATTAACGCAGCGCTCGGTAAAAAACGGAACGCAGCGATGGTCTGGTAACGACCAAAATAGTGCGCGTTCGTTAGTCCCGTTTCATAAAGCCTGCGTTAACCATGCGTTAATAAAGGTGTCGTTCGTTAAGCTAACAACCAATTCAACAATACGCCATCTACCTATAGTGTGGGAACCAACTTAACGCAGCATATCTCTACCTTCACTACAAGAGACATACACTGTATCGTTTGTGACGACGCAACATTGGTAATTTGGCGACGGGAGGGAGAGGGGAGGGGGAGAATGATTTTCTAATCAAACTTGAATGTATAGTCAAAAAAGTTTCTACCACTCTACCAAATGTTTACAAAACAAATGTAAAATATGGAAAACATTATCATGGATTTCTGACACATAGGCACCTGTCCATTATATCTAAGATCCATTACACTTGTGTAAAAGTATATTTTTGATTTATTATGTAGAACAGAGATAGTTCTCACATGCAAGGTTCCTATTTTGAAATAGCAAATAAGTCATTTTTCACTATCAAAATATGTTGTTTTGTTGTTTTCAATGAATTCTACAATAATTTTTAGCGTGGTAAGTATTTTCATGTTAAATGTTCTCAGTTCAATTTTCAATGATTGGTCATACAATTCACACTTGATTATTGGTAATTAATGATATTTGAATGCATAAATAAACATAGTTGAGTATATAATCAATCAATAAAGTTCTGATTTTCTGGATTTCGAATATTATGTAATTATTCAGGGGCGGATCCAGAGCCCCCCCCCCCATGGTGCCCTTTTGCCCTCCCCATAAGTGCCTTTTTGTCCGCCCCTATGCTGAACACGGTATATTCTTTCCCTTGACCTTGCACCTAGCGCCATGTTTGTATAAATTATGACACAGCAAATTTCCAGTTAATGTATAGTGTTTGATTTCCGACCCAAAAAGTTACTAAATTGGCCGATAAATGACTATTTTTCTTCCTGGCACTGAGATAAATTACTAAAGTTAATATTAATAACATTTGAGACGACACCCTTGCAACGATTATATTGATAATAAGTAAATGAAAAAATCCGCGCTATATTAACGCAACGATTTTTGCGTTGCGCTGATTAACCACAATAGTTGTTCATTAACGAGCGCTGTGCACAAATTTGTTGTTGCGTTAAAGCATTATGAAACGGAATACTGTTGTTAAGTCCAATAGCGCGCGCTGATCTGGATTATGAAACGCCCGCCAGATTGCTAGAACCAATGCAATGCCGAATATACTCGAATTTACCTAGTATTGGCCAAATTGCAGCAGAATTTAGCAGAATTTACCAATTGTGTACAGCTGCCAATTGTACATTTTCTGAAAATCTGACCCCTGTATAGGCATACATTTCAGTGCTTGGGAGCTGTGGAATAAAGGCTTTTAACACTGTATTCCCGGAAGGATTTCTCACTCAGTCGCTGGGCTAGTTGGATGTGGCAGTGCTAAGCCCCGGTCTCTCACCTCCCTTAATCTTCCATGGCGCCTTGGTCTAAGTCTTGCGACTAAAGGCGAGCCTATACCCACTCTGATGTCAGTGATCCTTGTCTCCGGGCTTTATTCTAGGCAGACAATGCAGTGAGATGAGATATCATAACATCATGGGCACTGTTAGCAATGTAGGGTTGACTGCTGCAGTGGTCTCTTGTGTAAGTTAAGGAAGGGGAATTGTGTGTGGGAATGGATTCCTGCACTATCCCCCCTTCCCTATACTTTATATAGAATTTTTCTTCTTTTTATATACGAAAAGGGTTTTTTTATAGCTATAAAAGAATCTGCAGTAAAATGTTATTTAGATCTCTGAATAAAAAGTGAAAAAGGTCCAAGGAGGAAAACAGAAAAACACTCATATCAGGCGTCTGGGACGCCTCTTATCAATCTTATTCTTAATTCAGCTGGTCATAAAAATTATTGTTTATCATTATCTGACTTTGTAAAATTAATCTAGTGTAGTAATTTAGATGAATTTATACATCTTTTTCAAAATCAGGCATGTCTGAGACAAGCATCCAACTTAATGCAATGTCATTGCAATGCATTGTCCTTCGATAAAAACTTTGTCACCTTCGGGTTGTTTTATTTCCACAATCATGACATTGGTAGAGCATAAAATCTATAGAAAACATGCCATGTTCAGCATGGAGTATCTATCGATGCTCTACTGTTGATATCCATGTGTTTCACATGTTTCCATAACACAAGCCTCCATATTTCCCATCATGCATGCATTTGGTGTTCATAGATCATTTATAAAGGCTATATGTATGATATTGGTAAAAGCATTCTTACAATTTTCGATAACAATGTTGCTAAATATTTGTATATTAGATTTCACCAGAATCCCTCCCAGGATGCACTGTAACTGACATGCGCAATGGCACATACAAATCCCTCATTGACAGATTCCCATTGTGCCAAATTAAAATTCTTAAGAGCCCATTCTAAAAAGACTATCAATTAGTAAAGGTTTAGGTAGTTTTTGTCACAATTTCCTCATATCGAAATACAAAGATCTATGACCGGGTTTTTGTCTAAGAGAGTACGATCCAGAGAACACGTTTAACAACTGTAAATGTGCCAAGAACCAGATTAAATGTGTGTGTTTACAAGATAAGAAATCACTAATAACGAAAGACAGCAAAACATATATTGGTTTGGTAAACGCTTTTTATTTCTATAATCGAGTGCATCTTTGCAAGTATTTGACCGCCGAGGTTTTTGTCTGTAGAGAGAGAGAGGGGGAGAGAGAGAGATGCAAAGAGAGAAGGGAGGGACAGAGAGAAGCAGAGAGAGAGAGAGGGGGGAAAGGGAGAGAGACAAAAGTGGGAAGAAAAAAGATAAATTGGTTAGTTTCGTGAGTCACAAGTCGCACAATTGCTATTTTTTAAGTGTTTTATTCACAAAATGTAATCGTGGATTTTTTTCCCATTTTGGTGGGATTCAACGCTTATTGTAGCATGAATGCATGTACCAAATTTCAGGAGAGTGTATTAAATATATTCATGGATTTCAAAGGTCATCTTTTAGAATATATTTAGTTACTAGTAAATGTCCACCCAGAAATATTGGAAATTTTCTTTTTTAACAATAAAAATATCAAATTTGAAATCTAGAAATACTTTTTAGATGTCCTAATGTTTACTATCATTAGAAACTACTTGATCTCATTTTTCCAAATATGATGGTATCTCGAAATCTAATTTTTGCGACTTGTGACTCATTTTCTTAAAATACATCACATATCACTTCTATATTCGGGTACATTTCTCTGCATGTGTTTGAATCGTAGTTGCCATATCCGGCCTTGTATTATTATGTAACGAGGCATAACCTAATTAATATGTTGACGAATATGATGATTTATGATTATAATGTTAATGAGAGTAATAACGATTAATTAATTCTTTAATGTATACATAACATGTGACCTCAGAGTAACATTCAATCTAGCCGTATCTAGAACCTTCTAGAACATTGCGTCATTAGGGATCCAGAATATTCACGAACATTGCATCATCCATCATGTAGACCTTTCCATCTAGAAAGATCCACATGACAGACCCAGATCCCTGTAGAACATTCCAAAACGTTACGTTGTACACATACCAGAGTATATAAGCTTCACATGTACCCATGTTCATCAGACTTCATTTCCACATTCATCAATAAACTACGGAATCGTCAATCACAAGTTCTCTATTTCTTCATACCTATCACTGGTGGAGAACAGGTCTGATCTAGGTGCCTCTATGACGCAGTATTTCCAGAAACAAGATCGAACAAACCACAATTCTTAAACCCACCGGGAAGCCAAAAACCGGAAAAGTACAGGTTAGCCCACCAAGAAGAGGCAAGCTTATCAATTAGTCAAGAACCTGACATTAATCTGCAGCCAAAAGATATTTCGATCGACCTAGTGGCCTTAGTGTTTGAGTGTGCAATTGAGAAAGAGACAGAGAGAGGGGGAGTGGGTGAATAGGGAGATTTAGCAACCACAACGCACCAACACCAAACTAACGCATCCACTAACTATTAGTACATCATTACCGTTGTGGCGATATCTCAAGAGGCCTGCAATGCAGATCCCTTCGGCCCAGCGCCTCTCAAGATATCTCCACAGCAGTTGTACAAATAGTTAGTGGATGCGTTAGTGATGCATTGGTGCGTTGTGGTTGCTAAATCTCTATAATGAATGAGAGAAAGAAATACAGAGGGGGCGGGGATTAAATTAGTTTTGTAAACACTTGTTATTTCTATATTCGGGTACATCGCTCTGCATTCATTTGAACACACAGGGTTTTCCCTTGTTGTAGCCTAAAACCTATATGTCTAAGAGTGTGAGATTGGAAGAGAAAGAGAGAGTGAGAGAGCGAGACAGCGTCCACTGCATCCCCGGCCATTACCAAGACAAACTAAATGTCAGTCAGCTAATGGGGGCTTCCACTCCCCTCCGTAACCCCGGAGAATCATTGGGGTGAAGTAAGCATATTGCTATATATAGGTACGCTTGTGTAATTAAAACCTATATGGGTAGTATACTCCCCCTTCTTAGCATCTTGGGTAGTATCCCCCCTACTATTGGAGATTGCCAACCAGCGCATGCGCGCTAGGTCGCGTGGGACGCGCCCACGCTCTATGACTAAATAAAAGTAGTTAACATCAACAAGCCGCCGTGTTCACTTGCTTTTCCCTTACATTATATTCAATAATATAACATACTGGTGGAGAACTAAACGGTCCAAATGATACCTAAAAGGAGCGGAAGAATTTCCGATCCAGCTTATAAAGGGACTACAGATTACAGAAAAGTTTTAGGACATAGGGAAAAAAGCATTTTTAAAAGCAAAGAACGCGAATTGGTAAAGGCATCCAAGCCCTCAACGCAGGAAAAAGGCAAGCCTCAACAGAAACCTGCGGAAAAGAAAGATTTACCAATAGCAGAATCACCTGTTTTTGCTAAGAAGGTGGCGGATCAAAAGAAGGAATTACAAGCGTTTCTGAGCACGGGAGGAATAAAACCTACAGTTATTCCAAACTATTCTCAGGACGATAGTTTTATCAACTACAGATCGGCTGTGGAAGACACAGGTAGTAGTTCCTCTACCATTTCTACGCTAGCAGAAACCACTGAGAGATTCAGACTATACGATTTCCAAGCCTTGACTGATATGCAAAAGGAAGAGGAAGCGAGGCAACAAGAGCACGAAGCTTTACAAGCGAAAGAAAAGTCAAGGTGGGAAACGATCAGAGCAGAGGACGCGAAAAAGAAGAAAGAGTACGCTGAGGCCTTACAAAGGGACAAACAAAAAGCTTGGGAAATCAGGGCTGAAGAGAAGCGAAGACACGAGGCTCAAATCGCAGAGGAAGAAAGAAGAAAAGCTTTAGCCCTAGAAAACGAACGAAAAATCGAATCAGCTAGATTAGAAAGAGAAAGAGCCCAGCAGGCCCACGAAAAGTGGCAACGCGAGGAAAAAGTAAGGATAGACGAGGAAAAAGCTCAGCAGGCTCACGAAAAGTGGCAACGCCAAGAAGAATTAAGGTGGAAAAAGGAACAAGAAAGAAAGGAACACGTTGCCGAAATCCTCAAGGAACAAAAGAGACAAAGAAGAGTAGAGGAAGAGGGCCGCAGAATTAAACAGGAAAAAATGGCGGCCGCAGCTAGACAAAACAAGGAGAAATCCACTGACTCAGAGACTTATCAGCAAGAATTCCAACCGTGGATGAAAGAAGCCATGGAATATATGGCCAGAGGCCCACAGAAGGAATATTCTAACGATAGAGAAGAGAAAAGGGATAGAGTCCTCGGAGATTTAGCCGCATTAATTCAACAAATGATGGTGACCCAGGATAGAATAATTACAAAAAATACAGATCTTCACAAGGAGGTGCTTAGAACTCACGAAGACATAGCTGGGAGAAGTAATGCCCATCAAGACGAGAAAATAGAACGGTTAACCTCTACATTATCGGGGGTTGTCGATAAATTGGATGAAATCAAACCTGTGCTAGGAGATGGAGGAACGAGAAAAATGTTAGTACAACCTCCAAAAGAATTCTCTTACCCTACCGCTCTAATGTCTGCCCAAAACTTCATGACAGAATACGACGAATTTACCAATAGCTTAAAGGCCGACGATGAACTGAAAATGTCAGGTCTGGCGAAATACTTGGATGGGGAGGCAAAGGCACATTTCGATCAGTTTAAGGTAATTATGCCAAGAGCAGATTTCTACACTTTCAGAAGAGCATTTGAGACTAAATTCGAGTCACTAAGCTATGATGAACGACTGAAAGATTATAGTAATAGAAAACAAGGAAAGGACGAGAGAGTGAGGTCCTACGACAGGGAGAAAAAGGTTCTTCTAATAAGGTCGCCACTGCCGGAGATAGCAAAGGTTGATTTATATGTGAATGGACTAAAAGAAAGCCTCAGCAAGCTAGTGTTAGCAGATGTGCCTACAACATTGGAACAAGCCTCACAGTTAGCCAGAAAAGCAGAAGTTTGGCTGGCAACCCAGAATGGAGAGAAAAAGGTGGAAATCGCGGAGGTAAATTACATGAACTATAATAACCCAAACGCAAATTATACACCACACCAGAGTAGGGATCCATCAAAGGGGTCTAATACTAGCAGAGAATCATCAAAAACCAGGGATTCTTCACGAGGAAGACAAGGGTATCAGGAGGCTCGAGATAAAAGCAAGGAGAGAAGGGACAAGAGCATGGAGAGACGCCAGGGATATCAACCCTATTTCCAGCAATATAACCCTTACCCTTACCAGCCGTACCCGCAACCTTACTATCCATATCAACAGCAATTCCAGCCACAATTCCCCCAACATTTCCAACAGTTCCAGCCCTACCCGTATTTCGCCCAGCAAGCTTCTAGATCGAGCAGCAAGGAGAGAGGCAGAAGTAAAGAGAGAAAGTTCGACAGTACTTCTACCACTACAGGTAGTTCGTCAAGATCTTCAAGCAAAGATAAAAGGCGAAAATCACAGGAGGACAAGAACAGACCCCCAACTCCTCATCCAAATGGGACGAAGGAAAACTAGAGCCTGGCAGCGATGGGAGCAATCACTGTCAGACAAATAGCCTAGAGAACAATAAGGAAATGTCCACGGATGTGAATTATGAACAATGTGAAACAGAGCTAGACGGCCAGCTAACGCTGAAGAAAGGTAAGGAAAGTCCCATAATTCTAAATGTCAGCAAGGGTTGTATTAATATTGAGATGGAAACATTTAAATTACCAGTGTTGATAGATACGGGAGCTAACTATTCCTTTATTTCAGGCAGTTTTTTCAGGGCTTTAAGAGCAAAATTAAAAGCTATGAAGATAAAAAATTGTCACGTTAGAGTCTATGTGGCGGACGGCTCTGCACAGACCGCTAGAAAAAAGGTTATTATTTCATTTGTCTCTGAAGGGAATACATTTATTAACACCTTCATAGTAGTACCTAAATTAAAGAGATCTGTGATTTTGGGTACAGATTTCCTCAAGAACTACAGAGCAAACATCGACTTTGATATTTATAAGAGGAGACATATTATTAGGGCGACCAAGAAATACGTGTTGGAGCCCTCGACAGAACTGATTTGTACTAATCAGGTAGTCGCACATATGAATCTATCCGAAACGATTGGTATAACAGAAAATATGTTCAGAAAAAGACCAGTAAAATACTTGGTAAAAAGAGTTCTAACCAAACCAAAGGGTCACTCAAACAGAATAGCAATGTGTATATTTAACGGTTCAACCGACAGATTGGTTATACCCCAAGGGTCTATTGTAGGATTATATTCTATCTGCGACGAGAAAGACTTTGTGGAGGTAAACTCGATAGAGGAATCTAAAGTAACTGAATCAGATGGTAATTCGAAGCAAATCTCGTACCAATTGGGAGAGAATTTGAACGAAAATCAGAAAGAAGATGTGAATAAATTACTACAAGAATACGGGGATCTGTTTGTAGGTAAAGATAAAGCCCTGGGCAGGACAACTATTTATGAACACCCAATCGATTTAAAAGAAAATTACCAGTCGAAACAATTCAAGTCTTATAGGGTAAACCCAGTGATTAGGCAAGAAATGAAGAAAGCTTTGGACACCCAGGTAAACCAGGGGGTTATTGAAAAAACCGACGAGATTTTGGAATTTACATCTCCAGCCTTTTTGGTGGCTAAACCAGGGTCAACTAGAGGGAATAGAGCTTATCGTCTTGTCGTGGACTTTAGGTTCCTGAATAATCAGATCCGCGACCAGAGTAAACTATTTCCCTCAGCAGAGGAAACCCTAGAAAAAGTGGGAGAGCTAAAAGGTAAATATTTCTCAAAGATGGACTGTCATTCTGGCTTCCACCAAATTCCCATTAGAAAAGGGGACGAGAAACTCACCGGTTTTTCAACACCTTACGGTAATTATGTATACAAAGTGATGCCCATGGGCTTGAAAACTTGTCCAAGAGCCTTTCACGGGGTGGTAGATACTCTGCTATCGGACTTGAAGTCGGCAGTATTTTACATTGACGATATTCTCATTGCAAACAGCAGTTGGGAAGATCACGTCAGGGACCTGGAAAGATTGTTTAAAATTTTCAGGAAAGCAAACATAAAATTCAAGGAGGAAAAATGTGTATTTGGGGTAACACAGGTCCCATTCTTGGGTTTTATGGTTAATGAAGAAGGGATATCGCCAGATCCAGAAAAGGTAGAGCCTATACGAACACACCCAAGACCGAAAAAGTTAAAGGATGTGAGGGCTTTCAATGGATTGGCAAATTATTATAGATCATTTATCCCAAATTTTAGTGACATTATGAGACCATTGTACGCTTTAACAAAAGCGAAAAACAAATTTGTGTGGACCAAGGAGTGTGAAGGTTCGTTCCAAAGAATAAAAGATTTGATCTGTAAGAAAGTGACCCTACGATATCCAGATTACTCTAAAGAAATGGTCATCAGTTCAGATGCTAGCGATTTTGCGATCGGGGCAGTAATCGCCCAGCTACATAAGGGCAACGTATTGAGACCAATAGCTTTTGCAGGTAGATCACTAAACTCAGCCGAACAGAAGTACTCTACGACTGATCGGGAACTTTTATCCACGAAATTTGGCTTAGAAAAGTTTGGTCACTACGTACATGGAACGAAGTTCAGAATCCTGACGGACCATGCAGCCCTACTGGCTTTAAAATCGAAGCAAAATTTACAGGGTAGAATGGCCAGGTATCTGGAATATTTCAATCAATTTGATTACGAGATCGAACACGTGAAAGGAAAATTAAATTCAGTAGCTGATTGTCTTAGTAGAAGAGACTATAAACAACCTAAGATTATTCCAGAACACATAGAAAGTTCGGAAAAAGGCGTTTCTTTTCACCCAATCGATGCAGTCAAACCTTTTGAGGAGTCAGATGCCCTCGAGAACTATCCTATCTTGAAGTACAAACATCACTCGATTCTGAAGGCAGGGTCACCAACAGAAAAAACGATCCTCCACGAGGCTGACGTAGACATAATTTCAGCATCTTGCGAGCCAGTACAGACTCGAGCTGCAAGTAAAGCAGAAATACTAGATAAATCAGCAAAAATCCCAAAATCGAGAGATAAAGAATTTTATGGGGAAGGTAATACAGTCGAGAATCCTTTAAATAATGAAGAGATTATCAAACTCCAAGCAGAGGATGAGTTCTGCTCGGAAATGAGCGACTTTATTTGCCATAATAAACTACCAAAAGACGATAAAAGATCTAGAGAAATCCTCCTAACAAATGATAAATTCTTTATTGAGGGGGATGTTCTATATAGGGTCCCAACAAGAGTTAAAGGAGACCCACAATTAGTCCAGACCGTCGTCCCAGGAAGCTATGTGAAAACATTACTAAAGATATTACATAGCAGGCCGCTGGGCGGACACGTAGGATCAACTAAATTATTAAAGTTGATACAACCAAGGTATTTCTGGAAAAGGATGTCAAGAGATATAGTGGATTTTGTGGGCTCTTGCGATATTTGTTTACAAGCTAAAAAGATGAAACATCCCATAAACCCTCCTTTGACAATTAGGGACAGAGCACCCTACCCATTTTCACACCTTGTGATAGATAGCATGGGACCAATGACACAGTCGTCAACGGGTTTCCGCTATATTCAAGTATGTGTGGATTATTTTTCCAGATTCGTTTTTGCTTGGCCAACCAGAGCAATAGATTCAGGACACCTTAAACACGAATTCTATGAGAAGGTAATATGCCAGGTAGGGGTCCCACAGGTTCTCCATTCGGACAACGGGCCATGCTTTGCAAGCACAGAGTTTGGCGATTTCTGTAAATCAATGGGAATAAAACAGGTATTCGGGGCAAGTTGGAGACCCAGCTGCCAAGGTTTAGTGGAGAAAAATAATTCCACGATCATAGAACACCTAAAAACTTTTATTTCAGCCAATCAGAAAAATTGGGATCGCTACCTACAAAGCGTGATTTTTGCTTTAAACACAACAGATTCGTATAGTTTGGGGTATAGCCCTTTTATCTTAGCAACAGGGAGATCAGTAAAAACACCCCCAGACGCAGCTCTGGCAGGCCCAGACACGAACGACACAGTGTTAAATACACTGGCAAAAATAGTAAAGGTTCAGAAAGAATTAGCAATTACCGCCTCTAGAAACTTAGAAAAATCCCAAGAAAAAATGAAGGATCGACATGATTCAAAATCTAGGGAGGTTGAGCTAGAAGCAGGTAGAATTGTGTATGTAAAAATACACAGATTGCTAGATAACATGACTAGTAAGAAATTACAAATGGCTTTCTGCGGCCCGATGCTGATTACTGAAAGGTTTAGCCCAACGACAGTAAAGCTGAGGGACTTAAAGAACAATAAAGATTTGCCAAAGCCAGTTCACATCGCCCACATAAAGCCTTTAAGGGCTGAGCTATCAAAGGAGCTGGTAAACAATTTATCTATCGAGTTATCAGACAAAGAGTGGGAGGCTTTGGAAAATGCCAGCGTCAGTAATTAAAGAGTCGATAAGGCCACTCATACGGGACCAGGCTTGTAAAGATTTTAACAGCTGGTATCAACAGGATTAGTAATCGTAGCTTTACCAAAGGGGCTAGCGAATTGGCAGCTTGGCTTACACAAATAAGAGGCCACGCTAAAATACCCAAGCCGACCTTTGTCCCGGCTTTGACGCCACTAACAACTCGCAATCAGTCAACCCCATTAATTAAAACCTTTGTCTAAAGGGGGACGCGACAAACAAAGCGACCGGGGAGGCGAACCTTAAAAATAAAGCTAAAAGGTTGCATTAACAAAGGTCAGGAAGGTAATTTTAAGGAGATAGACCATTCTAAGCAAGACACTCGAGGGAAGAACTACCTAGAAAAAAAAAAATATTATATCACAATGGCTATCACCAGACTCCAACAGGAAATTTCTGAAGAGGAGAAGAAAGAGCTAGAATTAGAACAGATTACTAATGACTTTACTAGGACCTACTGGTATAACGTAACGATAGGATTTCAACCAGTACAGGAACCAGAGAATAATGGCTCAGCGTGGGAAACTGAAGACTGGGAGAGTGAATTACTAGAAGAACAAAAGGAAAAGCCGGGGAGTTTAAAGAACTTCAAACTGACAAAATTTTTGGACGAGGATAAGTTATTAAGGGAAGCGAACAGGTTCAAGCTCATCTAGATTGGGTAATTATATTTTTCCAAGACATTTCTTTGTTTATGCTATCCGTAAGATAAGCCTGGGAAAGGCGGTGGCAAGCTACCCGATTAATAAATAAGGATTACAGGATAGAGATAAAATAAGTACGACGTGACTAACTAGGGGCAGGCTTAGAAAAATAAATCAAGGATAAATACTTTATAGATACAAAAACCCAGGGGAAGGGGATTAGTTTAGGCAGCCTCAGATACAGTCGCCGATTCATGAAAACCCTGGACTGCATATTTAAGCAGCAGGTTGCTAGGGACTGGTTGTTAACACATACTCCAATGTTTGGCGTCAGGAGAGTTTGGTGGGATGTGCGTAGACTCACACTTGGGCTGCAGCGGCTTGGCCAAAGCTGGCTAGGTTACACACCTAGGACTGGTATAAGGGGGCGTGTCACTTCATCGGCTAAGTAGCGTCCCTGGTCACCCACGCTGTAGTTATATAGGTCACACTTGAAGTGACGCTATCCTAGAGTTGGACACTTCCACCCTGGACTCCGAACTTTACAGAAGTAAACCTGCACGTCTCCTGTGGAGAAAAGACAACAGTCTCACGATGAGAAGTTCGACCATATTTTTATGGTGAGTCATTCAAAACTAGCATTTTCTTGTGCCTATACCCTGTTCCAAGGATAGGAACTGTGAGGTTTGCAATTGTATCACGGATTACATTTTGGCTATTTGTATGAAATTATGTTAAAATGTTAAGATGGGAAAAAGTTTATCTGCTAGGGTTAACCAAAATCTTTTCTTTTACCATTTATTCTAGGTTATGCCTTATGGCGACCAGCGCCATTAGTTCAGAAGTATTACGACAGAACTATGGGGTTATGTTCAGAAAGGTTGAGGAAATGTTAGATACCCAGACAAATCTGCATTTTGTGAGAATCTCGATACCTATAACCGTGCCGCAACAAGTCTATAAAATTTCAGAATTTAGATCGGAGTATGTCTACTTTAACCAATTTTTGGAAGATTCAAAGAAGCTCCAAGCAGTGCTCGGCGCACAGAATAATAGAACCTATGATAGGATTATTCACGTTTTAGATAGTATGACTATTACCAGACCAAAAAGAAGAGGTTTTCAATTCATCGGTAATGCTCTAAACTTAGCGGTAGGAATGGCCACAGAACCAGAGTTTCAGGCGATGTCGTCCGATCTATCCAGAGTAATAGAGGCCATGCGAGAAACCGAGCTATCTGAAATAGAAAGAGATGAATTAACTTTGGATATAGCGGAAAATGCAGATGTTATGGCTCAGTTCGCTAATAAACTAAGAGGTCAGACCATTAGACAATTCTCTAAGGCAGACCACAATTTACAAATCCTAGTAAAGGAATTCGACGACAGAGTAAACTTTACAGACGCAAACGTAGCAGGTATTTTGACTATGGAAGAACAACTGTCGAATATTGATGTCCAGTTGCAATATAAGCAAGCCGCAGATACTCTCTTAAGAGCACTCGACGATTTACAGTCATCTTATCTGCCTATGGTTGTATTATCTAAGCAACAGGTACAATATGCGGTGAGCCTTCTCACACAAAAATTAAAACAGCAAACTCCAAACGCTAAACCTTTAGGAGATTATAACGAGTGGAGAAGAAATATCGATGCTTCCTATAGAGGACATATATTAACAGTAACGATAAAAATCAAATTTAGCTACGCCCCCCATCGCTATAACCTCTACAAACCAGTCATTTTTCCAATTCCGATCCACGCCCATACCCATCAAGCTCTCGGTTATACTATGCTACAACACGATGAGAACATCCTTCTAGGCATCAGTAGTAACGAAAATTTCTTTGTAGAACTTGGGGAGGATATGCAGGAGGTATGTGGTCTGGAGGAATCGAGTTATTTCTGCAAAAAGAGTATAATGGAATTTAGCGTGAGGGAACCGTCATGTTTAGTATCAATTTTTGCGGATAACAAGGAGGCGATTATGAAGTTGTGTCATTTCAAAACATTTTTGACCTTGGCAACGCCTTCAATCCATATTCCGTTAGATAATTACAAACATATTCTTATAAATAACGGAGACACAGGAATGGTATCGTGCAGGGGAGAACCTAGCAATACAATTAAACTAGCAATTTTCTCTATTGTATCATTACCATGCGGATGTGAGATTCAGTTTAAGTTTGCAACGATAGCAGCAAAAACAAATGGCTGCAGCGACAGACATAATGTTCTCGAAGTTAGAGCAGGCTTTAATATGCCCATAGCCATGGCTTTCCATCTGGATATAAAAGACTTGGAGGCAAATTCTATGCATAATCATTTGATTAAATTACATTTACCAAACGAGATCGACTTACAAAAGGCTTTCAGCCAAGTGCCTCAAGAGATACTTGATAATGGTTTAAATGTAGTAGAAATGGCGAAGGAAATGTTAAAAAACGACACCTTAAATCTGTCGCAGTGGAACAAACTGCATCTCACTTTCAAAGATTTAGGAAAGGTTTCACCGATCACTTGGATTTCGTTAATATTGTCTAGTATATCTTTGGCAATGGTGATAATTCTTGTGTACAAATTGAACAGGTACATAGGCTTCCTGTGCATTGCACCGGCGACAAATGGCCTCAACATATCGCGCCTAAGCCTGAAGCCCTATCGTATCGGCAAATACCTCAGGAAAGCCCCTACCATCCCGACCTTTGACAAGCTCCCACGATTCAAGATCGAGGAGATGGATCATACGGACTGGGCAACAATCATCTTAGCTTGCATAGTGGCCATATTCATTATAAAGTTAATTTGGAAACATTGTGGCTGCCTAAGGGATAAATGCATGAAATGTTGTATTTGTAATAATTGCTGCTCGACCTCAGTAGGCTGCGAATACTGCGCCTGGGTCAGCCTCAAATTCCAGTGGTTAGATGAGGCATGCACTGTGAAAATACAGCAAGTCGCTGAGGAAATCAACGCTATTTCGGACACCATCGCCCCTATACTTCTGCAGACATCCATCGAGTCTAGGTGGTGCAGGCCTAATCTGTTAAAGATGACTTGGGCAGGAAGGCTCACGTTTAAGTGCTGGGGGCTCCCTAAAAAGTACAAATTGAAAGAAGAGGTTAAGCTATCTAGAAAGCAATCGAACATTTTAGAAAATTTAGTGAACAACCCTTGTGTATCAATTCTCCTGGTACTTATCTACCCCAACGGAGAAAGAGTTCAGCTGAAGTGGAACCGAAAGAGCCCACAACAGCTAAGAAAAAACAAGGGGTAGGTAAAACACGCCACTAATATTTATTACTAACGAATTTAGCCTTGGTTTCTATGTTGGTAAGCGTGGTGTTGGGTTACGCCCAGTTACTCAGAGTTCTTATGAATTAATAGAATGATATTTGCTTTGAAAAACAATTGCTGACATTTTTATAGGGATTTTCCTTGTCTTTAATTATTTATGGATATGTGTGAAGAAGAATCGTACCTATCTTTGATGCATGTGAATTATGTTCCTCTACTTACAACAGACTGTCAGACTCAGAGGAGGAAGTAATTGCGTGCGCCCCTGGATTACCCGACTTCAGCGACTAAAGGCTAGGTCGCATAGCTCCACGTCGACACCAGGAGGAGAAATTCAAAGAATAGAACATTATTAATTATAGCAAGGCGGGAATCCACTCGGGATCCAAAATGGCGGAACCGCGAGAGAGTGTCGGACGATTGTTGTGTTTTCAAACCATTTTTAGCAGTAGAAGTAACTTTAACCATGTTTTATATTCGTATTTTATCGATGACTATTATCGAAGGGTACAAATTTCTATTTAAAAGAGAGAATTGTGTCATTATTTACTAATTTCTAGTTGTAATACTTACGTGTTTTGCGAAAGCATAAATTGCGGAAGCAGAGTGGCGCCATCTGGCGTTTATTCCTATTATTATGTTTTTGCTCAGTTTTTACGACAGAGGGCGTATCTGGTCGCCAGGGATGATTACCAGAACCTAACACGAGCACGACAGCAGTTTAAAAAATAAGAGGTTTGATCTGCGCTGTTAGACTCGGATAAAAATGATTTATTGTTTGTATTTAGTCGCCTAGAAATTTTTTTGGATTTTCTTAAGGTATTAGTTATCAACTAGCGAGCTAAGAAATACGGCATTCTTGATAGCGAAAGTTGTGATTTTTGCGGAAGCATAGTGGCGCCACCAGGCGTTTATTCCCGATTACAACGGTATTTTCGTAAACCTAGCTATTTCTTCGACTTTTAGTTTAGTAGTATTAAATGTCGAGGCTTTTAATCGCTCAAAGCTTGCATTTTTTATGTCATTTATTTGTGAGTTGTTTTATTTTTGCCGTCACTTTTAATTTTATTCATGTCTGAAAAATAAAAAAGGAGATTGTGGGGACTATGCTATCATCACCATCAATGAGAGCAGTGGGTGGAAATCCAGATTCACACATGTCTCCTCTTTCTCCCCATTAATTGCTTAACGCCATTTCTGATCCATCGAAGAGAATAGTTCATTCTTATTCTTATTTGTATTCAATAAAGTGTACCATTGTCCCTCTTTTCAGTCATGGGGATATGGGGTCTTGAGATGATATCCTACCTCCTACTACGATGTTTTACTTGTTATTTCCAAAACAAACATCTTTTCGAAAATAACTGGGACATATCGAGCTGGGCTCGTGCTAGGATTGTTTTCCCTTTAGCCACTGTGGCAAAATTCCAATGAAATATTATCGCCACACTGACTTTCTTTTCGCCACAAAGAAACCATCAGTATAAATGACTCTCATGAATCAATGAACATTATCTTAATGACGTCATCAGTTGATGATTAACATACAAAACAAACTTAATAATGTTGATTGTTTTAAAGAATGATATAGTTGAAAGAAGAGGCCTTCATGATATACTTGTAACCCAGTCTATCTTTAGCATTTAACCAGTACTTGAAGGCTTGGTCAAAATTGAATGTGTCCACAGGGTTTGACAGCAGTAATAATTTCAGCCAGGGCCAGGGGGTTATTGTTATTCATAGGCCAATGATATATTTATATATCCAGGTTTATATTCAGATTTTATCAGTCAGGGCTCAAAAATAAAAATCGAGCAACTAAACTTGCCCATGGGCAACCAAGATTTACTTTCCCAACATTATTTTCACTTGCCCAAATTCACTTGCAGTATTATGATTAAATTACATACAAATTACACCGATCTGTATGTGACTTGATTTTAAAAAGCATTGATTGCAAGTATTTCTCTTCTGAATGTTGTATTTTATAAATTGGAATTAATATGTGCAGTTAGATTTTAACTTAAATTATATTGTGCTGACTGTCTATTTGATCTGCATATTGCCCAGGATATCTCCCCTATTTGTGTCAAAGCTTGTCAACGAAGAGATGACTGAAAATAGATCCAACCACCAACTTCAAGTTATAATCAATTACAACTCGTAGAACGTTTCACCTTTAATTACATTTTACAGCCTGTATATTTCATGTGGGTATTGCTTCATATCACCTCCACCTACATCCCAAATATTACCTCCGAACTCTCCTCACACATTTCCAGAACATGCATGACAAAAAAACCCTTCTTGAGCTTTATATATTAGATCTATTATACGTATGTATATTTTGGTCAGATTTTCAGAAAATGTACAATTCGCCTTCACCAATCCTCTCAAATAGCCCTCATTTAAGACAAAAATGAGCTTCAAAATGCATGTTCAACATAACAGAACTGATACTTTAAATCAATGCGATACCAAATATACTCAGATATACCCGGTATTCTTCATTTTTCAGACTATTTTAGGAGAATTTCCGAAATGTGTAGAGCTGCCAATTGTACATTTTCTGAAAATCTGACCCATTTGTTAGAGTGACAGACAGAACTGCCAGAGAGGTCTATACCTACAGTTTAACCACCATCTTTTAAAGCATGAGGTAACTGGATCAGAATATCACCTGTATATTCTTGCAATGAGCACATGTATGGGTGAAATCGCTAAAAAGTGTACAATTCGCCTTCTCCAATCCTCGCAAATAATTCAATTTCGAGACAAGAATAATATTCAAAATTTGGTTCAACATATCCCAACAGATTGTTTGAATCAAGGCAATATCAAATATATTCAGATATACCGAGTATTGCCCATTTTTCAGTCTATTCTAGCAGAAATTACTAAATTTTTATGTGTACATCTGCCGATTGTACATTTTTTAAAGATATGACCCACACAGCTCAGTCTGTTTTGGCTGTCGAAGTTGGGAGCAAAGCAGTTAATATTGACTATTTCGATGCATTGCTAAGGTCAGCAAGACTTATATTATGGTTACCAAAGTGTTTTGTCTGCAATTGACCTGATTTCAACCGCCAGTGAGCACCTGGTCCGATCAAAATGGAAAATAAGATTCCTTTTTATGTATCATTTGTTTTTGCCAAATGATTTTTGATTAAGGATTAAAGCTTCTTAAACCTTTGTAGAGGATATTTTTGTAATAATTATGATATGTTATCCGATGGAGTTTCCCTGGTTTCTGGACTTAATTTCCAATGAGGCCTCATGAAAAATATGTGTATTAATTGAAGCCCATTGATTGCGCCCAAGGTAATTAGAGCTGCATTTTCAGGTATTACAACAATTACAATCTTGTCAAATTGATTAATATTATGACCTTTAGGCCAGCACTTTTAATAATGTTCTGCTGCTGTTAAATGCTTATGCGAGAGCGATAATAAGAAAAGCCACCGCAGGAAAGGATTTCGGCGGGTCCCCGAAATATAAACATGGACGTCTATAAAGCCCTATACAAAATACCACCAGACAAAATTCTCCAAAATTATGGTTTTAGTTTTTGACCGATGTCAACTGAGAATGCAGCTTTAATATAATCAGGGAAACTTATGAAAATTGTTTAGTTTAATGGAGTACCATCTAATAGTACAGCTCTTATTCAATAAGGTCTCTGAAAGCCTATCTTCTAAAAGAAACAAATATTTCCCGCCAAAACCATCGACACATTTATATATGTGATGCGTTACAGGAAAATGAGTCACAAGTCGCAAAATTGATATTGTTTACAGTGTTTGATTCATAGTAATTGGAATGTTCTGCTTTTTAGAGGGCTTCTATAGCACCTTTTGCAAAATAATTAATGGACCAAATTTCAGGACATTGTATCAAATATATGCTTGCATTTTGAAGCTCATTCTTTGGAGTATACTCAGCTATAGTTGCCCAGCCTGAAATATGGCAAACATTCTTTCAAACATGAATATTTCAAAAATAAAATAGAAATTCTTGTTAGATGTCCTTAATGTTTGCCATCATTGGAATCCCCTCGATCTCATCTTCTCAATTATGATGATATCACAAAATCCATTTGTTTGCGACTTGTGACTCATCAGATCACACTGCCATATTTATATTTCCCGCCCAAACCATCCACACCCTTAGATTCATCTGGAAGTATACTACCACAAGCTAGCTTCTAAAATGCCCATCTGAAAGAGCTGAACTAAAAACCACAGCATGGTAAAAATAAAAACAACCTATTCCTGGGCCCTCAGTGGTGATAGATCTATAGTAATTAGCCTTTTTACCAGTTCTTACTGGACACCTGCGGTTATTCCCGATTCCAGCGAGCCTCGCTCCGTTTCCTTAGTAAACGGGTCAGATTTTCAGTAAATGTACAATTGGCAGCTGTACACATTTAGTAAATTCTGCTAAATTAGGCTGCAATTTGGTCAATACTCGGTAAATTCGAGTATATTTGGCATTGAATTGATTATAGCAATCTGTTTGGTTAGGTTGAACTGTATTTTGAACTTTATTTTCGTCTGAAATGTTGGTTACTTGAGGAAACTGGCGAAATTGAATTGTACATTTTTTAAACATCTAACCCAAACACTTTCTCATAAAGTTGCTTCCCAATCCTCGGGCGTGATTCCAACACTCTAACACACTCCCATTTCCCGATGTAATACTAGCCTCTACAAATGGCCCGTGGGCTGGGGAGAAATTAAAATGTCATGAAGATCATTTGCCTGCATGTTTTCGGTGGTTGATGGTTTATGACAAAAACTACATTTTATTGCCAGCTTTTTGGAAGCACGTAAAGAGGTAAACATGATGAATAAAAAGCAAATAGAATTCCTTCCTAGAAGAATAGAATTCCTATTGAAAAACGTACCGTGTGTATTACATAGGCAGCAAATACTTCAGTTTTACTCGATAAGATAAGATAAGATAAGATACTACTTTATTTATCGAACTCACATTACATAAGGGTAATGATAATAATAATAATAATAATAATAATAATAATAATAACATATAAAAGGACAAATCGGTATACAGTCATCTAGATCAGATCCAGTTCTCCCAGACGTTACCATCGAAAGGAGTATAATTATATATATGTGATGTGTTTTAGGAAAATGAGTCACAAGTCGCAGAAATGTTATTTTTTAAAGTGATTTATTCACAGGATCTCTTTACTGGAATGTTCTGATCTTTGGTGAGTTTAGTTCTGTACGTCATATGAATGCTTGAACCAGATTTCACGACATTGTAAAATTTAATTTAAAACATAGAAATGTCTGTTAGATGTCCTTATGTTTACTATCATTGGAATCGTCTTGATCTCATCTTATCAAATATAATGATATCTCAAAATCCATTTTTTGCAACTTATGTGTAAAGAATTGCATTCTGTAGGTTGGGATCTGACACAGTTAGCCTCTGATCATGGCCTGACCATGCATGCCACATGTGGTCTGACTAGGAGGGGGGAAGATGAGCTAGGTAACCTCCACCCACTCCACCTAATTACTGTATCCACTGCTCTGGGTTAATAAGAGGGAGGGGGGAAGGGGTAAGAGGAGGGGGGCAGGCACAAGCCTCTGGGATCCATGAGTAAGGGGTGGGAGGGGGGAGGCTGAGGGGGGATCCAATCTTACATATTTCTTACATATGACTCATTTTCACATATACTTCTCTTATTGTAAGATTTGATTGTAATTACAGATTTGCGTTAGATGGTGTGTGTGGGGAGATATCTTTTTTTTAAATTTAAGATTCTAATAAATTTATGTAATATTGTGTTGTTTTTCCCCCACTTATGGATTATTCCCCATCGGCAAGTCATTATTTGCTTCAAAATCCTCCCTTGTTAAATAATCATACCCAGTCAAATATTTGACTGAGAAATACATAATTTGATTTGTTATCCATTTATCTTTATATCATTATCTAAATTGGTACAGCTGTGACATCATATAAGCTTTATAAATATAATCGTCACGATTTTTAACTTTTAGGGTTTGTGTTCAAAATTGGTGACTTTGTGGATTCTTATTTATATTATGATGAATCGATTCAAAACGACACTCTGAAATCTGCCTGGGCTCATATTCTCTATTCAGGACCCTGTTTCACATAGCTTGGGTTGCCCACTAATCGAGCATATGGGTCAGGTTTTCAGAAAATGTACAATTCACCTTCACCAGTCCTCTCAAAAAACCCAAATTTCAGACGAAAATGAAGTTCAAAACACAATTGAACCTAACCAAATGGATTGCTAGAATCAATGCACTGCCAAATATACTCAAATTTACCTAGTATTGGCTATTTTTCAGTCTAATTTAGAAGAATTTACTAAATGTGTACAGCTGACAATTGTACATTTTCTGGAAATCTGACCCATATAGGGTATAACTTGCTTATTATTGATTACCTGCCCCTTTATATTATATATAGCCTTATCCAAGGGGAGTACTCCATCCTTATATAGGGTGGAGGTGCACTCCATTATTATTATCCGAATCCTTTGTGGCTTTAAAAGCGAGCTGGTCAATACGATGCGCAACCCACTATATAGGCATTGTATCGCTCAGCCTGTATCTGTCTATGGGTCAGATCTTCTGAAAATATACAATTAGCCTTCACTAATTCTCTCAAATTACACATATGTAAGACAGAAATGAGCTTCAAAATGCAGTTTAAAATAGCTAATCAGATGGTGAATATTAATGGAATATAGTGCGACACCATATATACGCATATATACCCTGTATTCATCATTTTCCAGCCTAATTTAGCAAAATGTCCTAAATGTGTAGAGCTGCCAATTGTTCATTTTCTAACGATCTGATCCCTATGTCGGTGTTGGTACATCATAGACTAGGGTATAAACTTACCATGCTGTATACTATAGCTGTGTATAGCGTATCATAAGTGGGTCAGATTTTCAGAACATGTACAATTCACCTTCACCAGTCCTCACAAATATCCAAATTTCAGACGAAAATAAAGTTCAAAACACAATTGAACCTAACCAAACGGATTGCTAGAATCAATGCAATGCCAAATATACTCGCATTTACCTTGTATTGGCTATTTTTCAGTCTAATTTAGCAGAATTTACTAAATGTGTACAGCTGACAATTGTACATTTTCTGGAAATCTGACCCATGTAGAACCAGTGGTCATATCATCTATATCAGTGCACTCTATCCCTGTGCTGGTCTTTTTTGTTTTACTATATGTGATGTGTTCCAGAAAAGGAGTCATAAGATGCAAAAAATGGATTTTGAGATATCATCATATTTAAAACTATGAGATTAAGCAGATTGTAACGATAGTAAACAGCAGGACATCCAATAAGTACATCAAAGGGGGATTTCACGTCTTTTTCTCTTCTATATAAGTTTAAATATTGTATTGGCCTTAAACTGAATAATAATAGAAAAAAATCTATATATTTGTATGCATGACATGAATGATGAAACGATGTTAGTCTTATTTCTTGGGGGTCAATCGCAGGGTCAATCATGCACAAGTAAATTAGTTACATATACTGCTGAGGATGACTTCAGTAATGCATAAATACTTTTAGCACAGTCTGGGAATTTGGTATTGCTACCATCATTTCTGTATCATGAGAACTTCGGGTATCCCCGAAATTATTCGCCAATAAATCTCCTTTTCTTTAAAGAAACAAAACAAAAAACTACGCACCCTGAACTCTCAACAAATGAGAACATTGCTATTGGGAGATCTTGTGATAAAAAGATTTGAAAAATTCCATATTTGCGACTTGTCGCTAACTTTCCTGTAACACATCGGGCGGGCGTTTCATAATTAAAGCAGCGCTCAGTAAATAACTTAACCTAGCGATAGTCTGGTAACGGCAAATATACTGCGCGTTCGTTAATCCCGTTTCATAAAGCCTGCGTTAACCATGCGTTATTAATCAAGGTGTTGTTCGTTAAGCTAACAACCGATTTTAGCGCACGCTAATTTTAGCCAGCGGGCGCTAGAATAATTCAACAATACGCCATCTACCTATAGTGTGGGAACCAAATTATGGTAGCTTATTTCTACCTTCACTACAAGAGACATAGACCTATTGTTTGTGACGACGCAACATTGGTATTTGGCGACGCAACGTCCAGCAACAGGCCAATATGACGACGTCAACGCCACCCACTGAATAGGGGAATTTGCATAGCCACCAGGAACTAAACCTGGTAATAAAAAAGGGAAATCCGTACAAATGAGAAAAATGAACCCAAATATTTAATTGGGAGGCCTTTGGCCTAGAGGGCTTCTGGACTAGGGGACCAATACTCCGTTCGCAATTGCCTAGATATATGAATTTTTATTTGATGTATTTTCTAAAATATTCAGGGCCTAACTTAAATATCGTTATGTGAAACAGTTGAATGTTGAACAGTTGAAACGTTGAATGCCCTATAAACCTTGCGAGCCCTAGTAATGACCTATATATGTGATACATGGGCGGATCTAGGGTCTAAAATGAGGGGGGGTCCAAGATGAAAAGGGCACATTAGTCCATCCCCAAAACGGAGACAGAGGGGCACAAAATATACAACACACGTGCACATGGAATTACTTTTAAAAATCAGTTGTGGCTACTGCTGCAGGTGCTGTAGGGGCATTTGCCCCCAAAAATTGTAAATTCGGATCATAATCAGCCAGTTTCGTTTGTATTTAAAGATTAAAAAAAAATATTAGGGGAAACACCTCAAAGGCAAATTAAAAGTTCTATTTGACATCGAACCCCGACCCCCCCCCACCCCCACATTGGATCCGCCCCTGTGATATTATTTTAACACTAGACTTGGCAAACAGAGTCATGACTCTACCTTGGGTTATGGGACTGGAAATTCCGTTAATGTAGAGAGATTTATTTCCGACCAAAAAAGTGACTAATTCGGCTGATAAAAGGCTATTTTTCTTCCTTGTACTGAGATAAATTACTAGTCTTAATATTCGTAACATTTTAGATGACACAATGCAACGATTATATTAACAATATGTAAATGAAAAATTCCCCGCTATATTAACGCAACAATTTCTGCATTGCACTGATTAACCCCAATAGTTGTTCATTAACGAGCGCTGCATACAAATGTGTCGTTGCGTTGAAGCATCATGAAACGGAATACTGTTGTTATGTCCAATAGCGCGCGCTGGTCCAGATTATGAAACGCCCACCGGATATGCACACTGTCACACCAAGTAAACGCATCCTCCCTAGGCAGGCCCTGTATTCCGCAATGAGTTACTTCATACTAGGCTAGTACGTAGACACTGGTTGCGGAGTATAGGGCCTGCCTAGGGAGGATGAGTAAACGGTACTTTGTAGATATGTTTCTGGATCTTGGGATGCTTATTAAGGCCCCATTCTCCGCTATTATGACTAACAGAATCATCCCAAAATTACTCATATTATGAATTATAGGACTGAATTAATCAATATTATGCTTCTGTTATATGTTTATACATGAATTTGAAGTCAAATTGGCTGATTGATCAAAACGGCCACCGGTAAGTGAGGTTATCGCCGGAAAGCAGCCCGGCGGGTCCCCAAAATATATATCAATTTGTGGAAGCCCTTTAGCAAAATCAACTGGACAAAATCCTCCAAAATTTTGATCAAGTGCAGCACAAATATTTTCTACACTTTCTTCCATTCTCTTCCAACCCATCTAAAGGTGATTTTGACCGAAGTTTTGAGGATTCTGTCGATTTGTTTTTACTTTACTTTTTAAACTTATTAAATACGTTGTAAAGAACTGAAATCTTTAGACCCAAGATCCGACCTATTTAGCCCTGATCATGGTCGGGGCATGCACGCCACACATGGCCTGGCCAGGAGGGAGGGGGAGATGAGCCACTCAGGGCTCAACCCACCTCCCCCAGCCCGACCTAATTACTTATACACTGCTCTGGGTTTATCAAGAGGGGGGGAAGGGCTAAGAGGGAGGGGGGGGGGGAGGGCCGGCACGAGCCCTGGGATCTATGAGTAAGGGGTGGGAGGGGGAAGGCTGAGGAGAGGGATCCAACTTGCATGCACTCCATTTATGGTCTCTGCCGGGGGAGCAGAGGTCGGCGTGTGGGCAAGGAAGATCCTCTCTCCCTCAACCAATTAGAGGGAAGGGGAAGAGCCAGTGGAATATTTCCTGGGTTTGATTGTATGAATAATTCATGATTTTGGAGTATAAAATAAAGTGAATACTCGGACCTAGGTACTCGCTGAGTCACCACCGCCTAGGCCGAATCCAGACGAACTACAACCTCGGACTTCTTGTCTCACTTCTTCATCTTACTGAACCTATGGGCTAAAAACCCTTAGACTTCTTTACACTGGCGAACCACTTCTGGGACTTGTTGCTAAGTTGAGCAACAACCCAATCTTCTGACTGGAAGTGAGACTTAGCCTAGGCAGGCACAGAAATGCTAGCTTCAACCTAGATCCTTAAGGTTGAAGAATAGCAAGAGAAGGATGGGGCTCACTTCAGCTGGGCTTGGAGCTGCCCTAATGCTAAGGTAGGTGGGAGGTTGTGTGTACATACTTTTCATCTGCTTATCACCCTAGTGTTCCCATTTTCCTTCCCTCAAACCCCCACTGATTAGTCCGGATCTGGGTATTCCTCCTAATATACATGGAGGGAGGAATATCTCCAGTTACTAGGGGGAGGTTGGGTTGGTTTGTAATGTGGGGCACAAAGACGGGTGATTTAAATCGAGTCGGCCGACTGGATGCGGCCGGGTAAATTAATTCATTACGGGGGAACGAACAATCCGATTCTAAATCTAAAAGCGGGGCTGTCTTCCTAACAGTCTAGGGAGTTGTGGGATATTTTTTATATTCAAATCGGATGATTTTGGAGGGAGATATGAGCAATCTAGTATGAAGCAATATTTTTGCATTTGTGCAAGTGGTTACGATTGCGGCGATCACGCGCCGTCGTCGATGCCGCTCTTGTGGTTAATGCTATACAAACATGGATTACATAGGCCGCTTCCCCATGAGCTCAGCTCCGTTTTAATAGTAAACACTTTATATTTGGACGGATTTGAAGGGAAGGGTTAGTGCTTGAAATTCTGCAAGTTTTAGTAGAATGGCAGAATGGGTTTTTATTGGTTTTGGTGGGAAGCACAGACTCTACTGTTGGTTGCTTATTTTTCAAACTGGAGTATTATCCTGGGAGGGGAGGGTATGTTGGGAGGGGCTGGGATAGGCATGGAGGGATGGAGGGGAGGCCACAAGAGCCTAGCTAACTTAGGCATTATCCTACACTTATTTTCCCCGGTATTAATTGGTATTTTACTAGTGGGTAAGTTAGGAGATCTGATACCTAGTGCTGCAAGGCATTTCCCCATCCTCCTGGCATTCCCATTCCCCTTACCCTATAACCCTATGATAGACAACCCCTATATATATTTTTTTTCTTTATTGGTTTCTGTGGGAGGCATGGCCTCTACTGTGGAATGGGTTTGGTTGATTGAAGGGGTATATTTTTGGTAAATTACCTGGGATTTGCTTCTAGTATTGGGAAGGATCTTGATTAATTTGTATTCTGGCAGTAATGGAAAATGGTTACTGACCACCACTTTCAGTACCTCCAAGGAATTGACCTGCAAAATGGTTGGGATGGGGATGATGCAACTGGGTCATATAGTTTTGATTGGAACGCTAGTTTTATACTTTTGGAACACGACTGTATGACTGTACAGAAACACATTCCCACCCAAGCCAGCATCAATATATCATTGGCCTCAGTAAATTAACTTCAGATCTGGGATCTGGTCTGGGGAAAAAGGTCAAGATTGTGGGATGCGTTGATATGTAACATTTTCAACCATTAACATCTGTCGGTTTACTTATTTTTCTGTTCTTTTTCAAACCTGAGTATTAATTATCCTAGGGGGGGAGGGTGTGGTGTGGGGGGGGGGGGATGGGCATAGACAGATGGAGGGAAGGCCCCAGGAGCCAAGCTAAATCAGGGATTATCCTACACTTATTTTCCCCAGTATCAATGTGTATTCTACTAGTGGGTAAGTTGGGTAATCTGATACCTGGTTCTGCAAGCCATTTCCCCATCCTACTGGCAGTCCCACTCCCCTTACACTGTAACCCTATATATAATGGACAACCCCTATTCTATTTTTGTCCTGCAAAGCAGATGGATTGTGTGTGCATGTAATTCTTCCACAGCTGGAGCAGAGGGGCATGTTGTACCATCTGCTGTGTGGCTGGTGCCCATCTGTATTACAACACCAGTTGCCACTCTGGTTGGTACTCTTGCCAGTTGCTCCAACATCTGCTGCAACATCTGCTGTGACATCTGCTACTGCAAACCCAGTTACCACTCTAGTTGCTGCTCTTGCAGCTCATCCCATCTGCTGCTGCACCATCTGTTGCAGCTAGGCCAAGTCAACATGGAGCTATGCCAGCCATGGGATACCACACCAGTATCTTGTGGTTGTGGCATCAAAGATACCAGCTGGAGAGGGGTACAACAAACCATTGGAGAGCCCCTTTCTAACTCCCTTACAGCCGAAGGATGATTGGAAGCCCAACTGTCCTACCCATTGATGAGGTACACTCCAGCATGGACCGGGACAGGGAAGCAATGGGAGGACACAGAAGGAAACCTATCCTCAATTGGAGAAAGCTTCCTTTCAACACTATGAACTCACCAGCGAGTGAAGAAGCCAACTCCCTGTTCATTGGTGTAATTTTAATTTTGAGATGAACAATGTTTGGGTGTATTAGGATTTTATGACTTTCTTAATATTGTATATGCTCTTTTAAAGATGAGCCAGGGAAGAGGGTTAACACTCACAGTATCTTGAAGTAAGTGCCCTTGGCAGTCAGAGGTGGTCCCCTGTTAGTTCAGTTAACTTAGAGAGAGTATTTTACATGTACCACCTACACCCCCACCCCCACCGTCACCCCCCACCACAGCCCCAACCATGGGAGTTCGACCCAGGGGCACCACCAGTGACGGACTTCTCTCAACCTACACCTTCCAGTCCCTCCTCATAATCACCCTGGCTATGATGGCTAATGGCGATTTGTTTGAGGAGGAAGGGGTGTTGGTGTATGAGGAAGGGGAGGTCAGAGCCCTGACCGCGACTTGGACAACAGTGATCGTTCTACACCCCCCCACGCCCCCTCCTGTCAGTGCTTGGGTCTCCGTCCTAAGAAGGCGAATTGGAGAACTCAGACAGGCGGAGGTTGTGGGAGACAGAGATGTCAGTGCCTGGGAGGAGCACATGGGTTTCCTCCAGGCAGAGATTCCAACACCAGTCCAACAAGACACCCGAAGGAAGAGAGGCCTATTCAATTTTGTGGGCTCGCTAAGCCGTGCCTTGTTTGGCACCGCTACTGTAGGACAGGTGAACGAATTAAGATCTGCAGTACAAGAAGCTCAGGCTAGCGAGAGCGCATTGGCCCATTGTCAGGAAGAGATGGTGTCGGTGTTGAATCAGACAAGGCTCTACATGACAGAGAACCGCTTGGACATCGCGCAGCTCCAAGCTGCAGCAAGTAACATCTCCCGCCAAGTGGCAGACATTCTAACACAGTTAAATGGTTTCAGTAAAGATATTCACAGGATTCATATGAAAAGGGAAGTGGATATTCTATTGCAGCGAGTGAGTAGGGCGGTGGAAAATTACCACCGTCAAAACGAATTATATTATCGCCAGCGCATTCAGCTGGAAAGGGGATTCTTAACAGACCAGATTTTACCACTGGCCTACTTATCAGAAATATTGTCTAAATTACAAGAAGGGAAACATTACACCCCACAAGATAACCGCTGGTATTATAGACACCTGAACGTTCGACTATTATTAGACGGCGAACAGGAGCTAATATACCAGACAGTAATTCCGGCAGTTTCAGGCACTCAATTTTTACACTATAGATTAAAGTATTTTCCGGTCCCATATGGTGCTGACCACCTGAGAAAGTTGGTAGGAGAAGAGGAGGTGGCCCTAGATAGCATATCCAGCGCGTCATTTCTTCCTCAGCATTGTATCGGGTTTGAACCCCAGATTTGCTCAGCTGCAATAGAGCATCTAACCCCGACCTGCGAAACAAATATTATTTTAGGTAAAAAGCCAGACCTTTGTAAGGCGCAGATTGTAAAAAGAAATAACTTAACAAACCAAGTGTTTGGAGAGGGAGAGTCCATTCCTTCTGTAATTCTGGCTATTTATGAACCTCTGGAAACAATCTTGAGGTGCCCTGGGCAGAAACCAGTGATACAAACGTATCATCGGCATGCCAGGGTGATTTTAGAAGGCGGTTGTCTCCTGGTTGGAAAGGATTGGCGTGTAAGTAGCATCCAACGCCATGAGTCCCATATAACACTCCCCATCCCCAAGATTATGCCCCTCCCTGGGTTTAATCTGACTTATGGCAAATTATCCCTTTACCCCCATTTAGATCAGCAATTGACTTTCCTGCCAAGAGCTGAAATACCCTTACTCGCCCTGACAGATTTCCCTAAACCCGTTTCCCCCCTGATTTCCTCCACCCCTTGGTCTGAAAGTTCTATCTGGGGTATAGCCACTCTCATCCCCACTCTCCTAGGAGTCATGACCCTGGGAATAATCTACCTCCGCCGAAAGGGGCTCGCCCCAAGAGGTAAAGTCAGCCTTTTGTGTTGTCTGAGGAACCTTAAGCCCCGAGAGAATATCCCAATGGGACCCCCAACCCACCACCCTGTAGCCCTAGCCCTCCAAGACCTAGATCGAGAGGAGGGAGAGGCCACTCCAGGCGCTAGGACTGGCTCTCGTTCCCTCGAGCATATCCCTGCCCCCTCCCCCGCCTCACCATATTACGCTGCCAATTTCGGACTGACCAGGATGAAATAATTAGTCTACCAATGTTTATTTGGTTTCTCTGGGGTAACAAACACTTTTTGAACTTGTCTGTAACTTACTCTTGTTTAATATTTACTATTAATATTTGTTCTGTCCTCTTCTCGGGTGCGAGGGAGATCACAGAACACAGAGTAGTATACCTGGGTGAAATCCATTTTCTCCCTCGGGAGGAAATGGTGGAATCCATGGACAAGGATCCAGCCCAAAAAGGTATTTTTATTTCAACTCTCATTGTGAGAAGTTGTTTTTACACAAACAGAATCGGTCGAGACAGAGGAGCCTGAGAGGAAGCACCATGGAATCGAAGCCCTCACCTTGTCCCCGACCATTCTGCTTTGAAGAGGTATTTTTCCAAGTAATAAGAGTTTATATGTGATGCTACAGTAAAGTCGACATGTGTTATGTAGTGTTTGAGGTTAAAAATGGAAATATTGTAGTGTTGACTACCCAACCGCTCTCACTCTCCATGGCCAAAGGAGGAGAGAGAAAGAGACGGGCGTCCTGTCGGTCAGCGACGAGGTCCAGCGGGGGCCTCGGCTGACCGGCCGGGCAGAGGAGACGGCGGTGACGACCGCATTGGAGAACTTTGTGTGTACTAGCTCCGTACAAAGGAAGACATTTAACAGTGTTCAGAAGCACACTTAAAAACACAGAGACTTCTCTTACATAATATTCGACTAAAAGACTTTTTAGTGCAGGGTGATGGTCTCTGATATAAATGAACACTCCTTTTAATAGAGCCACTCCCTTTGGAAACTTTCCATCTTGACCCGTTAGGTCTACAGATATAATAATTCATAATACGTTTACTTTACCCTTTTTTATGATTTTGTGTGTGTAAACTATGTAACCTTATTTCTAATTCTCTTGTTGGTTGGACTGGGTTGATCAGTGGCTAAATGTTTTGTTCGAAAGAAAGCTTTCAACAAAAATAAAATATGGGACGAATGTAAAGAACTGAAATCTTTAGACCCAAGATCCGACCTATTTAGCCCTGATCATGGTCGGGGCATGCACGCCACACATGGCCTGGCCAGGAGGGAGGGGGAGATGAGCCACTCAGGGCTCAACCCACCTCCCCCAGCCCGACCTAATTACTTATACACTGCTCTGGGTTTATCAAGAGGGGGGGAAGGGCTAAGAGGGAGGGGGGGGGGGGAGGGCCGGCACGAGCCCTGGGATCTATGAGTAAGGGGTGGGAGGGGGAAGGCTGAGGAGAGGGATCCAACTTGCATGCACTCCATTTATGGTCTCTGCCGGGGGAGCAGAGGTCGGCGTGTGGGCAAGGAAGATCCTCTCTCCCTCAACCAATTAGAGGGAAGGGGAAGAGCCAGTGGAATATTTCCTGGGTTTGATTGTATGAATAATTCATGATTTTGGAGTATAAAATAAAGTGAATACTCGGACCTAGGTACTCGCTGAGTCACCACCGCCTAGGCCGAATCCAGACGAACTACAACCTCGGACTTCTTGTCTCACTTCTTCATCTTACTGAACCTATGGGCTAAAAACCCTTAGACTTCTTTACAACGTCCTTATTTGAATTTGTGGTAGCAGAATTTTAATAAATTCAGTCTTATAAGTCATAATACGAGTAAGTTTGGTAAGATGTGTTTTGTCATAGCTGAGAATGCAGCTTTACAAACTCTGTATACATGGGTCATATTTTCAGAAAATGTACAATTGGCAGCTGTACATATTGAGTATATTCTGGGAAATTAGGCCGCAATTTGGTCAATAGTAGGTAAATTTGAGTATATACGGCATTGCATTGATTCTAGCAATCTGTTCGGTTGGGTTGATCTGTGTTTTGAACTTTATTTTCGTCTGAAATTTGGGTCATTTGATACGATTGGCGATGTTGAATTGTACATTTTCTGAAAATCTAACCCATATAACTAACAGTGTTGGTATAGCCATATCGCTCCATTGGTAATCGAACTCCTTTCTTGCTCCAAGGATAGGATTCATTCTGTCTCTGCCTAATGGCACGAAGGCCTTGACATGTTCATGTTACATTATACATTAGTAGGAAGCTAGAGAGAAACGATTCTGAGGGGGCTCCATGTATCTCCCCCCCCCCCCCGTCCCCTGCTTCCCCCCATCATCGAAAGGTATTCTCCTCAAATGTTTAATGACTAATTATAATCTATATATGTATCTCCTATCTATTTGAACCAAGTGTACAATTGTCAGCAGTACACATTTAGTAAAATCTGCTAAATTAGGCTGCAATTTGGTCATTACTAGGTAAATTTGAGTATATTTGGCATTGCATTGATTCTAGCAATCTGTTTGGTTAGGTTGAACTGTATTTTGAACTTTATTTTCGTCTGAAATTTGGGTTATTTAAGAGGATTGGTAAAGGTAAATTGTACATTTTCTGACGACTTTACCCACTTCAGGAATGGCTTGACACTTTGTGGATGTTGTATTTGACTAGACCTGTTATTAGCAGTAACTCTAGTAGTCTTAAGTCTTCCATCTAGATAAAGGTTTAATCTTGTGACAAATTTCATTGTTATAAATGTAAAGGTTGACATAGTCACTTTTAATCTACTGTTAACTGTTAATGTACTATAAGTAATTCAATTGAATGACTTTAAATGTAAAAATGAACAAAACTATTTGTAATCTAATTAATGTCAGTATTGGACTAGGGCCGGATGGAAGATCTTTATACTTAATGGCACGATGGAGGTTTGTAATCGATCAAGACATTGGGTCAAATTGCACGACACCCCAAAGGGGTGGACTGCGATTTGCTACCAACGTAGCTACCAACGTCGAAATCGATTACAAACCAAACAGAGAGGTATTTATTACATACTAAATCAACAAGAAAACTCAATTTTAATAGTGTTTTACCTTACTTTCCATCAATCTTGTGGATATTTTGGCTCAAATAGCATATAGGTGCTATTTGACTTTTCAAATAGCACCCCTGAAATCACATACGTATGTAATAAATTAGTAGAATTGCATGTCCTTTTCTTGTATCCTGACAACAAACTTGAATAAAAACTCTATAGTAATAATAGCATCAGACCTCCCCCAAAGCCATTTTGTAACATGGTTCATACATAATCCCTGTAGAAGATCGCATGTTCACCTTTATTTTTTGGGTCGTACTGCACAAATAGACATGTAACTTGGATTTCGTTCAGTACACAATACTTTTGTTTTAGTACATCCTTTTGAGGACATAATGGACTAGTTAAAATGACTTCTCTCATTAAATCCAATAGTCATGAAATCTCTTCAAAGATTTTAGCTTAAGCATATAGAAAAGGTATGACAATGTTACCACTGATTTATCAGAATTAAACTTTTGGGTCAGATCTTCAGAAAATGTACAATTCGTCTTCATTAGTTCTTTCAAATAACCCACATTTAAGACAGAAATGACTTCAAAATGCAGTTTAACATAGCAAAACAGATGTTATAAATCAATGCGACACCAAATATACTCCGATATACCTGGTATTCATAATTATTTTCAGCCTAATTTAGCAGAATTTCCTAAATGTGTAGAGCTGCCAATTGTACATTTTCTGACGATCTGACCCTTTTACTGATGTTGTAGCATTAGGTTATGTGGCAGCATACTACCATCTTATAGAGGTGAGAATAGCCACTTTTATTATATTTTTTTTGGACGAATTTTATTCAGGTTGATATAACGGCATGGCCGTGTTTAAATGCAAGTCAGGTCAGACCCGGTCTTCCTTCGCACCCTGTACATTAGGCATTACATTTGGAAATATAGTTATAGTTTAGCGCTCTTTTCCTTTAGAGGGAAGTGGGAAGGGGTAGATGGAAGGGGAGGGAGGGCCATATATCCATTGGTCATTTATGCATCATTTTATGATTTTAAGTGCCATTAAAGGTCGCCTACTTGATATGGGCTATCATGACCTGGCTTAGAGGAGAGAGGATTAAATCTAAGACAGGAGGAATTTCCCCCAAAATTGGGTCGAGGGAGGTGAGCCCAGCTGTTTTTTATGGGGATGTGAACTGATTAAGAGGAACTAATGGAATATGCCTTCTTCCACACCTTGACATCAGAGAGAAATCCCCGCTCTAAAATTACCCTGCCATAAACTATAGTGTGTGTGGTCATTAACTAAATTCTTTCACAAATCTTCTTAGAGAAAAGTACAATGATGATAATAATGAGAGATGAGATGGTAATGGATAAGTTGATGTTGACAAGGGATGTACCATAGTCCGTATTCAGTATTAACCAGGGAAATTGATTACCGTAGGTATTCTGATATCCAATATAACGGGATTTACATTTTAAAACTGTGTAGCACATGCAAAGGTATTTGATGGTATAAAAGAAAGTTTTGGGGGAGAATGTTAGTAACTTGCATTAAAACTTTACTTTCATCTTAATATAATAGCATAGCTTGAATGCAACTTAGTAAATAGGGTTATAAGGCAGGTGAATGTCCTAGGCGGGTGAATGTCCTCAATGGTAAATGTCCAGCGGGAAGGTCGGGGGTAGATGTCCGGCGGTTGGTTGTCCTGAAAGGGATGTAGAACTAGGACCTGATCTGTCACAATGCAAATATAGATGTGACCCTGTTTCATGCAGTGGAAGGAGGTTGACCAGCGTAGGCTCAAATGAACCTATAGTCAATGACATAGACGGTCCTGGAGCACAACCCACCTTAGGCAGAGACTAAAACGGTTAATATCCTCTGTTTTGGGTCTGCTTGTATGCGCTTCGCCTCGGGATTATGTGAAACGATCCTGAGAGATGCATACCGTATATTGCAATAATTCTACTGAGCTACGGATATCTTGGCCTCCGGATCCGGATCCGGACACCTCTGTCTCCGGACACCTCCAAGGTTATGTAGTACCTCCGGACGCCACTGGGGGTCTACATTGCAAGCCATGACGATATTTGCAATTTATACAACTTAGTCATTTATCATTAATTAACGCTTCATATTATACCTTCCAGAGTTTAACTATGTTACTTGTTAGATATTTCACTATTTATGTTCAAGTTTGCATATGCACCAGGATGTGTTACAGGAAATGAGTCATAAGTACTACTTAGCAACAAAATGAGATTTTAACAGCTGTTAATTGAAGTATTTTATAGTAGGGCAGGTGGGTGGGAGACAATTGTTTGCATGTGTACTGTAATGCCTCCAGCGTCCCCGTGCAGAAAGAGGACAAGGAGGGGTGCTATATGGAGAAGTGGGTGGTAGGGGGGAACCTCCAGGGTGACCAGCTAGAGGGCGCTCCTGCCTAATGCCCATGATTTCAAAGAATTCCTTAGCTCGTTATGCTTAGCGTCATTGGAATCCCCTTTATCTCTTTATCCCTTTATCTTTCCAAATATGATGATAACTCATATCCATCTTCTGCTACTTGTGACACATTTGTGTTTTCTAAAACGTGGATAGGGCTTATTCTGTTTAATTTTTTTTGATTTAGGATGTTTATACAGTCAAACAATACAGTCAAACATAATTGTGACATAGGCTCACGGGTTTAATTCATATATAAATTGCCATGGTTATTCTGCCCACTGCTGTGTCTAGCTATTTACCAATGCTACAGCTAGTATACTTATGCTTATGTTTCATGATAGTAAAGACAAAATTAGGTGTGTTTCCAAATTACCCCCACTGCTACGCCCACCCTCCACCCCATCCCCATCCCTTTTGCTAGAAAAACCTACCCCACCTAATAAGATAGAACCTAACGCGAGCAGCATATGCGACAACATATTCACAAAAAGCAAGTGGCTTTTGGTGAATGTCTTTCACAAGTGCCGAAGGCACACATGAAAGGCATTCCCCGAAAGTCACGAGCATTTTGTAAATGCGTTGTTGCATATGCAGAACAAGTTTAGTTCTATTTTTATGCCATAATATATATTTCAGCGTTATTTGACCATTAATTATTTACCTTTAGTTAATGTCTCGCAACCCTCCGACTCGGCAAGAGCAAGTGCCTACAGCCTTGCATCATGAAATGAGCGTCATGAAATGAGTGTCATGAAATGAGCATCATTGAATGGCACAACTAAATTTACGCTACCAATCAAAAATAGCGTTGTAAATTGGTTGCATTCGAAAGGCAGCCCTCACTAGTGAAATGTAGGCATGCATATGCCATTGGCTAATCTGGCCCTCTTGTTGTGGATACGCACACCTATCGTGGCATAAAAGAAATTTACCATGCTTAACTTTTTATTTTTGCCAAAAAAGCTAATAAAGCAGGAAAACAAGTTTTCCTAACCAGGAACTATTACGAAACACATTTCTCTTGTTTAAAACAACAATTGATATGAAAATAAATAAACATTTTTTTTCAGATCCTGGAAGGTGGTTTTCTTAGAAAAAGGGGTAAAAATATTACCACTCCCCTCCCCCTACCCAGTTCTCAGCTAAATAAATCAATAGGGGAGTTGCATGTGCGACTGTGCATGTCTGTTACAGTGCATCCTGGGATGGATTCTGATGAAATCTGACATACAAATATTTGGCAAGATTTCTATCAAAAATTGAAAGAATGTTTTCAACAATATCACAGCTTGTATAAATGATCTATGAAAACCAAATGCATGATGGGAAAGATAGGGTCATGTCTTATGGGAACATGTATAACGCATGGATATTGACATTAGAGCACTGATAAATATCCATGCTGAACATGGCATGTTTTCTATAGATTTTACACTGTACCATTAGTCCCATAATTCCATGCGAATCAAGATTCAAAATGGCGGCTATGCAACACCCCTATTGTAGTAATTTCTTTATATAATTTTTTGATAGTTATCAGGATCACCTTACACTGAGAAAAATGTACTTTGCATAATGTCTCGCAAAATACAAACTTCAAACTCAAACTCCATAATTATCAGTCATTAATCTTTTACTAACTGATGGATTCATTAGAGATGAAAAGCCATAACTTTGAAAAGACAAACAGAAAGCTTACACAATCCAGATTGATCATGTTTCTGATTAAGATATCTTTCACTTGGATTGGCACGGAACTGGCATCCATTACTCAACTTCTTGATAGGCTGTGGTAATATTAACTGTCCACCATAACTGATTGTTCCCTCATTCATCACCCTAATTAATGGGCGGGGAATTTTGAGGAAACCTAGACATTGCTAAAGTTTGCTAAAAGTTTATTTAAAGTCTTCAAGCTGAAAAAACATCCAGCTACACTGACCAAAACCTATTTCTTCTATCACCCTTAGCCCTGTAACTTAGACGATTAGAATGCTGAAAATTAAGAAATGTTGGCATAAATTCTCTATTTGTCTTGAATTTATGGCTTTATCTCTCGAAATTGTTATTATTTTTGTATTTTGTTATTCTACAGTGACAACTTGGGGTAAAAATGATATAGTGAAGTTTTGGAGCCTCTTGACCCATCTATGTAGTGCTGTCGGTCTTGGTTTGAGTTTCTCTTATCTGTTCAAACATGTTTAAACAGACGGAATAGACCCAAAGTGAAAAAGTTTTCACCAAAATGAAAAGTTGGGGAGAATTGATTTGTTTTTATACCAAAACGAACAGCCCAATTGTTTTTAAAAAGAATTCCCATTAAACTTCATTTCAGTAACTTGAGGCCAGATTATTTATATAGAGTTTATCACTGAAAAACATTCATAACTACACCTCTCTATCATATATTCCATACTGCTGTGACACGAAACGTATTGTACCATACTGAATTGTCACGTATTGCCTTATCTTGTCTGACCCTGTAATGTATATATGACTGTAAAACACCCAACAACCTACGGTTAACCAAGCAGAGAAAAACAGAAACAATTACTCGAGTGAAACCTCTTGTAAAATATTGCGCCTTCTTACGATTGACCATTTTTTATAACACTATTGCGCTCATGTAGAGAATCATCGGCAGTCAATGACTGAGATGACATTGTTACTCTACCTCAGAAGAATGTATGACAAGTCATGAGGGGAGTTGAAACCTCCCAACTTGCAGGAGATCCCCTTTGATTGGCAATGAAATCTTGCAATAAAATGTTTTTTCAATTCAATTCAATTCAATCTTGGTGACTTGGGATGGGAACGAATAGGTCAAAAAATAAAAATAAAAGTGTGTTTGTTTAATCGAATGCTGGGCATACTGCTGTTGGTTGGGTTGTATGGTGTTTTACATACATGCTCCTTATACACCAACATGTATAGTTGATTGTTACCAACAAGCTTGCGATTGTGTTTAACACTAATTCTTTTTTAAATTTCCCCTCGTAGTGTAAAATATTGTTGATACACCAAGAATTTGTGAAGTTATATTCTTTCCAAGTTGCCTGCTGGTCAAACCTTCTGCTAAAAAAGACTGATGATGTCCTCTCAGGGAAAAGAAATCAGGACAATGCCCCATAGAGTTGTTCTCACCCTTTCTCTGTAAGATTGCGATTTATATGGATTGCAGGTAAACAAGATTATGGCTTTTTCTAAAGCTTTTATTTATACTGGGTAGATCAAGTCCCAGCTATAGGGCTTTTCACATGCCTCAGATATTCACAACATATACATTTGTACAGTTTTAACGCTATAAACATACATTAACTGAGTAATAGTATAATTTCAGCTCTTATAATGATAGAATGCACTATTCTTCCTGATAAAGTTAATATTTCTTTTTTTAAGATTTTATTTATACTGGGTTTCGCAGGTCCCCTTATAAGGTTTTTCGCCTGTCCCAGTCTTACACCTAGTACATCAATTTCAAATTTGAGCATTAACAGATCTAGCTAGAGAATCGAAAATTTTAATTCTGTTTCAGTCTCTTTATATCATGCCTATTGGGTGCGCCATTCGTGGAGAAATAAATCACTACTTAAATCATGAGAAAATTCGAACTATTGGCTGAGATACAGAAAGAAAACTCAAATTTATTTTCAATAGGATATGACCAAATTAGCAGGTATAAATCAATGATGGCAGGCAGCTCATGATGGACCTTCATAATGAGAGATTTAGAACAAATTTAACTGCTATTTGTTACATATTTTGTATATGGTTCTGAGATTAGATACTTTAAGAGCTTCGAGTATGGGGAAGCCTATGGTTGTATTATTTTATTTTAAACATCTATTTTGAATATTTATGTATACATTATTTGCATATTAATTATGTTAATTAACCACATTATCTTAAGTTTACTGCAAGGAGAGGAGAGTTATTTAATTATATATATCAATGGTATTTGGCACAAGGGATCCCAAGGAATCGCTATATATTAAAGTCAGCATCAATGTACATGAATAATTATATAATTATGTAACTCATTTGTATATTAATTAATTTAACTAATTTTATTTAACAAACAATAAAAAAACAGATATTTGAGAAAACAATATAAAGAAACATGTTTCTTACATTGTATACAAGAACTAATGCATATTGATATGAATAAATTATCTAGGCTAATGTGCATAATAAAAACCCATTAGAACACCACCACTATATAGGAAACTGCATGGCTGCACAAAAATGCTATATATATAGCTATAGGATTGTTGGTCTGTGTATCCACCCATGCATCCATGCTGACCATGCTCTAATATATTCATGGGCGGGGCTGGGTATTTAATCAAACTAAACATATCATACATCATTCTGTTCATAAAACTCTCATCCATATAATATACGGGTAGAGCGATTTCCGTGAAAAGAGGTAGAAAATAGATGTAGAAAAGAAGGGTTTCCTTGTCTCACATGTTCTCGGAATTTGTTGTTTTACAAACCTTTTAATTCTGTAGAGTTCTGTCCACCCTCTCTGGAGGACGTCGTATGTGGTTTGTGAAGGTATCTGGGGTGAAAATACGATTTTGAAGCCTTTTGTAAATCGGGATTTCCACACTTTATCTATAGCCTGGGAAAGCCCCTGTGAGATACTACGTCGCATCTGCTGCGTCAATTCAAGGGGGACCCGACTACATGCAGAGTGTAACAATGGTGTTAATTAGTGTTTCAGAGCACCCTTGCTAACTTGAGATAAGATGTAACCAGTAGTTGAGTTGTAGTGAACTGTCTTTTAATTGTTGTGATGTTCAATATATGGGTCAGATTTTCAGAAAATGTACAATTCGCCTGCACCAATCTTCTCAAATAACCCAAATTTCAGACGAAAATGAAGTTCAAAATACAGTCCAACCTAACCAAACAGATTGCTAGAATCAATGCAATGCCGAATATACTCAAATTTACCTAGTATTGACCAAATACACTTGTACACTTTGTGAAAATCTGACCCATATATATGAGTCAGATTTTCAGAAAAGGTACAATTGGCAGCTGTAGACATGTAGTAAATTCTGCTTAATTAGGCTGCAATTTGGCCAATACTAGGTAAATTCAAGTATATTTGGCATTGCATTGATTCTAGCAATCTGTTTCGTTAGGTTAAAGTGTGTTTTGAACTGTATTTTCGTCTGAAACTTGGGTTATTTGAGCAGATTGGTGAAGGTGAATTGTACATTTTCTGAGAATCTGACCCATATATACAGTCCAATGTAGATACAAGTAGTTGTAGAGTACCAGTAGAAAGAAAGTAGAAGTTGATCGTATAGATATAGTTATTGTGTTCTCCAACTCACAACCCTAGAAGCAGGAAATCATCCAACCTAAACAGGGAGAGTATTTTAATTAAAAAATACTATAAAATATCCCAGTGGCTTTTACGCACTGTTCTAATATGGATATTTCAACTCCCCCTGTTTATCATATACCATTAGTTAGGACATCTTTAATTAATATATAATTTCCTTTAATTAACACCATACCTTATTACACAACCTTATTACAAGAGGAGTGGGAGAGTGAAGAAGAGGGGTGGGAGAGGGTGGGGGTATTGGAGAGGGGGAGGGGAGGGAGAGGATGTAGGAGGGGAGAGGCAATGGGAAAGGGTGGAGAAATAGAACAGGGGGAGGGGCAGGTAAAGAAGAGGGGCAGCTAGGGAAAAGCACAGGGGAGGGAGAGGATGTATGGGAAGGGACAGAGGGAAGGGAGAGAAAGCGAGGAGGGGGAGCATGAGGAAGAGGGGAGGGAGCAGGAGGGCGGGGGAATCAGAGATGGGGTTAGGAGAAAAAAACAGGTATGAGACACAGAGATGAGGCAGAGGAGAGGGGGAAGTGTGGGGTGAGAGGGGGACCATCCGGAGGACGGGTACTTTGCTAATCTTTAATAATTCACTTCCCTTAGATGTTGTCCTATGACATGGTGTAAACAGCACTTGATCAAAACTTTCTCCAGGAAATCTAAATCATTTGAAATTGCCGCTCAGAGATGGGGCAAAGTTGTAACTAAAGCTTAATAGCGGAACTCCACTATAGGTAAAAAACGGCGCCAACAGGCAAAATTCGTCGCCGACATTTCTAAAAATTCGGAAAATTCGACATGACTGAAAATTCTAGTGGATGAGGGGGTATGATAGGTTGTCGGCAACACATTTATTTGTTGCCAACAATTGCAAAATATCTAACTTGATTAGATATTTCGTCGTAAAAAATTCGTCGCAGCCGTTTTTGGCCGTTTTTCCTATAGTGGAGTTCCTGCATAAGATGTGTACAATCAAACTAAACTAAAACTAGGCCAGTCAACTGGAACCATGAGCCGACCGGACAGGTCGTTGCCAGGGTGATAGCATTCCGCAGGGACTGCAGTCCAACCCAGCAGCGGTCGCCTAATTCTTCTTAAAACTGTGATGGAAAAAGGGGCGCACAATACATTTGAACTGGGAATACAAATCTTTGACATTTTCCTGACACTGTCAGCTTTACTTCACGTAATTCCATTCATTATTAGCAGCATTATAAGGCTTTTAAAACAGAGCGTTGCAAGGGAAGCAGGGAGCGCTGTCCGTGAATGGAAAGTGTTCGCTAACCCGCACAGAGACACTTGCGTTGCTACTTCGCCACTCAGATCTAGACATTTAAACATAGTTAAGTATTGAGCATTGAAAGTAATTTACATGTGTACAGTGTTAAGATACAACCTATATTCAAGAAACACATTAGTACATTGAAGGGTCATTTTAAAGATGCATTTTGCCACTAAGATCAAGCATGATGGAGTGTTAATGCATTTAGTTAAACATATATATAAGGTGAGTTGCTGTTTATTTATGTATATACCATAGTAAGGTCTATGACTATATGAAATAGAAGAAGTCAGAAATATGATAAGAATATGATTAAGGCAGCTTATACTGCAAATACAGGGTATCAGGGTTGGACTTGAAGGTCCCAACTGTTCCAATGTTACGCTGCCTTGCATACAGAACTTTCATTCCATGTATGGGCTGCTTTTATCAGTACTGTGTTTTGGGTTATTCTTGTTTTAAAACGAGGTATTTTTAGTATTGGTGCGTCAAAGTTTCTAGGTTTCTAGGTTTCAAGATTTGTGGTGAGATCTTCAGTATTTTGTTTGGCATATTTTTGATTGATGATGATTTATTTGTATTACTATTGTTAACCAGTTTCTCAACCTCTTGTGAGTTAGTTTGAACATTATCAATCTGGCTAAGTAATGATGGTGAGTCAGGAGTCAAGTTTGGGGTTTGGTCTTTTTTTCTGACTGCAAATGTTAGCTCATAGTCCCTTAGGCTTATGTGTTTAACTCCCTCTTGAGAAATGATGTTACAATTTGTGTACACATGATCAATTAAAGTGCCCTCTAATGAGCTATTTTGATTTAGGTGGTATCTGGTAGGTACATTAATTATTTGTTTGAGATTAAACCTATTTTCCAGATTCTTGAGTTCTTTACGCCAGTGCCTTTTTTGTCTAGGTAATTGACATTGCAATTGCCTAGTAAAACAGATCAAGTTTAGGATTTGACAGAAGTGATGGTATGGTACCATTCAGATAGTTTGATAGTTCTGCTATGCCCCCAGAGGGAGGTCTATACAAACACCTGATGAAGATTGGCTGGGTATTTTGCAAATTCATTTTAACCCAGAGACAGTCCATGTTCCTGTTGCTACAGCCAAACTCTTCCAGAAGGGAGAAACTTAAGTTGGATTTGAAAGATATTCCTTCCACTTTATTATGAAATGAATCGAAGATGGAATTTAAAATATTTATACTTATATTTTTATTTATACACAACTTTTATCAACAATTGCCAGATTGCCTCGCCGCACAAATTCAGCATATTATCAACAATAGGTTTGTACATGGCCAGAGATTCGCACAGAGACACACAAGACGAGCAACAACAACAACAACATTATGTAGATAGTTTACAGTGTGTGTGTGTAAGACCCTGCACACACCCAGCCGATTTGCCCCCCGATTGCCCCCGATTTGGGTCTCTTGATGAATCCTACAATTTCATTTCTAATCCTTGTTGATGTTATTTCAAAAACATAAACCAGGATTTGAAATGAAACCATAGGATTCATCGGCAGACCCAAATCGGGGGGCAATGGGGGGCAAATCGGCTGGGTGTGGGCAGGGTCTAACGCTTCCCACAGTGAATTACACAGTTAAATGTGTAAATATTATGTAACACCACCACTACAGGAAAATGTACAACCATGAATGTGCTTTAATCCAGCCTTCATATACCCATCCTAGACGTGTGTTGCCACATTCCTTTGGAAGTTATTAATTGGTTTCCTTTATAATCTTTGTTCCATAAGAATACAGGCTTATTGTTCAAGTCCAAGGATCGTCGGGAACGTTGAATAGCCTGAGGATTGCCCCAACATAACAGAGAGTCAGTCAGAGGGACTTTGGTTCTTGGAGAGACCCCGCTGTAGGTTTGTAATAGGGGATTTGCATAGGCGCCATTTTGAATCTTGATTCACATGGAATTATGGGACTAATGATACAGTGTAAAATTCATAGAAAACATGCCATATTCAGCATGGAATATTTATCAATGCTTTTATGTGAATATCCATGTGTTATGCATGATTCCATAACACAAGTCTCCATCGTTCCCATCATGCATTTGATTGTCATGGATCATTTATACAAGCTGTGATATTGTTGACAACATTATTGCAATTTTTGATAAAAATGTTGCCAAATACTTGTATGTCAGATTCCAACAGAATCCATCCCATGATGCACTGTACAGACATGCGGAGTGGCACATGCAAACCCCCTATTAGTCTCTTTTCTTTGATCCTTCAGTACAGAATTCATTCTAAACTTTCCTGGTAGCTTATTCATTTTGTTCAAATATGCCTTACAACATTTATTTGATATGTACACTCGAAGTCAATAATATATATGGGTCCACAAATGTGATGTGTCACAGGAAAATTAGTCACAAGTCGCAAAAATGTGATATTTCTCAAGTGTTTGTCCATAGAAAAACATTTCTCAGAATCCTTTCACTTTTAGGGTGCCAAGCACTGTTAGTATCATGAACACATGTCCCAAATTGTCAAAACTGAATATTGAATGTCTATCCATATCTGCGGTTATCCTAAGGAGTATAGGGCCCAGTCCACTAAGCCGATTCTGATGCAATCTTGCGCCGCAGGCTATTTTACACTAAATTCTCTGAGACTCGCATGAGAATCGGCTTAGTCGACTAGGCCCTTTAGTTTGACTACTTTACTATGGAGTTCAACTTCAAGGAGTTCAACTTTTTGTCATGCATGACAATATAGAAGTACTTGTTGTTTACCATAATTTCAATCCGATTGATCTCAACTCTTCAAATATCAAAATTCACATTCATTCACAAAACTCCATTTTGCGACGCATGTTCCTGTGACACATCACAAATATATTATTAGCATCTGGACCCGCTGTCAGTAAATCGCATGCATTTGGGTCAGATCGTCAGAAACTGTACAATTGGCAGCTCTACATATTTGGGAAATTTTGCTAGATTAGACTGAAAAATGATAAATACCGGGTATATCTGAGTATATTCGGTATCGTGTTGATTTAAAGTATCTGTTTTGCTATGTTTAACTGCATTCTGAAGCTCATTTTAGTCTTAAATGTTGGTTATTTGAGAGGATTGGTAAAGATGAATTGTACATTTTCTGAAGATCTGAGCCATTTATTGATATGAATCAAAGTCACTAATCAGACAAGCAACACAAACCATAATTCTTCAAGGGGTTATACTTGTTTGTGGACATAAACAAATATTCTGATAAAAATAAAATATTTTTTTCACCATCCACTTTGTACACGCATCAATAATGTATTTTGTAAGTGACAATCAGTATTCAGAATTGACGCCTATCGGCAAATCTCAACCTTGTGGCAGTATACAAACTAAGAATTTGGGCCTCAGTTTGTCTATAGCACTATACAATACAATAGAACACTATAGTCGATATTTAACCTACCCAAAGCAAATGATACTATAACTCATTTACAACAGAGCATTCGCATCGGCACCAGATTTATGTGTTATTCTACTATTTCATTCAAAAGGTTTCTTTTATTTAAATATTGTCCAAAATATTCCTTAATGTAATCATGTTTCATCTTGCTGTAAGCTTTTTGAGAGCTTGGTAAATGTATACCTTTCACTTCGACTGAAGTTGGAACAAATGTGATGTGTTACAGGAACATGGGTCACATGTCGCAAAAAATGAGTTTTGAGATATCATCATATTGAAAAGGGTGAGATGAAGCCAATTCTAATGATAGTAAGCAGTAGGACATCCAATAAGTACTGCTATATTTTAGGTTTGATATTTCTATTTTTGAAGACAAAGTTTGCAATATCTCTGGGTGAACAATTACTAGTAAATAAGCTGAATATGCTCTATAGGATGACCTTAGAAATGAATGGATATATTTGATAGATACACTGTCTTGAAACTTGGTACTTGCTTCTTGCAGCTCAAAGAACTCCAAAAATGAAAACATTCAAAGCAAGAGTTCTTGTGAATAAAACAGTTTGGAAAATATCTGTTTTGCGACATGTAATTCATTTCACTAAAACACATCACAAATGAAGATTGTCGAATTAAGAATGAATAAATGCCTGTCTTGTATCTTGTACTTAAACAATGGACCTGTTGCACTATATACGATTGTATGGTAAACCACACTTAGAGGCCTCGTAACTCCCTCACAGTGCAACTTGCATTGCACTATATATTGCAATATACACATTTAGTAAATTCTGCTAAACTACGCTGCAAATTTGTATATATTCGGCATTGCATTGATTCTAGCAATCTGTTTGGTTAGGCTGAACTGTATTTTGAACTTTATTTTCGTCTGAAATTTGGATTATTTGAGAAGATTGGCGAAGTTGAATTGTACATTTTCTGAAAATCTGACCCATATGTATAGTACAGGAGGTGCTATGAGAGATGCATATATGCCCCGTTATGACATACATTAACATAATGCTTACTATTGTGATATATCTTCATAGTACATTTACACAACAATGACATCAACAATATCCCACATGTTAACCAACACACGAATATTGACATGAATTGTATCAAAATGTACATGAAATGCCACAAAGTAATGTACATAATATTATATAATAGTTAAGTGCCACCATTAATTAGTGGGTTAATTAATAGAGAGTAAATTCCTGCGGGTGAGTTTCCTATCCCCAGTCAATGAAAACAATATGTGAGGTGTTCCAGAAAAATTAGTCGCAAAATGGATGTTTTTATTGTGTTTTATTTACAAGATCTCTCTGTAGGAATGTTCTCATTCTCGGCCAGTAAATGAAATTGAAAAAAAAAATAAAAACAAAAACATTCTTGGGGCACCTAGCGCCTATAAATGTCTGTGCCAAATGTCAAAGGTATAAGGTCAAAGGTCATCCTATGGAATATATTTAGTAACTTTATTCCACTCATCCAGAAATATTTCAAGCATTGAATAAAAATCGTACAAAAACAATAAAAATACTTCCTAAATGTTAACAACGTTGGAATCCACTTAATCTCATCTTTTCATATATGATGTCATTATAAATCCATTTTATTTTAACTCGTGACTCATTTTTCTGTCACACATCGCAAATTCACAATTATGTCCATCTCACAATACACAGCCGATAGGGAAATACATTCTCCCATTGTCAATTCATGAAGTTTTCGAATAATTTTATGATACTTATCATTTTAGGTCATATGTATGTACCATATGACACTAAAACAATAGTCCAAAGCATTCACATGTATCTATGTATGTATTTAACATCCAGTTTTATTTATATACTCTGTACATTTTCTTTAAAGGGTGGTCTCCACTGGCTGCAGTAAGCTCTGTGGTAAGCTCTGTGGTAAGCCTTGCGATGGTGCTGTGATGGTGAGAAGTGGCGAGGTCCTGCCTACATGGCCAGTGATGCATGTAGGCAGTACCTCTTCATTCCTCTCCACCTACAGAACCAGTACAACACCATCGCAAGGCTTACCGCAGAGCTTACCGCAGCCAGTGGAGACCACCCTTAAGTTTATGATATATTATGATACATATTATTATGATTAAATTATAGGCAAACCCATTATAGTCCCAAAGAACATTGTGTATATGATATATATTGAGAGGATCGTTGGTTGCAGAATTATAGGAATAATAGCTTCAAGTCCTTAACCATCCCCTTTATGAATGTTTTGACTGTCGCGCTCCCGGGGCCTGTTGCATAAGCTAAGAAAGGATTTATTGTGGGTATTCCTTCACCTGTGTGTGAGAGTAAGGCGCTAGTGGATGGGTATTTTAAGACATGTCTAAACTGTGTGCATATCATTAATATATGCCAACAGAATTGATGTGATATATTTTCAGCACTATGTTAATCATTAGATTTCACTTGGCTATTACTTACTTGAGAATGTACGTAAATGTATATTTATGATAAAATCAGGCTATACTGAGAAAGTGTGTACTCAATGTATGGAAATGTGTATGCCCTGAATAAAATATTTTTAAAATCAAAATCAAATATGTAGGGAGGAACACAATTGTTATGTGTTACAGGAAAATGACTCACAAGTCGCAAAAATGATATTTTTCAAAGTGTTTATTTTACAAGATCACTGTATTGAAATGTTCTGATTGTTCGGGGGTTTATCGCTTATAGTCATATCAAATGGTGTCAGGTCATTGTATAAAATATATCTTTTCGTTTTAAAGGTCCTCATATTGAGTATATTTAGTTATTTACAGGTAACTGTCCACCAAAAATTTTGCAAACTTTTCAAAAAATAAAAATACCAAACATAAAATATAGAAATACTTATTAAACATCCTAGTGTTTGCTATCATTGGAATCGGCTTGATCTCACCTTTTCAAATATGGTGATATCTCAAAATCCACTTTGGGCGACTTGTGACTCATTTCCATGAAACACATCACAATTCTATGAATTCTATCTGCCATTCACAGCTGATGGGAACAGCCTATGTACATACACAAAATGCATTTTTATTCCTGCCCACTGAAAAGTAAGGGGGGACAATGTAGGAATTCCCACCCACAACTTCCCTTTCTTTCGATCATACAACAGGCCCATGAAACCAAAGGTTCTTCTCCGTTTAAAGGATTACCTCCTATCCACCCATTGTCACTGATGAAGACATAGATTTAGAGACGAATCCTTTCTGAAATATAGCTGGCCTTTTTTCACCTTTATATGTGTCACATTTTCAGAAAATGTACAATCAGCAGCTCTACAAATTTGGTAACTTCTGCTAAATTAGACTGAGAAATTATTGTCAGTGGGGACATCAGAGTATCTCGGCCGTTGTCTTGATAAAAGATGCCTCTTTCATTGTGCTAAACTGTATTTTGAACGTCACTTTTCTCTTAAAATAGGGTCATTTGAAAGGATTGGTAAAGGTGAATTGTACATTTTCTGAAAATCTGACCCATGATTCGGTAATGGTCTTCACATAGAACCTTTGGATCCTAGAGGCTAGTTTGAAAGGTGTAATCGGCAACATGAATGTCGGAGGTAGTTCACGATAATGCTAGACACATTGTTCAACCATGTAATCGCTGGTATCTAATTATCAATCAAAGAGAAGGGTTTACAACAAAATAATTAATTAAATTAAATAATTAATTTTCAAAACAGAGAATTAACAATTGTCTCTGGATCCGGAATCAAACTGAGTCTCTGAATCCGGAACTGAAAATTTAAAAGAAAACTATACATTCAGATTTTAACTCGAGAAATTAAAACTAAATAATGATTTTAAAAAGTTATGAATAAGACAACTGTCATAGGGAGAAATACAACATCTCAAGTAGGGTATCACGTTAAATGGGCATCTAAATACTAGATGAACGTATCAGGGTCAGATTTCCAGAAAATGTACAATTGTCAGCGGTACACATTTAGTAATTTCTGCTAAATTAAACTGACAAATAGCCAATACTAGGTGAATTCGAGTATATTTGGCATTGCATTGATTCTAGCAATCCGTTTGGTTAGGTTCAATTGTGTTTTGAACTTTATTTTCGTCTGAAATTTGGGATATTTGAGAGGACTGGTGAAGGTGAATTGTACATTTTCTGAAAATCTGACCCATCAAGCAAATGGAAGAAACCAGTGCCTCAAACATCGTGTTCATTATACACTATATACTGCTATCATTTAATATTCACGTTTCTATAACGACAGTTCAGATAAAGTCTACTCCGACAGATAGACTCGAAGTGGTTGCCGAGACCTTCTCAGTCTTCAAGCTGTGTACTTCGTCCTCACATTCTGTGTCTACGTCATCAGGTCAACTCCCCCGGAAGATGACGTCATAGGAAACGAGTTGACCATCCCAATTCGGCGACAAAATCCAGGCGTACAATCTCTTCTCTACTGGATTATAATCCAGGGAGGTTTGGGTGTCGACATCCGATTTCCCGAAGGTAATTTCCCCTGGTTTTACTGGAATTTCTCTGCTGACGTTGGTGTCATAGATATATCCGACTTGATGCGGCGTGCCCCGCTTATAAACGGTTGCGTATAGGCGTCCGCATGACATAAACGCATTAGCTGCGTCCGTTTTCTTGAAGTCTGTCACCCACGTCTGTCGCACCATCATATCCTCAGGGTTCAGTTTGGCGATGACGAGTTTCCCTGCATCTGCCTTGGTCGAGTATATCGCCCAGAGCCCGTTTTCGTCAACAGCCAAGTCGATGTCTGTGAAAGCACCCGAGGAGTAAGGGAAGGTGTTGTTCCACCCTGCGTTTCGCAGTCTCTCCGATTTGACTTTCTCCGTTTCGAGGTTATACTTGAGGATTCGGTTCGACTGGTATTTATTGCAGTAGACATGGCCTCCGTAGACGACATGCCCAGTGCCGGTACATTTGTGGGGCATGTGGTGCACTCTGGTCACATTGTTCAAAGACAAGGCGTGCTCGTTAGCGTACTCCCTCACATTGTTGACCTTGATGTTGTTTCTCAGAACAAAGATCCGCGTGTCGTTGGGAATGGTTGGGTCCTTCATCCAAGTCCCAGTGAAGATCCTCGGGAAGCTTCTCACTAATTTGGGCGGCCCGAATCCTTTGATGAGAGTGCAATCTGTAAAAGGTTAATTGTGAATTATTAATTAGGATCTGACAGCAATAACACTTCTGGGTTTGCATTTCAATTTTAGATGACAGAGGTGAATCATTTGTGTTTTGGAATTGACCGGTCTTCATCATTGCCAGTGACAGCTCTGTCTGAGTAGGTATTCATTCGTATTTATCTTGTTTTGAGAATGGAATAACTATTGAATAAATAAAGATGCAGACAAATTAATTGAATAACGAGTTTAAGGACAACACAGAGCAAATTTGTTTTGGTGCTATTTTTTTAATATTTGAGTTTGCAGGAGATATTGAGAGTCGTGCATGAAACTAAATGTTTTAGACATAATATGTACGATATGTCTGTGCTCAAATAAGAATAACCTTTCTCTTGCTATCATGCGTATATATATATGACACTTTATAATGGTTACATAACTGCGTAAATTGGGTTTCATGTTATTCAATCTGTCGTGGTTATTAATTTATCCTAGGTTGAACATATGTTAGAAATAAAACATTAACTGTATGAAAGAAACATGTTAAAACTGTGTGTATAATAATTATTCGATGTCATGCATATTTCCCAAAAATGCAAAATTCATTTTCCTCTTTCGGGGAATTAAGATATAGTTTAGAATTATTTTATTCAGCCCTCGTTTGCTCCTATACAACGGAAAATGGCCTGGCTATATATATATATAGATAATATATATCCTATCTCTTAGATATGATAGCAGATCTTATTGTTGATTGTTTCCCATCGAACAGATAATAAAACATGAAAGTTTGAAGTCATTTCATAAACCCGAGTAAATAAAAATCCTCATGAAAACTGCTATTTTGATTTGTATCACAATTTCAATTGCAGTATGTCTTCTTTGAAGCATGCAGAGCCAGCCATGTTCATAACAACAGTTTTTAAAAAGGGCTTCAAAAGGGCTTCAAAAGGGCTCAACCTTTTTTTGTTTGCATGCTTCATATCTACTTACGCATATCGACGTACGAAGTAAACCTCAACCAGACTAAAACAGAAAGATGAGAAAAGAGGGTAAAGTGTTGTTGGTACACCGGTATTTATGGAAAAAATAGCTAAATAATAAATGTAAATATTGGCTGTAAATCATTCACTTCAAACGTATAACATGCCTTGTACCTTTGATATATATCATGCAAAATATCCAAACTATCATTCACCAGCCCTGCATGCAGGCCTGCAAAAATAGCCCTGGTGAAAAGGAACAAAGGGAAAGTAAATCAGCTGTGTTGAAAATGGCTCCGCCTCGATTTCTTACATATATATTAACATGCTTCAGCTAAAACCTTCTATTCCCTTCAGCTAAAACCTTCTATTCCCTTCGGCTAAATCCTTCTATTCCCTTCAGCTAAAACCCTCTATTCCCTTCAGTGTGTTTTTCTAGATTAAAACGCTGCAATGGCAGGAAAATAGTGGTAATTTGTGAAAAACCAATAAACTGTGAACTATAAATTTGATTGAATTAAAAACTATGTATCTCGACGAGTCTTGGCTCCTTGCAAAAAAACGTTTTCACCGAAAATAAACACAAGCTTAATACTGGCCTCTGGTCTGGAGAACTATATGGGTCAGATCGTCAGAAAATGTACAATTGGCAGTTAGTTCTACTTAGGAAATTTTGCTACATTAGACTGAAAAATGATGAATACCGGGTATATCTGGGTATATTTGGTATCGCATTGATTTTAAGTATCAGTTCTGTTATGTTAAACTGCATTTTGAAGGTCACTTCTTTCTTAAATGTGGGTTATTTGAGAGAATTAGTGAGGGTGAATTGTACATTTTCTGGCGACCTCACCCACATATACCAGAACCCCATTTAACTCACTTTTCTCGCTTAATTTAATCGTAGCCTCTCCGATTCTTTGACCAATCGAAAGGGAATGACATCAATAACTGAATGTGTGGGTTTAAATAAATCCGAGCCCCGATGGCTCAGGTGGCGGAGTTGATTGTGTATGCATATGGGTCAGATTTTCAGAAAACGTACAATTCAACTTCGCCAATTTTATGAAATAACTCAAATTTCTGACGAAAATAAAGTTCAAAATACAGTTCAACCTAACCAAACCGATTGCTAGAATCAATGCAATGCCGAATATACTCGAATTTACATAGTACTGACCAAATTGCAGCCTAATTTAGCGGAATTTACTAAATGTGTACAGCTGCCAATTGTACATTTGCTGAAAATCTGACCCGTATAATGCATTCCATTCAACATACATGGGTCAGGCCACCAGAACTGTAGAATCGGCAGCTCTACACTATTAGTAAATTCTGCTAAATTATATTGAAAAAACATATATACTAGTTATATCTGAGTATATGTGGTATAACATTGATAACAATTTGTCTGGCGATGTTGAACTGTGTTTTTAGCATTATTTTATCCTAAATTTGACCTATTAGAGAGCTTTGGTGAAAGGAAATTGTACATTTTCTGGCGATTTCAGCCATATACATTATCTCATATAAAATACGTCGAACAGTAACCAGTTGATTAATAGCCCTGCAATGTCAACACCAGTGAGGCATACTATAATAATCACATCTGTGTAAGATGTGTACTAATGCCTACTCTATCCACCTTTTGTTTACTGCCCGTGATCTCAGATACTAGTAATACCTTACACGCCTGTTTAACCTAATTCCCGCCAGTCAAATGGCGCCTATAACAGGGTCAAATTTTCAGAAAATGTACAATTGGCAGCTGTAGACATTTAGTAAATTCTGCTAAATTAGGCTGCAATTTGGTCAATACTAGGTAAATTCGAGTATATATATTCGGCATTGCATTGATTCTAGCAATCTGTATGGTTAGATTGGACTGTATTTTTTTAACTTTATTTTCGTCTGAAATTTGGGTTATTTCAGAGAATTTATGAAAGTGAATTGTACATTTTCTGAAAATCTGACTCAACATTGATCAGTTTTACAAGCGTCAGCTCCCGTTCCCTTCCTACGTTATGATTAATAACCTAAAGATGTATTGATCTCTTATAAGCCTAATGCCAAGCATAAATCTCCCCCGGTGCAGTGTATAGATTTCTCTCTTCAAATGTGACAACTAATTACAATAAGGTTCTCTCTACTTGGTTGTCTGACGTTTTCTCTCTTTGTCTCCCTGATCTCTGTCTCCATCTCCAATTCTCTTTAGTTCGATCTCTAATATCATCTGTTTTTCTTTATCTGTCGTTATGAATCACCCTTTTTCTTTCTTTACCTAACACTCTTTCTCCCCCTCTCGCTTTCCTTCCCTTTTCCTCCCTTTCCCTCTCCCTTTCCCTCTCGCTTTCCTCTCCCTTTCTCTCTCCCTTTGTCTTCCTTCCTCTCTCCCTTTCTCACCCCCTATCTATCTCCCTCTCTCTCGCCCTTTCCCTCTCCCGTCCTCTCTTTCTTTCTTTCTTTCTTTCTTTCTTTCTCCCTTCCTCTCTCCCCTTCCCTCTACCGTCCTCTCTTCCTTTCTTTCTCCCTTCCTCTCTTCTTCCTCTCTCATCGTCTCTCTCCATTTCTCTCTCTTCCTTTCTCTCCCTTTCTCTCTCCCTTTCTCTCTTTCTTTCCCTCTCCATTTCTCACTTCCTTTCTCTCTCCCTTTATCTCCCTTTAAGAATTATTACCACGCAAATATTTAGTCTAAAACTGAATGTTGATAAAATATCCTGGTAGCTAACATCTAGGCAATATGTTTACATTGTTTGACAGATAATTAGAATAGTTATATGCATTGTTTTAGAAAATCTGTTGACACGAATGACATAGGGGTTTGCTTGTTAAAACCAATTTACTTTTAGTTATATATAATGTAGCTTGCACTTCTAGTCTGAGGTAATTCTAATAAAATGCCTATTGCCCTTAATGTACCATAGAACTTAAGAAAAATAAATATTGCTTAAACTGTCGATTTTGAAGTTTCAAGTTGTTCATTCACACAATGTTATTTACATGGGTTTGTTTCCATCTCAATATGAAAGCATACACAAGGTGAATTTGTCGATGTTTTAATCCAAATTTTAATACAAATTCTGTGCATAAATCATTTAAATCACCCCATCTCATTATTAACTACATCGTTTATCAAATCTTTCGCAAAATTGATATTTTTCAGAGTGTTTTATTCACAGGATATATGTGCGGGTATATTTTCATTTTTAGGGTGCTTAACGCTTCTTGTAGCATAAATACATTTACTAAATTTTAAGACAGTCTATTAAATATATCCATGCATTTTTAATGTCATCTTATACAGTATATTTAGCTACTTTACTAGTAAATGTCCACCCAGATATATTGCAAACTTTTTTTTTTCAAAAGTATATATATCAAACTTATATAGAAACACTTCTTAGATGTTCTACTGTTTACTAACATTGGAATTGGCTTGATCTCGTCTTTTCAAATAATTATCATCATATCTCAGCATCCATTTTTTGCGACTTGTGACTCATTATCCTGGGACACATCACATTTACCATCAACTATTAAAACAACCATTTCGTAAGTTTGAAATAATTAAACCCACTAGGAAGAATGAAATAAACTTGCAAATCAGGGTAGGACGAAAGCTGTTCCTTGGAGTGAAACAACTTTGTCTATATTACCCGAATAGAAATATTGTAAAAACAACATTATCTTAACGTGTATACCTATAGGTATGTTAGATGTGTAATTAGGCCTTGCTAATACTGATCGTGACTTTCACGCCCAAGCTGGTTCAGGAATAGGCTTAACACCGTCATCCCAGGCTTAACTCTACGATCATGAGTAAAATAACTCGCTTCCACTTACTACCAAAAGCAAAGCATGCCGATACGTTTGGGTGAAGTCACCAGAAAGTGTACAATTCATCTTCACCAATCCTCTCAAATAACCCAAATCTCAGACGAAAATGAAGTGAAAACTACGTTTCAACCTAGCCAAACAGATTGCTAGAATCAATGTAATGCCGAATGTACTCGAATTTACCTAGTATTGACCACATTGCAGTCTAATTCAGCAGAATTTACTAAATGTGTATAGCTGCCAATTGTACATTTTATGAAAATCTGACCCATTTACTCTCCGATTGATCTATTCTTCATTAGTATCTGCTTGTGTATGATGTGCCATAACATTCTCAGCTATTACAACAAAACAAATCTTACCGAATTCCCCCATGTTATGGACTGGATGTATTATATATACAAGAATTGGAAGTGGAATCGACTGAGAGAGGACGGTCGCCGGTGAGCGATATTATGGGAAGTCCTCATAGGAGGGGATTTGGGCGGTTCCTCCAAATATAAATGGGGACGTTTTGAAAGCTCTGTAGCAAAAACAACTGGACAAAATCTTCAACATGAAAACATTCTATGTGAGTGAATGAGTGAGTGAGTGAGATTGGTTGCTTTATGCCATTATCAACACATTTAATATGGTTATATCAAGGGGGGGAGAGCTGAGAGGGAGGCAGTTTATGATCATGCCCAGGAAATATAGATAGAAAAGAAGGGAGAGAGAGACAGAGAAAAGAGACAGAAAGGCACTTTATGGTCATACCCAGGACCATTCCTACAAGGAGATCTTACATGAAGTATAAAACACGAAGAAAATGATCAATTTTGCAACTTATGACTAATTTTTCTATTTTTAATGTGAAGAGGGGTAGATCGTCAGAAAATGTACAATCAGCCGCTCTCAGTCTAGGCCCAAAGTTGAGAGTCCCTTCAAATGGAGGGAAAGCCTCGCCTCAAACCGCAAAGTCCAATTATAATTCCATTAAGACAGCAAAAGGTCATTATGTTCCAATTAGAACGCCAGGTCCTAGGTCAGGAAACTTATTAGCGAAGTAGGCGTCTAATCACTCACATACAACTCTTATCTGATCTGAGGGTTTGGACCTAGAGTGCTCTACACATTCAGTAAAGTCCGCTAAAAAATCCATTTCTCTTAAAACCACAATTACCACAACGTTATTAGTCAATTATGGAAGTAGAAACAGTGGGATAAAGAACAACTGCTTGGTGTATGCAAGAACCACAGAAATCCTTTATGTCTAACTAAGTTATATTTAAGAAGAACGAATAACGCGTTCACAATCCGATCTGTTGTTTCCTACACAAGGGTCAGATCGTCAGAAAATGTACAACTCGCCTTCCCCAATCCTCTCCAATAATCCAAATTTACGACAAAAATGAGCTTTAAAAATGGGTTTAACATAACCAAACAGATTCTTTAAAACAATACAACCCCAAATATACTCAGATATACCCAGCATTTTTCAACTTTTAGCAGAATTTACTAAATGTGTAGCGCTACCAATTGTACATTGTCTGAAAGTCCGACCCTGGAAAGTCTGGCAAAACAGGACAGTGAGAGAGAAGGCGAGAAATAGTGAGAGACAAAGATCTGGAAGAGACGCTAAATCTTTCACTTCTGTAATAGTCCCATTCAGGGAAACATGATAAATAAAGTTTTAAAAGCCTTTACACTTGCAGCGGGAGAGAGAGAGAGAGGATGGTTGCTTTCTTGGCCTGGCAGGGGATGAGATACTGTCTCTCATAAATATCCCTTACAAGCGGACATGTAGCGGTAGCACTAAATACACATAAGAAACTTTGTTGTGGGCTGTTTTCTCAATTTCTTGTTCTCTATCTCCACTCAGGCTCCTGGTTATTGGAAGGAGCTGTAATGTGTTGGGTGTGGGGTGTGGAAGGGGGGGGGGGGTCCAAGGGGGGTTCCAAGTTCGGATTTTTGCAGTTAGAAGTTTGATGAGTATGTGGTATATTAGGTAACTTTCAACCGCTGGTCTTTTCACACCTGGAAATTTCAACACCCGGTCGTTTAAACTTTTGAAAGTTCAAGGTGGGAAAAGAGCAGGGGTGGAAAGCTCTAGGTGGGAAAAGACCAGTTTGTCGTAACACATGACAGGTGGTCAATTTTGAAAGACTATAACTTGACTATTTTTTTGGAGTATTTCAAGAAAATGAGTCACAAGTCGCAAAATTGATATTCTTCAAAGTGTTTTTATCACAAGATCTCTTCATTGAAATGTTCTTATTTTAGAGGGTTTAGCACTTATAGTCCGATAGATCCGTGTAACAAATTTCAGGACATTGTATTAAATTTATCCTCCCATTTTGAAGCCCTTCGTATGGAGTATATTTAGTTACTTTACTGGTAATTACCCATCCATAAACATTGCACACTTTTTTTGTTTCAAAAATAAAAAGATCAAACTTAAAACATAGAAATACTTAATAGGTGTTTACTATCATTGGAATCGCCTTGATCTTCTATTTTCAAATATGGTGATATCTCAAAATCCATATTTTGCGACTCATGATACATTTTCCTAAAACGGATCACATATGGTTCTTGATTCCTCCCTTTTTTGTTAACAACAACTGTTAGAATGACTCAGCGAATCTCTCAGGTAAAAATTCCAGGGAAACCTGAAGGTTCGATAATTAACTATGTTATTTCACTGCTTAAAACCTTTGCACATGCATATGCAAAAATATGACCATGATTATGAACAGCATAGCTATTGTATTTAAAGTTGATCAGCCATATAAGAGTGAGGAGGTTTAATATGTAGGAAAGTGTAGAGATAACAGTCGATTTTGTTCGGTATAGCTTTCGTTTGATTTGTATCAAGTGATAACTTTGAATGGTGGAAATTCTTTTTCTTTTTGAAAGGCAACGCTACAACATATTCCCTTTGTGGACAAGCTTTTTTTGTATGAAACCATTGTAAATGTCTTGGCCTAAATCGCAATAAAAAAAATGGTTCCATAATAGTAGACTTGATCTTATGAATGTCTATTCACATCCTTAGCAAAAAGTTCAAACTTCGACTTGGACATCGCCGAGAGGAACAAAAGATAGACCCATAAATGCTACACGAGAACAAAAATAGTAAAGAATTTTTTCTAATTGCATTTACCTATAAAAAAACAATGCGCCTAAGGCTTGTGTGTTTATTCTAAAATCACAGATGTTTCATGAACCTGAATATAAATAAATATTCTATAGATATCTTGTTGTCATCTATAGTGGCTAGTTGCGCCTGGTGAGGCAAATTCATGGAGGGCCAATTCTACCCATCAGACCCCCTTGTCTTGTTACAGCGTTCCCGGCTACGCCCATAATTTCCTCCCTTGTTTTCCCTTCCATTCCCATTAATCTTTTAGTCATAAGTCTTCTTCTCTTGCACTTTTACAGTTCATTCCCTGGACTTCATTTGTGTTGGAATACCTAAGTACTATCCTTGCCATCGTATCGCTTCATGTTCCAATCCTACTGCTTTGTTTCTTCCAATTGCTCGAACAATCCTGTTTTGTTTCCTGAACTAAAACAAGGCAGCTTACACTGAGTGAACAAGGTGGTTTTGATATCACTTCTTAGGTGGTTCAGTTGTTCAGTTGTTCAGTGCAGGCATACCTTTTAGTTATTCCAAATAGAATTAACCATGAAACTTGATAAGCAATTCTTCCAATATCCTCAGTGTTTTCCCAAGACCATTATGAACAAGGTGAAAAGAAGTTTATTTCTGAGAGTGCAGGAATAGAAGCGGTTGTTCCCTTATCTTAAAACACAATAGATAATGACCTTTATCCCTAATACCAGAGGCCAAAATAGGAATATCCCGAAAAACCTGGTTTACATACCAGAAGGACATCTCTTTGTCAAATATATGGAGCAAATAAAATACATTATTATTTGTGATATGTTCTAGGCAAATGAGTCACAAGTCGCAAAAAATGATATTTTCCAAATAGAACTTTTGGAGGGTTTAATGCCTCAAGCCCTATAAACATATGTGGGTCAGATTTTCAGAAAATGTACAATTCAATCTCGCCAATCTTCTGAAATAACCCAAATTACAGACGAAAATAAAGTTCAAAATACAGTTCAACCTAGCCAAACAGATTGCTAGAATCAATTCAATGCCAAATATACTCGAATTTACCTAGTATTGACCAAATTGCAGCCTAATTTTGCAGAATTTACTAAATGTGTACAGCTGCCAATTGTACATTGTCTGAAAATCTGACCCATGTACCGAATCTCAAGACAGTGTATTAAATATATCCTTGCGTTTCGAACGTCATCCTATGGAATATCATTTATTTGGTTACTTTACTGGTAATTGTCCACTCAGAAATATTGCAAAACCTGTTCAAACATAGAAATATCCAACATAAAATATAGAAACACTTCTTAGATGGACTTAATGTTTACTATCATTGGAATCGGCTTGATCTCATATTTTCATATATGATAGTATCTCAGAACACATTTTTTTTGCGACTCATTTCCCTTAAACGCATCACATTTGTGCAAGAAATCTGCTTCATCTGTTCTCAAAATCCCATTGTATCTAGGAGTGTTTGTTTCCCCCTGTTTATCGCAGACATAATGAAGAAATCCTGCAGGTACAAGAAGAGTATGAATAAGAAAGAACAGGCGGGCATATTTGATTATTGCAATCCATCAGAAATAACTGGTTTTCTCCCAAATAAAACACACTCGTGCCAACCTCCCCTCCTCTGGTAATCTACCTAAAAGTGAAAATCATTCATTGTGATCGTTTGGGATGGATGTGTTAAGAATGGGAAAGAAATGGCCGGCTGACTTTAGTGGTTGTGGTGGGGGAGATATCTGGGATTATCCGATTAGGGAAAGTGGATATCAGAGAGATTGGTGGCATTGCAATCACTCAGACAAGTTTTGTATTCATGAAGGTATCAATTATTGTGCACCTCCAATACGGGTGATGAATGATCAGTCACAATATGGTCACATAGCATTCCTCCACCTCCACCTCGTGAGTGGTACAGAGAGAAGCTCATTTTGGGTCAGATTTTCAGAAAATGTACAATCGGCAGCTGTACACATTTAGTAGATTATGCTAAAATATGTTGCAATTTGGTCAATACTAGGTAAATTCGAGTATATTCGGCATTGTATTGAATTGTATATTTACTGAAAATCTGACCCTTTTGCATGAGAGTCAGATCGGCAGAAAATGTACAATTCACCTTCACCAATCCTCTAGAAATCAAGACAAACATGAAGGTCAAACTTAACCGAACAGATTTTTAAAAGCAACACGATACCAAACATACTCAGATATATCAAGTATTGATCAATCTTAGCCTAATTTTTACAGAATTTGCTAAATATGTAGAGCTGCCGATTGCACATTTTCTGACAATCTGACCCATGAGGGGAGAAGGACTGGGATGGATGGCAATGCCAAATGTGTACAACCTGGTACTGCAAATATTTCAAGGAATTCTGAAAAAGGTTGGAAATAATTCAAATTCAAATTCAAATTCAGAAATTCTTTATTGGATAATTTGTTCACGATAGGTCGGTCAATTCTGACACCGAGACATGCCAGTTCTTCCGATGACTGCCGACGTCTCTTTCTTGAATTTTTTCGTTACAACAAATAAGATTACGAAGTACTTTGAATAATACATTATTTATATATATTCTTCACAGTTATATCACTTCTTTTTCTTCCTCCTATCACCCATTCTTCATTGAGAGAATATGAATATTTGTATTTTTAGCCTCAGTAGAGAAGATATTCTATCGATGTTGATAATTTGAATAAACACAAAATTATGATGTATGATTATATACTTTTCAATTTCAAACTTTATCTCCCAATAGGGTTGGGTTGTCCAACTCTACCAGATTTTAAACTTTATTATTTGATCAAAGTAATCCTTTTGTGTATTTAACTATTATTTACGGACTTGCTTCGTTTTTTACTCATGTTTTGCTTCGTTCGTTATCCATTGTATGCATTGATCTATTGTTTATTCATTCGTTCACTTTCTAATTACTAATAATCAGAAACGATTCTATTTATTTGATATTGAAATTTATTCTAAAATATACATTTAGATATTTTGGGAAAGATACGTTTCAAATATCCATTTGCCTGTAGCTCGACCACCAGGCAGAGGCATTAACATTAGCAGATTGAAGAATGGTTCTTTCTCTCACGAGTGGTCCTTATTTATGTCCATTCTAGGAATCCTAATCTCCTCTAGCATAGAACATCATCAGAGACAGGCCATTAAGTCTGAGACCAATTTATCAATACAGTTTTAAGAATAACCTGCAGTACATTTAAGGATGATCGCGGGTATTTCTCAGTTACCAAAAACGGCGGAGATTTTACGACATTGACCATGTTCATATTTATTTATTTTTTTATCATTTCTTAGGTTAGTGATGTTCAGTTATTAAAAAGAAACACTTCTGAAGATTGAACAGATTAGTATATGGTTTTTTTCTTGTTTGTTATTCTTTTACGACACCGTAAGCCACCTTGTTTACATTGAGATTCTAAGCTATTCTACTGATATGTCAAGTTCGGGGGCCTGCAGCTCCTAAAGTAATCTGGGAACCACCAATTTTCTTGTTATTTTCAGAAAATATATTCCTTAAACTATAATATACTAAAGAATCAGCCAACTGTATTTACAATTTATGGTTTAAAATGGATGAAACGTTTCAAAAACACTCTTTTCTCCATAGACGGCCATGTTAAATTAATTAAATAACTTTTTATTTTCAAACGGAAATAGCAAAAAATCTAATTTGGGAACCCCCCTTAAAAAAATTATATTTAAAATCAGCATGATTTGGAGTACAAACTGTGAAAAAATCAGGCTGATCTATTTACTTTGGGAAATACCCGTGATCATCCTTAATATAGTAGATGCCTTTCTGACAATTAAGGCTCCCTGAGAAACGTCTCCCATTTTAAAATACATGTGGGTGAAGTCGCCAGAAGATGCACAATTCAACTTCATAATCTTCTCAAATAACCCAATTTCTGTTACAAAAATGATGTTCAAAAGACAATTCACTATAGCGGAACAGATCCAAACCATTTCCAAACCATCTAACAGTCACTTGAACACAATTTTGGTGGATTTTGTTCAGTTGTTTTTTGTTAAAAGGCTTCTAAAACATCGCCATTTGTATTTGGAGGACCCACACAAACCGTTTCATCCGAAGATTTCACTTATTGCTCAATGGCGGTGGTTTTTGCTAAATTTATTTAGCTTCAAGTTCATGTATAAACATACAACAGCAGCAGAATATTGATAAATTCATTTCTTTTTAAGTTATAATATCTTTAAAGTTGGTAAGATTTGCTTTGCCGAAACTGCTGAGAATGCAGCTTTAACCAACAAAATACCAAATATACTCAGATATAGCTAGTATTTACCATCTTTCAGCCTAACTTTTGTCACAATTGTAGAGCTGCCAATTGTACATTTTCTGAAGATATGACCCATGTATGCATGTTTCTTCCAGGACTCTTGAATAAGGATTTCATCGGGCTGCAGGTTTAAGTGCTCTCTCTAAAAGACTAGACACATTTAAAAGAAAAAACCTCACATATGTTCATTGCATGAACAAGGGAGGGAGTGCATTGATTTGCTCTAATGGTTAAGATTTTCAGAAAATGTACAATTGGCAGCTCTACACATCTAGCAAATTCTCCTAAATAAGGCTGAAAAATGAAGAATACCGGGTATATCTGAGTATATTTGGTATCACATTGATTTAAAGTATCAGTTCTGTTATGTTAAACTGCATTTTGAAGCTCATTTCTGTTTTAAATGTGGGCTATTTGAGGCGAATTGTACATTTTCTGAAAATCTGACCCTAATACCAGTCTACTTAGGTAATGACCAATCATTCAGATTTATACTGGCCCTCAGTTTAGCTCACTGAAATTGTTTCTTAAGGCTGTGTTTCAATATAATGATTGAATAATGATTGTCGGAATAACCTTAGGCTAATGCTCTTTAATCATAGCCAGCAGGGGGAATGTTCATCAGATGAAGGAATGATTCTAAAGAAAATCCCATTTGTTAAATGCTAAGTCTGACACAATTCGTCAAGCACCCATCCGTCGCCTTGTCCAAACCTCCAATGTTCATCCTGCTTTTACGACAATGAATGATCTGCTTTAAGAATTACGACAATGCCCTGAGTCTCAGCACGGATTACGGCATTGGCCTGGTGAATGTCCCTAAGCGGCTTATGACAGCTTCAGAAGTGACAAGCAAAGATGGCTCGGTAACCCGTCTGAGCAATTAATAATGATCATCCCATAAGTCTAACCCACCAGTAATATCGTCCAAGTTTGTTGGTCATACCGCTACCGCACATTCTGTAGGTGCTTGCACGCTGGGAGGTGTGTGTGGGGGGGGGGGGGGGGAGGGAGAGCAAGAGGAGGGTTATGAATGGAGATTTTTTATACTATTATTTAGCATGTTTATACTGCAATCATCACACAATACAAATATATTACATTAAGGCATGTACGTTGTACTTTGTCAGTTAACATACTGTTGAGCTCATTGAGATATGGACTCACAGCAGCAGTGTGTTTCATGGTCTTCCGCCCACTGCTGTGACTGTATAATGGGTCAGAATGTCAGAAAATGTACAATTGCCAGCTGTACACATTTAGTAAATTCTGCTAAATTAGGCTGCAATTTGGTCAATACTAGGTAAATTCGAGAATATTCGGCATTGCATTGAGTCTAGCTCTGTTTGGCTTGGTTGAACTGTATTTTGAACTTTATATTCGTCTGAAATTTGGGTTATTTGCGAAGATTGGCAAAGTTGAATTGTACATTTTCTGAAAATCTGACCCATATAGCTAATACTAAGGGGGAAAATAGGCCTCTCCCTTAAAGCTAAATTTCAGGTTGGTGAAAAAATAGAACAAAAATTAGAAAATCTTAAAATGTATGAAGTCTCCAAAATAATGTTTCCTGTCCATAGAATTTCTTCCTGTATTTTACCTAGAACCAGTGTAAAAAATAGAATTAATTAAATAGACACAGTGGTGGGCAGAAGACCATGGTTATTCTGTATCCAACTATCATCTGTGAGCCCATATCTCATTGTTAATGTCCTCAATTGATTATTAGAACTTCATTGTACAATGTACTTGTTTGTTGATAATGCAACTGTCGTTATTACAGAAGATGTGCTGTATAAAAATACTAAATTAAAAAAAAAGAAATGCGGCAAATCGACCCTTTGCTTGCGTCTTTGGGCAACATATCTACTCACCACAGTTAAATTCTACGTTGGCCTTTTTATTGTATACTTTATTTGACCATTGGTCAATCCACTCACTCCCCCTTATCCCTACCCCACACTACCCTAAGCAACACCTTACCCCCCAACCCAACCCACCCACCCACCCACCCCTACACACACAAAGCATAGTTCCATAGGCATGGGAAGATGGGACAGTTATCGAACACAACCGGCCCCCGGAGCTCAGGAAATGGGAAGTGCGCCCGAAGGAGAACATGGATTTAATCCCAGTGGATTAGGAGGACGGCTCGGGAAATATGGAGAAATAAAGTAGATGATTCGTTATATAAAGACTTGCCCTCCTGGAGGCATCCACCCCCCTTGGGGGCCTTAGTACCAATAAAAATCACAAACATTATTGATAGAAATGACAAAGGATTTGCCAAAGATTAGAGCAGGGGATTTTTAGGGCAAAGATGATGATTAATAGATCATTGTGGTTGTCAAGCAGGAGTTTGTTCAAAAGACAATTATTTCCACAAAGCCAGTGTAAATCGATGTTATTTATTGTTTAATTAAATCCACACACCTAATATTTTGCCCTGATTTGATGTTATTTTATCCATGATGGTTTTATATTCGAATAATTATGCATCACAATGTTAAAGGTATTGCCCCCCCCCCCCCCCCAAAAAAAAAAAAAAAATAGTATAAGTAGGTAGTATAATGTTTGTAAGCATAGTGTTAGGAAAAAGTACTCACTCTAGGTCCAAACCCTCAGATCAGATGAGAATGGTATGTCAGTTTACTTCGGTAATCAGTTTCCTAGCCTAGCACTCTGGCGTTTTAATGGGAGTATAATGACATTGTGCTGTTTTAATGGAATTACAAGTGCCTTCGGCACTTGGATTGTAGAGGCAGTTGTGTTTCTACTTCTTATAGGAATCCAACAATTTACTGGACGTTTATTTTAATTTGGAGATATTAATTTGGTTGCCAAAAATGGCTAAAATCACAGGGGGCCTACATCAGGGTAGTAAGTTGGGTCTCCCTCCCCTTTTATCTCCCCCTCCTTCACCTCTCCTCCTCCCAGTCCTACCTTCCTGTCCTGATCCCCCCCCCACACACACACACACCACACACACACACACACCTATACCTCTTTTTTTTGCCACTTTTTGGCAAAAGGAAATGGCTAACTATGATATGCCAATTTGTTGTTGTAACATCTTTTTAAATCCCATTTTTTCCGTTTGTATCCTAATGACATCTAAACAAATATTAGCCTACATTTCAAATAAATGAAACTTGTGTAGTTTCCCTTTTAATTTGTCATGGTAGACAAATGCTTAAGAAAAGAAATAATTCTTGTTAAAAACCTGCAGGTCCAGGTCGGGGAACAATTGATCTGATATTATTCATCTTTCAATCTCTTAGTGCCTGATCATTCTCATCTTTTTCTCAAAAGAGGGAGAGGGAGATAAAGAAATCACAGAGAGAGACAGAGACAGAGACAGAGACAGTTGGTATACAACACATTAGCTTCCCGAATGTAACCACTGAGAATTGGCTTGAGCTGGGTAGAGTTAATTCCCAAATGCAACCACTGAGAGTTTGGTAGTGAGCTCGGTTATGTTACGTAACACATGCATGCCTTGTTTCCACTGGAGCTGGTAGGGTATAACCTGCAGCTGGTAGAAATCTGAAATAGCCGCTTACATGAAGACAAATAACTGTTACAACTATCAAAAAGTAAAATAGTTAACATGGTTTAACTTCAATACTTTGCAATATTGATAGAAAACTCTTTCTATGAAGTGGCTGTAATTTTATTATTGGTGCAATCAGGTAAAATGAACATTGTTAGTACAGGTTTCCTGAAACCTAATGGTGCCGCAGTAAGTCTCGCATGAGTTCTCGTGCTCCGTGTTTCTGCGTGTATGGGCGGCCACAGAGCTGGAGAATCCCCGGGAGCTGGGGAATCCCCGGGATTAAAGATTTAAGTAAGGGAGTCATAATGGCACTTTGCGGTTTGAGGCGAGAGGCTTACCCTTCGTTTGAAGGGACTCTCTCATGTTTGGGCCTAGACTGTACTTAATGAACCTCTATCGCGAGTGTCAACTAACCAGTGGGGAATTCCTGTCAGTTTCTGAAAAAATCTGAATTTTAAATTTTAGAAAAAGGATAGTTTTTAAATTCTTAATTTCTTTCATTTCTAGCTTGGAAAATCACAAAGTTGCCTGGTACGGGGAGAAAAGGAGTGATACTAGGTAAATGATGCATGGATATTAGGATATTTTACAACTCCAAGGTAGTAGGCCTACCTATGAGGATATTAGCATATCCAATTGTCCTGTTGAAAATGTGAAAGAATATCTTAAAATAAAAAAGGATATTCCAAAAAGAATACTGTTGGATAGTTTGGATATTCTCAATTTCACATATATCAATCCGATTTTGGACAAAGTACCGACCCACGAATCAAAGTTTCATAAGAAAAACAAAATCAAAAGTCTATCTTGGAAATATCAGGAAGAAAATCTCAATGGTATAGAAGGAGACTTAAATAAATATATATATTTTAACACAGACGTCTGTCCGTGTCCATTAGTGCTAAAGATTCCCATCATTGAGAGAAAGTACATTATTTATCAGACCCTGAAAGAGGAAGAAATCAAAAGAAGACATTTCTGAATCAGAGGACATTGCTTGGTGCCTGGAAACAATGAGTTTTATAAAAGCACCAGTAGGCGGGGCTGTAAGGCAAGGGATGGTTGATGATAATCAGTGCTTATCTACCTCTGCCAGCACTCACTACATAGATAATACACAGCTTGGTCTAGATATGATTCCCCCATTGAATCCACCATTGTAGACTCCCCAATACTATGAACATATAGGTCAGATTTTCGGAAAATGCACAATAATCAACTTCGCCAATCTCCTCAAATAACCCAAATTTCAGATGAAAATAAAGTTAAAAATACAGTTCAACCTAGCCAAACAGATTGCTAGAATCAATGCAATGCTGAATATACTCGAATTTTCCTAGTATTGACCAAATTGCAGCCTAATTTTGCAGAATTTAGTAAATGTGTACAGCTGCCAATTGTTCATTTTCTGAAATCCTGACCCATATAATGAAATCATTTATCTGTTAGCCAGAGCAATTATCTATGAGAAATTAGTGCAGTTGAGCAGCTGGGACACACATCCTTTTTTTTTAAAAAAAAAAAAAGATTTTACTGGCCATAATTTTAAATAATTTTTTTTACAAAAGACGCATAACCATATGTTTACTATCAATAGAATCGGCGTGACCTCATCTTTTCAAAAATGATGATATCTCAAAATCCAATTTTTGCGACTTGTGACTTATTTCCATGAAACACATCACGAATAAGATTCAGAAATCTTATTTCCCAAGGAACCGGGGACAAATATAGCGAACAATAACAACGTACATCATTATTTCACCTAGGAGGAGCTAGGAGAGGGAAATCAGTTGCAGCTTTCCCAAAGCTATAATGGTATTTTTATAGATGCACACTTCCCATAGTAGCATGAAGAAGTAGGCAGCCTGTAACTACATACTTTGGGTGGCCTGCCAGTTTCGCTAACAGCATAAAACAACATGTACTTTAGGTTTCGTGCATTAGAGATATTTGAACACAATATCTAGACCCTGCCCCAGGCATTCTCCATACTATCTGCATTTACTGTGCTCTTAGGAAGGCAGTATCATATATATTTATTTGAATTAACTTGCATTAGCATCATTCTATTTAAGCAGGATCCCTGTCTCTGTATACTTGTCTGCGTAGGTTTTTATCGAAATCCAATTATTATTCTGGTTTTTTTTGTCTAAAAGTGGTTCTATGTTCTCCGTCGTCTTCTCCTATAGCATGGACATAGGTGATGTGTTCCAGGAAAATGAGTCACAAGTCGCAAAAATGATATTTTTCAAAGTGATTTATTCCTAAGATCTCTTTATTGGAACGTTCTGAATTTTAAGAGGCTAAGCACTTTTAGTCATATGAATCTATGGACTAAATTTTAGGACGGTGTATTCTTCCATTGGAAATTCTTCCATTGTCAGGGTATCTAGTGATCTAAGTTGTACCAACATATATAGACCAAATTTCTAGACTGTGTATTGAATATATGGGTCAGATTTTTTAGAAAATGTACAATTCAACTTCGCCAATCCTTTCAAATAACCCAAATTTCAGACGAAAATAAAGTTCAAAATACAGTTCAACCTAACCAAACAGATTGCTAGAATCAATACAATGCCGAATATACTCGAATTTACCTAGTATTGACCAAATTGCAGCCTAATTTAGCAGAATTTACTAAAAGTGTACAGCTGCCAATTGTACATTTTCGGAAAATCTGACCCATATCCTTACGTTTCTAACGTCTCCCTATGGAGTATATTTAGCTATTCTACAAGTAATTGACCACCCACATATGGCGAACCTTTCTTTTTAAAATAGAAATATCAAACAGAAAATATAGAACTACTTATTAGATGTCCTTATGTTTGCTATCAGAATCAGCTTGATCCTATCTTTTCAAATATGTGACTTGTAACTCACTTCTTTAAAACGCATCTCATGTATAGAGAGAAATATAATTCCCATGTGGCAATGACTGTGTTATTGGTAATTGCCATTATATCATCAGTGCTATAGTAGGCCTAATTAGTTGAAGAAGGCAGAGGTTTCGATCTTCACTCTGCAGTTCGCACTACCTATCAATCAATATAAATATACCCAATGAGGATTGATTGGTGAATGGAAATCAATGAGTAGTTCAGAAGCATGGTACATTGTGCTGTTGGGTGCAGTTACCGATCTAATGTAAATCGAGGAGACCGTATGAGGATACTTCAATCCTCGGCACTTAACCCTTGAATCAGCTATAGGGTCAGATTTTTGGAAAATGTACAATTGGCAGCTGTATACATTTGGTAAATTCTGCTAAATTAGGCGGCAAATTGGCCACTACTAGGTGAATTTGAGTATATTTGACATTGCAGTGATTCTAGCAATATATTGGGTTAGATTGAACTGTGTTTTGAACTTTATTTTCGTCTGAAATATGGGTTATTTGAGGAGTTTGGTGAAAGTGAATTGTACATTTTCTGGTGACTTCACCCTATAGCTTTATCAGGCTTAACTTGTGCTGGTTCCTTATACCTCAGGAATTAAGTGGGGATGAAAAACTTATTTATTTGATTATAACTTTTCCACTTAATTTACGTTTGTTGTTATATATTTTACTCTTTTCTCTATTTCATACAGTACCAAGTCGAAAAAAATGGATTTTGAGATACCATGCATCATATTTGAAAAGATGAGAATCCTACCAAATTCACTCATATTATGATTTATACGACTGAATTTATCAATATTCTGCTGGTGGTATATGTTTATACAAGAATTTGAAGTCCAATCACTGAGAGAAAACTGCCGCCGGTGAGCGATAAAAGTGAAGTCATCACATGAAATGATATGGGTGGGTCCTCCAAATACAAATGGGTCAGATTTTCAGAAAATGTCCAATTGGCAGCTGTACACATTTAGTGAATTCTGCTAAGTTAGGCTGCAATTTGGCCAATACCAGGTAAATTCGAGTATATTCGGCATTGCATTGACGCTAGCAATCTGTTTGGTTAGGTTGAACTATATTTTTAACTTTATTTTCGTCTGAAATTTGGGTTATTTGAGAAGATTGGCGAAGTTGAATTGTACATTTTCTGAAGATCTGACCCAAATGATTCTAGAAGCCCTTTAGCAAAAACAACTGAACAAAATGCTCCAAAATGTCGGTCAAATGACTTTTAGAAAAGAAATGAATGGAAATGAAAAGAATGGAACAAGAAGTAGAAAATGTTAACGACGTTAACTGAGAATGCCCATCATACATACGATGTTGATAATAGGAAATCTTAATAATATTATTTCTTCATTTTATGTTTGATATCTTTATGTTTTAAAAAGATTTGCAATATTGCTCGGAGGACAATTACTAGTAAAGTAACTAAACACTTTATTATACTCTACAGGGTGACCTTAGAAACGCAACGATATATTTAATAGACTGTCTTGAAATATGGTACAGGTAATCATAAGACTTATGAGAACATTCATACAAACAAATCCTGTGAATAAAACACTTTGAAAAATATAAACTTTGTAACACATCACCTATAGTATACGCATATAATGCAACCACTTTAGAAGAGCCTTTTAACTAGAGAATACAATGTATACGTGGCTATAGCCCACACCACAATGGCTCCAACACCCGTCTTAAAGAAGGCCCAGCTGCACCTGGAGTTCAGTGAGCTACATGCAGACATTGAAGCCCACAATACGAGATTGGCAAGCTATATCAACACACCATGTAAGTGCCTGGCTGTTCTCTTTCTCACGGATACGTTGACTTCACCATCCATGATAAGGGTGAAATCGCCGGAAAGTGCACAATTCGCCTTCTCTAATCGTCGCAAATAACCCAAATTTAGACAAGAATAATGTTCAAAATTTGGTTCAACATAGCCCAACAAATTGTTTGAATCAAGGTAATATCAAATTTATTCAGTTATACCGAGTATTGCCCATTTTTCAGTCTAGTTTAGCAGAATAAATTACTAAATGTGTAGAGCTGCCAATTGTACATTTTCTAAAAAATCGGACCCATAAGCTAATTTGATGTGGACGGTTGACAAACCCAGCCCAATATTTAATCTGAATGAAACTTATATTATGAGAAACAATAGTTATACCTGTCTGTATCTGATAGTTTCTATCTATCAGTCTAGGCTCAGAGCTGAGAGAGTCCCTCCAAACTGAGGAAAATCCTCTCACTCCAAACCGCAAAATACCACTAGGATCCTATTAGGACGGCTTCTCCAGGGTGGGGAAAGCCATCAACGTAGTAGGCGCCCAATCACTGACATACCATTCTTATCGGATCGGAGAGGGTCTAAGATCATAGGCTACTTTACAAATTTGAGAGAAAAATGAATCGATATGACCACAATTTATTTTTCACATCAAATTAAACGCTCCAACAAAACTCTGGTTTCCTTTCCATTCAATAGCTCCCATTTTGTAAAGATGATACAGCAGTGTTGAAATTGAAATTATTTGGAAAACGAATCAATAAATTATATTCCCTACGATATATGCCACAATTTCTTTTTCATATCAAATTGAAAGCCTTAACACAACTGTGTGATTCACATTTCTCCATTCTAAAGCTCCCATCATGTAAAGATGATACAAGCAGTATTGAAAGCATTTGGGAAAATCCCAACTTCAAACATGTTTTCGCCCATAGCAGCAAGGGGCAAATACACTGGAGTTTTTACCTGATCACTCCCACTACCCTATGTACACGAACATGCCCTTTCAATTGAGAATCCAGTCTTTTCAATGGCCCTAGACTTCATAAGAGACGTTTACATGTATGAGTGGCATGGAAACAGATTGTATAGAAATTGTAGGAGGGATATTTAACAAAGACTCAGACACAGCCTTGTCATTTTCACTAAGTTCACCTCTCATTTCAAAGTAGACCAAAAATGCTTTTTCATGTTTTGTTACCATAACAACTGACACTTATCATAAAAGGTAGCCATGGATGCGATATCCGGAGGAGTATGCATTGGGGAGGTTCCCGGCGTTTCATTAGGAACGCTTGTGAGGTACGTAAGGGGGTTGTGAGGCACGTAAGGGGGTTGATTACGTGTGCTTTGTGTTCATTGTCTCTTATCTTCTTCTTCTTATGATTATTATTAAGTTTCCTTTATTATTTTCGTGTAGGATTTTAACTAACTCGGTTTAGTCTCGGAGTTGAGAGAGTTCCTCCAAACTGAGGGAAAGCCTTTTGTTCCATACCGCAAAATGTCATTAGAATCCCATTAGGACGCCTACTCCAGGGCCGGGAAATCCATTCACGCAGTAGACCTCCGATCTCTGACATACCATTCTGATCTGATCTACGACGTTAAGAGCCTAGACTGGATCTACATTTAAAAACATATCAATTTAGTTTAGAAGCACCCCAGCCCCCAGCCCCAAGACCCCAGCCCCAAGACCCCAGCCCCCAGTCCCACTGGGCAGTCTGAAAAACATCATCTGCGGTTGTCATATACCCAGGAAAAATAACGACTCATAAAAGAATGATTACCAGCATTGCTATTATCACAATCGTTGAATTTATTCGTGTACAGCATTTAATTCAGAGGAGAGGGGTCCCCCACAGCCTCCCCTGAGTATGTGAGCAAGGCCTCTGGTGCACAACATTAATGGTTCATGTTTACTCTCCCCGCCCACTAAAATGTATTGGAGAGGTGGGCATTTTCTGAAAGCATAGACATTTGATGTTGTATACATGTTCTCAAACAGGGATCCTATGAAACAAATAGAGTCCTTTAAGCTCCCAGCTGCTGTATGCTTTAAAATACTCTTAAGCTCCTTTGAAAAGAGAAGTTGATGCAAGAGGTGGAAAGGAAAGAAAGACTTATATATCAAAAAGATATGCTTCACTTGAAGCTGTGTGATTTTTAAAAGTCAGTTGCAATCGCAGGAATGTTTTTGATGCTCGACAGTACGTTGTTGAGTAAAAGGTTACTACCGCCTTTTGAATGTTAAAGGAGGAGTTATGTTTACAGTTGAAATTTCAAAGTAATACACACTGAATATATTGACTCTAAAAATCTAAATAATTTCAAGATTACCATCAGACTACTAAAGAAACATGAAATATTTGACCAGTATTTGTCATAGACTAATCTGTTATAGGTTGTGAATTGCAGTGAATAATAAATTGGAAACTCTTACCTACAAAAGTGTTACTCGATGAGAAAATGGATTTTAACTGCAGTGGAACCTCACATAAAGACCACCTCATTATAGAGACCACCCCTCTATCAAGACCAGTTTTTCCAGTCCGGAATTATTCCCTCTTATTAGATTTAGAGCCCTCTAAAGAGACCACCTCGCTATGAGACCAAAAGGCATTCCGTCCCAAGGGTGGTCTTAATAGAGAGGTTCCACTGTATTTTACTACTGGTTGAAAGAAAAAAAGCCCTAGAAAACCCTTTTTTACAAGCATGAAAAATATAGAAGTACTTATTAGAAGCCCGAATGTCTACTATCATCGGAATCAGCTTGATCTCATCTTTGCAAATATGATGATATCTCAAAATCCGTTTTTTGCGATTCTTCTTTAACACATCACAATTTATAATTATAGATATCATAATTTAAATATTCAGACGGCTAAGTGGACTAAGCAGTCCAAAAATGAAACCATTCCTACAAAGACTTCTTGTGGGAAAAAACACTGAAAAATATCAATTTTCCGACTCATTTCTCTGTAAAACATCACAATTTATAATTATAGACATTATAGACCTTAAGTAGAACCAGGAAATCATTATGGGGGGTCTGGGAATCAATCTTGAGAGATCCAACAGGTGATCCGTATGTTCAGCTTGTCTGTGTGTGTGACTAACAGTTAAGGCGGGGAATGAATGATGCTGTAACGCTTGGAGTAGCCCCGCAGCAAAGGCGGAAGAAGAACAGTCACGGAGCGAAGCCCAAGGTAGCGTTTCAAGTGCACATCTAAGCATTTTACAGGTGCTAAACACATGCCTGGTATCTGACATTATTGATTGCAGTTCACGACCCCACAATTATTACTCACATTTCTCAAACGCGTATTTACATGTGAGCGATGATTGGTAAACCTGGCGGCCTGAAGGAGGCCATTTTGTAGGACCGCAGTAAAATGGTGCAGCCCCCTCAGGTGGCAATTTGGTGCCACCGTGTATTAGTCGGTAGGATAATCACTAAGAGGGAGAATCTTAATAAGTATACAAAACCTGGGGTGCTTGAGATTGGGTTCAACTCAATGTTTACTGCGGTTTTGTTTTAAATTGAGTTACACCAGGCTCTAATTCCTTCTAATCTTTTTGTTTATGTTTGAGTCGAAATAACCCACCTGAATATATGACAGGTGCAAACCATCAAACTATAAAGTTTTATTTCTAAACTTCGGCTTCTCAAAGGAGTGGGCCTTTAGCTCTAGAGGCAGGTTAAGCCATTATATTTATGAGAAATGCATATGTTAAACCATTAACCATAAATTAGTCTAAAAATTATATTTTCGAAATGTTTTGCTCACAAGATCTCTTTTTATGAATGTATCTTTAAGGTGTTAATCGCCCTTAGCCGTATATATTCATTATAGGCCAACATTTATCAAAATTCTAGGACTGTATATTAAATATATCTATCTGCGTTTCTAAGGTTATCCTAAGGGAATATGTTTAACTACTTTATTAGTGATTGTCCATCCAGAAATATAACTATTTCTTCAAACATTAAAATATTTAGAAGTAGATTTTAGATTTCCCAAGGGGTCAAATCCAGGACTGGAAACGACTTTGCCCCACACCCACCCACCCACCCACCCACCCCCCGCACCCACACACCCACACACACTTCTTACAGCTCAAATTGAATGTGGGTCAAATCGTCAGAAAATGTACAATTGGCAGCCTTACACATTTAGGAAATGTTGCTAAATTAGGCTGAAAAATGACAGGTACCGGGTATATCTGAGTATATTTGGTGTCGCATTGATTTATAGTATCTCTTTTGCTATGTTAAACTGCAGTTTGAAGCTCATTTCTGTCTTAAATGTGGGTAATTTGAGAGAATTATTGAAGCCGAATTGTACATTTTCTGAAGATCTGATGCATGTTACAGGGAACCGAGATATATGGGCCCACTAATGGGGAATCTTTCGGACCTTTTGTTAACTGACACATGGTATCTTCAATAGGACTTGGGATAAAGTCCCAGTGCTCAGAGTGCCTTTAATTAGGTGTGGGCCATTCTTGGGGTACAGAGCGAGGAATCTTAATTTCTTGCTCAGGACCAGACTCTAATACTGGACCTTTAACAGTCCCCAAGATATATAAACAAGGTGTATTTATTACTACATGTTGTTAGAAGTGAGAAGAATGTCAAAAAGAATGGAAACAGAAAGAATTTTCGCATGATTAACGTTTGCTGCTGTGGATATGGCGCATAAAATCAATTTCCACGAGAAGTTGGTATGTTATCTCAGAGAACAAAGAGAAAAAGTTCATAACATATTCTCTGGCCATATCCTATAGTTGTTTATATCCAATCTTTTTTTTTAATACTTTATAGAAATGTGGTGAGGAAGGGAATCATTTTTATGACATGAGCTGCTCTAGATGTAATAACCTTGTGAGCTATATCCATGCAATTATCTTAGATAATGAAAAAAGCAGGTCGCTTATCAGCAGGTTATCGCAGAGGCCATGGTGAAATTCATATGCCTTGGTGAAATGTGTAGCTATCGTGATAATATCAGATATATGACGTAATATGTAAGTCGTAGGAAATATGTATTTGGAACAATCCTCCCCAAAATCTTGGATTTATTATATATTATGCTTCTACGAGTATGTAACGGAGAACCATTGGAAATAGTGTTATTTGACTAGCTCGCTGTCATCCAAAATTATTTGGTATTCTTTTTTTAAAAAACGGCAACAAAAAATAATATTATGTTTCACTTTGCTCAATAATAAGGGATTATTTTGCGCTCATTTAGAAACTTTCTTTCCTGTTACCGATATCCTGTCCCCACCTCATGTCCTTCTCTACTCCCCCCCCCCCCCCGTCACATACACTCCTTATTCAGAAAATAAAACTTGCCAACAGCAACAAATATCACATGATACTTTTGATATAAGGGCCAGGGCGTCGGAAAATGTACAATTCGCCTTCTATCATCAATCCTTTTCAGATAAAAGTGAGGTTCAAATACAGTTCAACAAAACAGCACAATAGCAGATATACTAAGATAAACCTATTATTGACCATTTTTCTGTCTAATTTAACAGAATTTTCTAAATATGTAGAGCTGCCGATTGCATATTTTCGGAAGACTGACCCCTTCCTCTAGGCTGTGTTGGGTCAAGTCGCCAGAAAATATACAATTGGCCTTCACCAATCCTCTCAAATAACCCAAATTTAACAAGAAAATTCGGTTCAAAATACAGTTCAACATAACCGGACAGATTTATTGAATGAATACAATACAGGATTTACTCAGATACGACTAATATTTAACTTTTTTTTAGCAGAATTTGATAGATGTGTAGAAGTGTAGATTGTGCATTTTCCGAAACTCTGACCCTGTTACAGATGGTCTAGCGCTTTTCCACGAGGGTGATGAGAGAGCAGCGCATACAGCGGTAACACATTACATCAGGCACATGCAGGAGGGCAGTCATTTATATATGGGTCAGATCTTCAGAAAATGTACAATTCGCCTTCAATAATTCTCTCAAATAGCCCACATTTAAGACAGAAATGAGCTTCAAATGCAGTTTAACATAGCAAAACAGATACTATAAATCAATGTGACACCAAATATACTCAAATATACCTGGTATTCATCATTTTTCAGCCTAATTTAACACAATTCCCTAAATTTGTAGAGATGCCAATTGTACATTTTTCCGAAAATCTGACCCACATGTACCTCCATCGACTGAAGCATTAAGTGTGGATAATGTATCCCCAGGTGAAGATAGTTTTTTTAAAATATATTTTATTCAATAACTGGATTTACAAGTCCCCGGGTGGGTTTTTTCACTTGCCTCAGTACCAGGGCGATGATATATAGTCGGCTAGTGGGATAGCTGTATGGGTCAGAGCTTCAGAAAATATACAATCAGCAGTTCTACATATTTAGTAAATTCTGTAAAACTTGACCGAATAATGATTCATCTGGGTCGACTTAGTCTTGCGATATCAGATATGCTTGGATATCACTGCAGAATTTTACTTGAGTTTTGAGGGGAAAATCTACTGGATCTTGCTTCATATGTGCCTTGTGGATTTCATTTTAGAATTAACCGCAAAAAATACCGCTTCTGCCTCCTTCGAAAAAAGTAATCGGGAAAAACGAAGGCTGTGGTAACCTCACTTGAAGCCAAAGTGAGCTGTGTGGAAAGTTTGGGAATTTGTTTTTCCGACTTTGATGTTGTAACAACGCAATTAATTATGAGGATAAATATTGTTAGTCTATCCTTTTGGAAATAATGATTCAATAAAAGGAGCACAAAGAATGAAGCTATCTATCTTTCCCTCTCCTGTCAAAACTACAGGAAGGAATATGACAAGAGAACAATATTCTTTGTACTCAAGCTGAATGAATTGCACAAAACAACAATTTCAAGTTTCTTTTCTTTTTTTGCACAGCAGGATAATTGATCATAGAATTGTGAATAAAGAAATGCGCTTCCTGGCATCCCAGATTAAGCATAGTTCAACACTACAGTGATGTGAATGGTATCAAGCCTGAGACATTCCAGGGTCAGATTTTCAGAAAATGTACAATTCAACTTTGACAATCTTCTCAAATAACCCAAATTTTAGACGAAAATAAAGTCCAAAATACACAGTTCAACCTAACCTAAAAGATTGCTGGCATCAATGCAATGCCGAATATTGTCGAATGTACCTAGTATTGACCAAATTACAGCCTAATTCTGAAGAATTTACTAACTGTGTACAGCTGCCAATTGTACATTTTCTTAAAATCTGATCCACCAGTGCTTCAACGTGGCCTTAGACTTTCAAATTATAGTCCCTGGAATCCTAAAATGTCAGCGCAATGTCAATCACTCCTTCAGTCTCGTGTCTCCAACACAACTTAAAAGACTGCTAAGAATGTTTTAGAATCACTTAATTGAATTTACCAACATGTCCCGTCTTCCTAGCTAACACCTTTTTTAGTTACCAGTCAGTTGTCTAAAGGGATTATAATTGCTGACATGGCAAAGTTGTCTTCCAGGAGAAACAGATTTTTTCTTATTTACTTGCGTTTAGTGACTTTGATACTCTATCTATCTCAAAAGGATTCGCCCGCATCCAATCAAGGCATTAGGCAGTTCAGCCAGAAGCAATCCATTTTAACTGTTAGATTACACTGGTAGAACAAATGGTTCACCAACTGTTATCGAGTTTGTAAGGTGCCCTTAGATCAGATAAGAAGTCTTTGTCAGTGATTGGACCCCTACTTCGCTAATCGGTTTCCTGACCTAGGACTAGGCGTTCTACTGGGAATATAATGACATTTTAAGGTCTTAATTAAGGAATAATAACGGGAAAAAAGTTACATGGGCCAAATTTTCTGAAAATGTACAATTGTCAGTAATATCAGAAAATGTAAAATTGATGATTTTCAAAGTGTTTTTTAACCAGATCTCTTTGTAGAAATGTTCTCATATATGGATTCGATTTTCAAGTACAATTGGCCACTCTACACATTTAGTAAATTCTGTTAAATTAGGCTGCAATTCGGTCAATACTGGGTAAATTCGAGTATATTCGGCATTGCATTGATTCTAGCAATCTGTTTGGTTAGGTTGAACTGTATTTTAAACTTTATTTTCATCTGAAATTTGAGTTATTTGAGAAGACTGGTGAAGTTTAATTGTACATTTTCTCAAAATCTGACCCACTTCGCACGTGGCATTCCAGTTGGATAGTATAGTTTTGTTTTGTGAAATAAAGGGACCTTTGGGCTCCATTGAATAATACATTTCAGCTGGTACAGTCTAGGTCCAAAGATGGGAGAGTCCCTTCAAATGAAGGGAAAGCCTCTCGCCTCCATCATTATAATTCCATTAAGACCGCAAAATGTCATTATATTCCCATTAAAACGCCGACTCTTGGGCGAGGAGACCGATTAGTGAAGTAGGCTGACATACCATTCTTATCTGATCTGAGGGTTTGGACCGAGAGTGGGTAGGAATAGCCTATACACAAAATGGCGCATAGCCAGGAATGTTTAATTTGACTCTGCGTGTTTCACTATTACAATTCATGAGGTTGTTCAATGAAATGTTTAAGATCATTCAACCTCATTTTTTCTCTTTACTATACTATTAATTAATATGAATCTGTTATGTAACATTACGTAACATTGTGTAACCTCATTAAATATCAATTATCACCCATTTATTATATTATCTTTTCAAATGATAATAAGTAATTTATATTTATTACCATGTATACATAGCATTCATAATACCTACTTTATTATGGATGCTTGTTATTGGAATTAAGATAACAAAATTCAAAAATGCATATAAACCTTGTTGAACGTATTCCAATATAACAGAATTGCAGTTTAAATTACTAAGTCAATAAATAGATGGGGTAAAAAACATTTCCCCAGCCACAAAAACACTAACAAAAATGATTGCGTGTACATAGTGGCAAGGAAAAAAACCCCAGCGATTTAATTATTAAAGATGGCACATCCTTGTTACCTGGATATAACCTTTGCAATTTTAAAGAACGGAATTAATCAAGGGAAATCTATCTTACCGAATCCTGTTGTTGGTATAAAATGACACCGTTTGGCACCATTAGACCAATCTCGAAGATTCATATTACTTTATATTTTCTATTCATAATCAAGAATAGTTTTGTAACCTCTTGTGTGAAACCGCCGGAAAGTGCACAATTCGTCTTCTCGAATCGTCGCAAATGACTCAAATTTGAGACAAGAATAATGTTCAAAATTTGGTTCAACATATCCAAACTGATTGTTTGAATCAAGGTAATATCAAATATATTCAGTTATACCGAGTATTGCCCATTTTCCAGTCTTATTTAGCAGAATTGCATAAATGTGAAGAGCTGCCAATTGTACATTTTCTGAAAATCTGACCCTTTTCATCAGTCCATATATGAACGTATGAGGATCATTATGTCTTTCCGAGGATCTCAACCATCTTCAGACAAATGGGTTTTTAGATTGATGAGATAACATCAATCTAATAGGATTAGGGTGATATCTGTCAATCATTGATAGCATCTTGGCTCCTCCCATCCTGGATATCAGTGTGAAGAATCTGTTGATTCTGATATCAGCAGATGGTATCAGAATCATGCTGGTAATGGCTGCGAGGGGGAGGGGATGGCGTTTCTAAAGGTGTGAATTAAAAGGTTGACCATGGGTGGGTTACATAATCAAGTTCACGCAATATTGCGTCTCCAATAGTCTAAATGGGTATGCAACAAAAATATTGCGTACCAAACTGTCCATGGTAATATCGGGTGGTATTGGGTCTCCACCTGCGTTCCCACCCAAATATTGCGTCCCCACCCAAATATTGCGTCCCGACCAAAATATTGCGTCCCCACCAAAATATTGCGTCCCCACACAAATATTGCGTCCCCACACAAATATTGCGTCCCTATAACACACCTAGTCATAGATACAAACCAGCTTCGTCAGGCCTTCACTGGGGGACCAAGCATTGGATTCTGCCCTTGCAGTTACATTTAAGTAAGCCGTCAATGGCGGCCCTTTACCATAACAGCTTCCTTTATAGAATCTGGATGTTCGAAAAGAATTAAAAGAAGAACAACATGCAATAGATACTTTCAGTGTGCCCTACAAAAGATGGACACATGGGTGTATCGAAACAGGGAAAAAAATCGATGAATATTTCTAATTACTCTCAAGATCTATGTTTCCAAAATGGGGAAGTTTTTTGTCCGTCACTGTCCGTGACGGCCCCCTTCACCGTCTGTGACGGTTTTCTATACTGATTTTCATAATGATCCTAAGGGAGTAGGTCTATTTGCCATATACCATTCGAAAGAGCTTTTCTTCTTCTTTTGGATCATGAATTTTATTCATCATTCTATTGTTCTATTAATGAAGCAAATGACTATGAATATTTGTGTGACCATCACCGTCTGTGACGCAATATATTTAAGAGTATATTTCCAACAGTTTTCATACCTAAGATGCGCAGTTTCAGGGTTTAGAAGAGTATGATATAGAGCACCTCTACTAGACATTTCATTTCATTTCAATCACCTTTCCAAAAATACCAATTTGGAACCATTTCATGAGAATCGACCATATATCTTGCATCTGCAATCTATTTCTCTAATATGCGAATGCAGGGCTCCTAGGTCTGCACGCATCATGGACCCAAAGTTGTTGAACCATCATATTTATCAAGTAATTCAGACGATCTCCCTGTCTAGCTTTTATCACTTATTACGTAACAAAGCAAACACACCCCAGTCTCTGGTGCTATCCAAGCATGACTCAGGGGGACTAGTCATATGGGTAAGGGTTACGGTTGGTTGATTTGTCACTCAAAACCTATAGCTACCTATACGCGGTAATCCTAGGACCCTGCCTATTCAAAGTTAGACGGAAGGGTGGGGACTACCATAGGGACTTGAAGGGAAGTGGGAGAAAGTGAGGCAGTGAGAGAGAGAGGCATGTGTGTGTGGGGGGGGGGGGAGGGGGAGGGGGGCGGGGGCTGCTTGAATCTTTGGATTGGTAACCCCATGTGGGTGGAACTAAAGAACGGACGCTGAATCTGTAATCTTGAGCGTCTAGGCCAGAAATTAAGTCTGAAAAACTAGGTCAGCGAAACATCAATTTAAGTGTCTTCAAGATCCAGCCAGTAGCTCCAACCTTATTTACCTCCCAACACCAATTATAGCATAGTGTTTGAATGTATACTCTACTATAGAGCTGACTTGTTTTAGCTGATTTTGATGCATAGAGGAGAAAGGTTCTAAAATTCGCTCACTTCACCACTCAAAATGCTCTAATATGAAATACCCTCACCCTCATGCATTTATCCCCAATATTTAGTGTTTGGAGCACAACACATTGTTATGAGGCCGTAAAAATGATAGGATATAGCAGGAAAGAAATAAAAGTCTAGTCTCCTCCAGGGCTGCTCTCCCCCTGGCTCATTGATATTATTATTTAGGATCAAGCCTATTTCAATCCTTTATTATTGGGAAATTTAATGGGTACCAAGAAACTGTTTTTAATTCTCTTTCGTTAAGTCATTTGTTATTTCATTTCAGTATTATTTTTTTTACAGGATTTAATTCCTTACAATTTCTGAATGAGCGTGATAATGACACTGTGAATCATAAAATATCATTAGAAAAACTTAAAAATATCGAAGTTTGTGCAAGATCTTATGAACGGTTTAATAATTATCTTAGTGAGAGATCAGAGATCATAGACAGTTGTCGTTAGCGAGGGCTTGTTCTCTCTGAAGTCAGTGACCTGTGGTACATCTTAAGGTACCTCGTTAGGACTGTTAATGATTATTATCTATATCAATGATATACCCCGCGCACATGCATGTTTATGTGATCAGGGATTCCCCAATACCCTGTCTATTTTCAATGGGCCATTACAGGGTACTAGTGTGGTAGTATGCATAGCAAAAATCGATGCGGAATTTGTTACTTTTAAAGAGTTCGTTTTTAAAAATTTGAATCGTTTCTCCAGGACATATGATAGGTTTAGAATGTTTATTTCATTGATAGTCATAACATTTCAGGATCTTCCACAACTGATAATGTATCTTTAACCTAGTATTAAAACCCTTCTTATTTGACTTTCCTATAAAGAAAAAACGTACATCGCTTTCAGGTTTTATACCTATAATTATTTTGAATTTTTTGTTACAACCCAACTGACACTTCTGTACCTAGAAATCCTCCATTACATGTGTATGAGAGAGGTGGAGGATGAAGGAGAAATGGCAGAGGGACGGGCAGAGCCAGAGCCAAAGATAGAGATCATGCAGAGATGGAGAGAGAAAGAATGGCAGTGAGAAAGAAAGAGGGATCTAGGGGGAGAGCGGGAGATAGAGATGATACATATTTTGATCAGTAACATAGGTTAACATGGCTAGGATTGAAACCAAAATTGTGCCAGTGTCATTTCCGAAATTATTGATGTTTTGGGGTTTAATTTCTTCTATGTGACAGCGCCAGTTGTTCAAGTGATATGGTCGGACTGGTGAATGAATATCAAAGCACAAAATGTCCTCATATGGTTTACCCCAGACAATTTCATCCTTATTGACATACTAGAAGTACACCACCAAACACTGCTGAAGCTAGTCTAAGACTCGGGCCTAGACTAGGCGTGCCTCTCTGAGCATATGGGCGCCAATGACGTCATAGCTCTGTAGTGTGAATACCCGCGCTAAAGCTGACACCATTTGCTCGCCGCTCATCGGAAAGTTGTGAAGACGAATGTTGGTGCTGTAAAACAGCTACTAAAGTATCAACAAAGCGTTATAGGATTACAATTATTGCACGAACAGATTTATTATTACAATGTAAATAATAATGTTATTCATGAATAAATGCCCACATGATTGAAAATCAACTTTCATTGCCATCCCTGTATAAGTAGTGCTTGTTACAGCATCTTCCAATAATACTGTCAATGTATTAATGTTCGCGCAGTATTTATTTTCGCTATTTTCGCACACACACCTTAATTTGTGCATAAAAATAAATCCTGCGCGAAAGGTATAACTATTGTATAAACAAGGTGTGAGACTTCCTTGCTGCGTGAAGTTAAATCCACGCAAAACGCTTTCAAAGTACTTAGTGCGCGAAGATTTATCTGCGCGAAAAAATACGATTACAGTAGCGCTCCGCTCCACTGCCTCTTGTTTTTGTTTTGGCCGTGAGGGGCGCATGCCATCAGGGTCAGGGTGAGGGGTCAGCTGGTTACCCTCACTTGGAATCCATCGTAGGACACGCGCGGACACACCTCCATGCTTGGACGCACTTACATACTGGGACAACTTACATGCTGAGTCGCACCTATACGGTCAGTTTTTATTTCACTAATTGGTCCTCTTGGTCACCGGTATCTATAAAGACTAGTCACTTATGTTCCTCTGATATGCCTTATGTCCATTTTTACCCATTTTACCCATGGTCAGCGGAATGCAATTAATCCTTTTCGATAGTCTATTAAGTTGTTGTAATAGACTCTTTCACTCGGCAACCTTCACATCGCCGTTATTCTGCTCTATCATTATCATCCTGATAGACCACTTATTTGTCAATAAGTATTCCGTGTGCATAAATCAAAAGTTACAACACCAATTCCCAAATTTAGTCACTATATCCTCAATGAAAGCCAACATACCTCCTTACCCCACTTTTCGCGCTCAATTCAACCATGATATCCGTTTGGTGTGGGGTGGGGTCCCATTAGACTTTTACCACACTGGTAGCTACTGGTTCAAATGTTTTCACTTGATAATTGTTATACTAAGATTATATTTCATATTATATTCACACTGCAATTGCTACATACCTCCTTAGCTCTCCTTGCCGAGGTTTTGCACTAATTCAACCCGGGAATTCAACCATGGTTGATATGAGTAGCTTACTGTGTGGTACTGACTAGGGTCTCACCCAATAGACCCGTTCCCACCCTATCACTGGTCAAAATGCTTTCACCTGATAATTGATAGAATTTGATTACCATTATATCCGTTTGTTGTGTAATGCAACTGTGTAATGCATAGTTGGATCATAATTTATTTCTAATCAACTTTACTTCATTCTCAACAGGTCCATACAAAATGTCAGGAGCCAAAGCCAAGGCCAAGGCTACAAATACTATGCGCCGTGTGTCACCCCGCAAAAAGCAAGGTAAGATATTTAGAACGTACATTAATGCACCCCAAGATTTGTTATTAAATTTGTCCAAAAAATGGCATTAGAACCCACTATAGCCATTTCTACTCTCACATTGACTAGGTGTGGCAGACATGACATTACTTGCTCTGCTTATCACCCAGCCGTAACGGTCAATTGGTGCCAGACAGGCGGGCGTGTAAAGGGTAGATAGGTGGACAGTGACATGCTTCACTGAACATGACTACCACTGCTGGCGCATGGAGTGAGGACAGCGGTGACTCACTTTCCGTGCTGGAGAAAGCTTGCTCTTATTTTTGTATGCCCCTTATTTATATAATTAGTCAAGTTAGGGTGTGTGTAGGCTGCAGGAGAAGTATATGCCTGGCATGATTATAAAGACAAAAGTTTGTTAAAAATGCACTCTCAGCTATGCATGCACAAATCTGCGCAATTTTTCCTTTTGCCATATACACCAAGTATATGATAAACTGAAACATGTCCCTGAATATCTAAGAATTCCGAACTCATTAAAAGCATGTAAATAACAAAAGAAGTGGTGAATTATCCAATCGTTGCGCACCGAGTGGACGTCCATTGGATCGTCTCTCTACCAGAGATTTCACAGGAATTTCTCTCTTGTTAGCATACATCATATATCAGAAATGAGGGCGCACCATATAATGGTCAATTCTATTTTTTTGGCGTCCAGTGGGGTGAAAAATGGTCATTTTTCAAATAGGTCTGATTTAGTAGCGTTTGTTATACCATGAAACTAGATATTTCGAAGCGTTTTTGTGCATAAATTGGTAAGCTTATCTCTGGATATTAAATGAGCTATAGGAGATGGGCCAAATGAAGCCCAAAGTAAGTATACCTACCATGCGTATGCCATGGGAGTTATTCAAATTGTTGCTAATTTTACTAATTCAGTCTATTCTTATCTTGATTTAATTTTCATTATATGATAAACATACATATATATATCATTGTCTCAGAGTCACAGATATTTGATTATACTGATTTTAGATAATCAGGGATTCGAAGTAAGGGCGTTTCCTTGTAGAAATCATTGTACATTAAGTATATATTACATATTTACAATTAACTTGACCATATCAATGACAAATAATTGTTGCCCTGCTTTATTTCATAGTTGAGTGTGTCTGACATATGTGGTCAAATTTGAGGAGAAATTTATTGAGTTTTTCAGTACTTTATAAGCTCCTTGCCAAAGGCATACGCACGGTATAACACATGAAAAACACCATTGCTAAACTTTTGATTTCTTTCATAATAGTGTATTATTCTATGGATAACGATTGTAGTATGACCCCTATATCTGATACAATTTCCAAATAAATACTAAATATACTCCTGAAGAACTTTAGATATACATACATATATTCAACCCATAGCCCTCAGTTGGTGCATGTATACATGCTATTGGACGGGCTTACCACCAAAGAATAAAAACATTTTGAGCATGGGATTTGTAGATAAATGACTTTGAATATTATAAACTCAATTTATTACAACACATTGCATTTTATTGCCCTTGGACATCATAATAATAATGTCTAATGAACCAAGCACTGTACACATTTAAAATGGGTAGTATTAAATAGAAAAAATACCCTTATAGCGGCTCTGACCATTTTAACTTAATGCAGCAATGATGTCTTAGCATGTAATTTAATTTTTTATGAATATATGACGTTCATTGGTCTGATATTTCCAAGTTCTCTTATAATGGCATACGATTTTGCTAATTATTTTAAATGTGCTTTGGGTACAAAAATGGGAGATACCTTGTTTATTACCTTGAATAAGGGTCCAACTTATGTATACATGTAAAGTTAAATATGTTAATTTGCTGAGATAATGATGTATACATAGCATACGCATGGTATGCAGAAAACTTGACTATAGGGTATGTCTCTTTACTTTTCCATTAATAAGTAGAAAGCGGTGTTATATTGATATTTTTTCCTGGTTTTATTTAAAACTAGAGTTGTTCGTCTATCATATGGATACATTTTCGCCTAAACAACCTTTGTAATTTAAATGAAATTGGGGACACAATATCTAGGCATATGCACGGTATGACTAGGGTTGACTATTACATAACTATAAAAAAGATAGATACAAAATTCAAGTCCCTAAAAACATTATATAATAGGTAAAAGTATTTTGTCTAGGGAATTATTACAAATTTGCTCTACATATATATACACTTGTTATGTTCTTTCTACATGACAAATGAACATTTTTTATACCTTATTGTAAATATGGCCTATTTTAGGTTTTTTTTAAAAGCTGGAATTGTTAATAATCATTTTAGACCATTAAAAGTAGGGTTCGGATTGTAGCATTTTTCAGGGCGGATTCAGTGAATCTCGAAAATCATGTCTAAAGTTCATATCCCTGACGATACCATGCAAAAACCTTTTGGACGCCAAAAAATAGAGTTGATCATTATACAGCATGACCAGAATAGATTTTTAATCCATATTTTTAATATATATGCAGTCGTAATAAAATACATTATTACTGAATATATTAATTACAGTCTAGCGTTTCTCTGATTCCCTTATACTAGGGTTTCAGAACATAAAGAATAAATGTTTTAGACCTATATTTGTTAAACAAACTCATATACATATCTATATCATTGCTTGTACATCTCTCAACTAACTATCAGGACCTAAATAGTGGTATGTGTAACATTGAAATCAGTGCTGTTTAGCCATATTTAAAATTAAACCACTGTAAGAACTTAGCCTCAGTGAAACTCATACATAATTCTGAATACAACCAATCATAGCCTGAACAACCAATTACACTAAACACATAACATATAACCTCAGGGGTGCAGAAGTCTTTAGTTTGAGGTGCAGTCATCCAAAACTATATAAAAATAGACCCTGGGCTCACGCATGTACGCGACTAGGGGTTCCCCACTACCCTTCCTGTCTTGAATGGGCACTTACAGGCCACTCATGCAGTGGTATGCAGAGCAAAAACCGATACCGAATGTGTTACTTTTAATCAGTTTTTCTTCATTTAAATCGTTTCTCCGGGACATACAATATCTTTAGGATGTTTATCTCAAGAATAGGCATTTCATTTCAGAATCTTCCACAGTTGATAATGCATCTTTAATTTATATTTCATATATATATACGGTAATTCTGATTATGTTGGACCAAGTCTAATAACATTATATTTAAAAGGAAAACAAAATGGACATTGGCAGGCTGTCCATCATTTTTTCTAAATTTTACAAATCAATTGTTTAGTATAGAAGTCCCTATTTGATTTTGAGATCCAACTGATGATGGTAGTGGCATAAGTAGCATACATATTAAAACATTAAAATAATAGACTTGTCACTGAATCGTATGCTCTAAATACGATTGTCACTCAATCGTATGCTCGTGTTCTTATAAGAAGAGAATAGGTAATGATTAGTTATACGAGTCAAAACTGGCAATGTATTTGGAATCGCCCATACATAATATTATATATTATTTCGTTTTCCTAGGTGCCACCAAGAAACCTAGTGCAACAACTTCCAAACACCGAGAGGATCGAGATGGGGAAGCATGTGAAGACGTAGATGCTCATAGTCAAAGCCAGGACACATCCTTTGGCGATAAATCACGTAAGTGTTACACTCAATATAACTGTTTTGGGGGGGATCCAGGTGAGAATATTGAGAGTTTTCGGTTTATCAATAATCATGTATTAGGAGTATATCCAATGCTGGTTGTTACGCAATTAATGCCAACATATCATGGGTAATCATGTGTTAAAGCTATGGAGGGTAAGGGTGAGGCAAAGGAGAGGAGTAGAGTGGTCAAAACATCACTGTGGCCGTATATAAATGGCGTTCAGTCAAACCTGCCTTGAGTGAGTACGGCCATGCAGTAGCCACAGGCCAACAGAGCTGTGGGTATCATTGTATAATCAATGCAGCACGCGCTATTGAATCTAATGGCAGATGTTAATGGATAACTATATTGTGGTTAATCAACAGTATACTGATGAATTTTTCACAAAATGAAAAAAGGAAATAAATCTCTTCTATACATTAACGGATTTCCTTTTCCATAACACATGGTTAAAAGCATAATAAATTTTTAGAGCTATTCAATAATCGTCTGCCAAGGTCCAAGACTTTGCTGCTATATATACCGGTGTATTGAACTATTAATGATTCATAATCAATTTTCTGGACCGAACACTAGTATCGACGACACCTCTCAACTAACTATATTACTGTTACATATAAATGAGCAGTTCTCACGAAACGGGCACAATCCCTTTTTCCATCTTTACTGACGTGTAACTTACCAGATTTATCAATTAGTGAGAATTAAACCCTCCAGATGCATTCATCTCTCCATGACAATTCGTGTCATGTACTTTTATACATACGAACATAAGGAATTAAATCCTTAAAACCGTTTTTTCTGGGGCCAAAATGCCACTTTCAATTCATAATTCAAATAAATTAAAAAAGCCTAGGTACATGAGATTTAGCACTGGATTCCTTCATCAAATATCATAAAAGTATACATCAACAATATATATTTAGGGTTGGCGGTATTCTATACCCAAATATAAATCTTCCATATGTACTGAAATGACTGGCAACTACATCACACATTTCTAAATTTTTAAATTGCTCTGATTACTAATATATTATACATGTACAGATAAATTATGATCGGTATTAATGACCTAAACGATCCCTTTCCATTAAGATATGAACAAATAAAATGCTTGCATATTTGAGCAAGTTATGGGGACTTTATATGTGATGAGTTGCAGGGAAATGAGTCACAAGTCCCAACATTTTATTGAGACAATTTATTGCGTTTCCAAGATTATCCTATGGAGTATATTTAGCTACTGTAGTCGTGTTGATTATCTTAATCAAAGTTTGAATAGATGTAGCATCATGGGTAATCATTCAATTCAGCAGCAAACTCGGAATATTATTCTCATCTAAATATGAACCTTTAGTATGACACTTTGTCAATCACCCCCCTCTGGATCCAATTGTGCCCTTTTTCGTGAGAATTGCTCAATATATTTATTTATGATATGAATAATTTGGTTTAATGGTAATTTAAACTATCAACAACACTGTGGTTAATCATGGATATGTAATACTTGGGTAATGTGATATAGCAATACTTGGTCAATTCTATTTTTTGGTGTCCATAAGGTTTTTACATGTTATCTTTATGAAAATTGACTTTTGAAATGATTTATGCAGTTGATTAAATCCGCCATTCAAAATGCTACAATCGGAACCCACTTTTGGGGGTCTAGAACGAATATTCTTTTTTATTTCGTTAAGGCCAATACTGTAAAGGTATTCATTTTCACGTAGACAAATTTTCGCACACCTACCACATTGACACCTTTTCATGCAGATTTTTAAATTCGCATGGTGGGTGCGCAAAAATAGTGAAAATAAATACTGTGTGAACATTAATACGTTAACAGTGTAATATTTGATACATTCCAAAAATACGCACTGTCTGTCATGGATGGGTCTCAGGTGTTGCCTCAATATTGACAATACGGGTATATTTAACTTTAATCATTTATGTATATGTTATGAACCTCTATAAGGGTATTTTTTTCTATTTGATATCACTCATTTTAGAAATATTCACCTTCGTCATTTTCATTTAGATGCTCAAAGGCAAATGAGTCGGAATATTCGTATTATTCGAAGTTATTTATCAAAAGAATTAACCCTTGCACAGAATGTACTTATTCTTGGGGTGTTTAGTGCTTCAGGATAAAGTTGTTATCGATATACGTCTATAGGCCCTACTGTTATAAACGTAATAAAATTTGTTTTTCTCATCTATTATACCGTGCGTATGCCTTAGGCTAAGAGTTGATAAAGTATTAAAACCCTTTGTAGAATTCTTATAAACCTTTACAACATGTGATAGACATTCTGAACTCAAAAAATCAGTAGGTGAATAATATTTCATGATTGACGAAGTAAAGTTAAACATATCTATGTTATATACTCAAAGTAGAGTAGTCCCCCCCCCCCACCCACCCCCCCACCCCCCAAAAAAAACCCAAAAAAAACCCACCCAGACTTGTGATTCAGACCTGTTTGAAAATTGACCATTTTTCATCCTACTTGACGCCCCAAAAATGGAATTGACCACTTATATCATGAATATTGGGCCGATACACACAAGAAGCAATTCATATATGCTTAATGATATTAGAACGAGTCATTATGGTTTAACAGCAGTATCTTCCCATTGTGCTGTATACTAGGTTTTTTTTCTAATAAATTCACACAAATTCCATTTACTAAAATATCTTAAAACAATGAATTGGACAATGTAGTTGAATTTAAGAGCTAACATTTTGAACACAACGAATTTTGATTAAGGCCCTGAATAATTTATGAAAAAACATCAAATAAATAATTATACTTTTGAGCAATTGTGAACAGTGTATTGGTCTAAAACCTATCACACATTTGTTGCCCGGGAAACCATCCTCAATCAATGATAGGGCAATGTACCTGCATGCATAGACAGGACAAGGCTGCTGGCAGATCTGCCCTTTTATATTATTCAGATCAGTCCATTTTAAGCGAGTATTTAAAGCTTTCTTTCCATTTAGAATTAAGATATTTCCCGTTTTTGGCATTACTTGGTATGTTCAATGGGTTAGGGCCTAGAACTGTCCACAAATCTTATCGTTTGCTTTCATCTATTGATGTTACCCAGTAGTAGGGCTTATTATCATTACATGGAAATTATTAATATGCTATATTCCTTGCTATATGTACCCCGAAGATTGTAGAAATTCAACAAATTGTATTTTTTCTAAAATAATGGCCTGAATGTGAATGAACGAATTTAGGTCCCATGATAGATACATAATAATGACACAAGGGTCGACCATGGGATCAAAGTGTCATGATCAATGCATGCCTATGAATTCGCCAAAAAAGGAAAATATACACTATCATCTTGCTTCCAAGCTATGTATATTATACGCATGGTAATAGATGAGTATAGGTGTACGTGAGTTGATTTCTTTACGCCCTTGGTTGTAAGTTTTATGAAGGGCCGCTATGTAATTGAGAATACCAATTTTACTCAAATATTGGTAAAGTATTTTCATGATTATTGTAATAAACCTTTTAGTACGGGAAAAAATCCTAATACCACATCCCCAAAACCAAATGTTTAAAACATTGTATGTTTTGCAACTTCCCAGTCTACTTCCCACCCAGACAGTGCAATCGAACTCAACCACAAAAGAATTCAAATGATACATAAAACAATATTGTATGATGATTTTGACCCCTATATTATATCAGAAGCATTGGAAGCCAAAGTAAAAGGTTCATCTGTAAAACCTTTTGTAAGAAAAGATCAATATTATTGGTAATCCTTGATCCGTTGGTACTATATTATGACCTATCGATTTTCAATTGTTGTATTATACATATAGTGTTTGTTCCAAATGAGGAATACAGAGTAGTCATATAATATTGTTGCCTACGGGTTTTGATATTTAGTACCCCTTAGCTTATTAGATTTTATAAACAGATTTTTTGCTCTATAGACAGATTTTGTTAAATCGACTAGGTACAGGTAAAGGTACATATACTTCCATGAGGTGCGGTATGGGCAATTTGGAGAAAACTACTCCACCACTACTGTAAACTATAAACAATAATGAACTCAGTGTCACTTGAAAAGACAAATAGAAAAAGGAATTAGGAGTTTTCACTATAAGTAATTCGAGGACTGGAACTTTTCAGAGACAACGTTTTTGAATTGTTGAATTTCTCACTCTATAATAGTTTATTTTCCCAATGTTTCGGGAGCTTTGCTCCCTTTTTCAGGGGTAATGGATGTTAGATAAAATAGAAAAAGATTGTACATATGACCCATGTATCTATATATAACTGCATTTTGTTTGAAAATGATCTAAGGTTCTGTTCTTTTTTCTTTGGTTTAGAAAGCCCGGAAGACCTGCCCTGTAGAGGGTTACTTCCTTTTCTGATGTGTAAATTGTATGAATATCAGAATAATAATCTTATGTATATATCATATATATTACCATCATTCCAACATTTTCTATGAATTGCAGGTGCCTCAAAATCTCCCAGATGTTCACGGCATATCCCAATATGGCTTCGAGGCCACGATCCTGTAGAGGAGGGGAAACTGCCTGGTCACCGCAATGAAAAATGGACTGATGAAGAACTTGGCGAGCTCTTTCGTGCAGCAGCACCATATCGGTAAATACTTATTAACATATTAACAGTTTGGTGTTTGGGTCGACTTGCTTCAATATGTCAACTTGTTAATATACTTCATATCCCTCAATGGATCATGTTTATCTGTTCATTATCATGGGTTATATGTGCAATCCTTTTCTATTTTTTCTACCGTATGTTGTATCAAGATACTGAATTGGTAAATGTAATGCTTACATTATTAACCTGGAAGAAGAACTTTGTAGTTTTTAAATACTTAAAATCATATACCATTGCACACAGGGGTGGGTGGGTGGGTGGGATTGGGGAAGCAAAGAACGAAGATCTCATATCATATAATTGAATATAGTGTAATATAATTATTACCTTCCTAATAAGAGAGCATTTGTACCATGTTTTTCTGCATGTCTGGTGATGCCCAAGCAACTCTCAAAAACACAATTTTTCCCTTGCAGGAACTTCATTATCAATGAACATTTGGGGTTCGCAAGAGATAAGAGAGATGCTCTTTACCGGCAAGCCTATAAATTCATTGCAGACGCAGCAACTCGTGTTCATGGCAATGCACGTAGCCTGCTTGATGTGTATGATAAAGTGAAAAAATACAAATGTGCCTGTAAAAAGAAGGTGTGTTTTGAGCATTTGTATATATCTGCATCAATACCTATCCTCAATGTATTTCCAATTGAATTTATTTGGGGTTTTTAAGAATGCATAAATATCATAATTTAATCATATATTATTCTTTGCAGAGTGTCTTGATCCAGACCAAGTATGGAAAGTCAGGTGCAGCAGGTGGACCTAAAATGGCGATGAAAACGCCAGAGAAGATGTGTCTTGACTTTTTTGGTCAAGAGTACCATGGACGTAAGTTCATATAAAAAACCTCAAATTTATCTAACTATGGATCAATACCTTTCAGTGTGTAACTTTTTAGCTAGATCACACCTACATATATATTATACATGAATATTATTCTATCCTAACAGCTGTAAGGGGAGCAATTACAACGCTAGTTGACAATCACGACACTCCAAAAACAAAAGTCCGAAACTATCGTGAGGGGAAAGCAGAGGCCAAAAAGGCTAGGGCAGAGAGCAAAGTAGAGAAGGCCAAGACCATGTCCTTTTTAGGAAAACGCCACAGTAAGTCCATTAATACCTTAGAGCACTTCAGTGGTTCCCACGGTCCTTTAAAAGTCCTTAATTTTGTGTTTGGGTAAATCAATAATTATCGTTGTGAGTCCTTAAAAACTGTCTGGGCAATCTATAATTACAGCAAGATCGTTCTGGTGGCTGTATTTTCAGAAGAAATCTTTAAATTCATCAGAGTTCTTCAATGCATCAATATGATACAGGGGTATGTTAAGATCCAAGCCAAGTTTAATCATGTGGAACATCAGATATAAGGCATTGAAAAATCAAATTAAAATACGAGTGCTGAGATCGATATGTTTGAACATTTTTCAAAAATTGACTGACTTTATTTGGTCATTCAAAATCATTGAAAACTAGCGGAATTGGTCATTAAAAGTCATTAAATTTTTTATACTCTGGCTGCGGGAACCATATGTATGAAAATTTAGTCATCAACGTATTATAACCGCTTGAAAAAGGATCATTCTCATTCATGCTAATTACCAAGAATTCTTATAATTATGGGTAAGAATATTTACATTGTATAGGAGGGGAATATCAATTTTTTCAACAATCATAAAACTAAATCATTTATGCATTAATGTTTATAATGACGACAAACATATATATGTGTATGCTACGTTTCAATGTAATATACTAATTTTCTTTAATAATGCACTATATATTATATATATTTATTTCTTTTTCAGATAAATCACGGATACGTTTAGATGAAAATGATGATGCTCTGCTTGAGGAAGAGGAAGAAGAGGCATGTGCTTATGAAGATGAAGACAAAGTAGAAGAGAAACGAGGAGAAGGCAACAGCGAAGAAGAGGCAGAGAAGGAAGAAGAAGCTAATGACACAGTTGAAGTAGATGTGGTCGAAGAAGAAGAGGCAGAAGATGATGAAGAAAATGAAGAATTTGACGAGTCGTCTTTAATGTGTCCTAGATCCAAAATTGCAGTCGAATCATCAGAAGATGAAGAAGTTGCCAAGCTCATTGAAGAGCACCGAAGAGAAAATCGGAGCAATTGGCCACGGGCAGCCCTATTTTCGTTGCCAATGGGCAACCGTACTAGGTCCCAAAAAAGTAAGTTTATCTAACATACTGCAGGAACTATTATTAGTGTGGCTGCTAACGTAATGATGTGGGTGGTTACTGTCATTGCTATAAATATGTACCATCTGAACAGCACATGTTATAACTGTCAACAAAGAATAGGTTTATCTTCTAAAGTGCATAATCAATGCTCATACCGCACGCTTTGGACAATAACAGTATACTTATATTTTGACCAGGAACTGTGGATGAGGCCGAAATCGATATCGTCGTTGAGGATGCTAGTATTGATACAGAGCTAGAAGACCCATACCATTTCCCATACGTAAAAGGTACATGACCTCACATACATGTAAAAATTACTCAAATATGAATATCACATAATCTCTTACTGAAAGATGAAATGTAACATGATGATGTGGATGTGAATTGTAACGTTACAATTTTTCATCCAAGCAGCAATAAAAGGAAAGTCAAGTGCACCAACAACGATTCGCCCTCCCGTTGCATCCACTTCCAGACAGATAGGTGAAAGGGTGTTATCCCCAAACTCGACTCCTGACACAAGTTTAGAAGGTAAAAAATACTTATTGGAGCCATGCACATTTGTCCCAGTGTTCATACCTGTCTCACAACAGGCCTGATTGTAAACACAATAATACATAATATATATACATGATATATTATTTATTTTGCCACTAATGGTTTCTTTTTTCATATTTCATTTCAGGCCAATAAACAAAATTGAACAATTGTTACAAAAACGCACTATCCCCTTAATATAAATGACTAAATTACACTTCTATTCTGAGACCAACAACCACCCAATAATGCTTTAAAAGTTTGACATTATTATATTTCATGTAGGACCGCCTGGGGAAGAACAAGATGATCCCTTGATGCATTCAACACCAACAAAAGGAGATGCGGCAAATTTAGGTCCTGCAGAAACTCTGGGTAAGTAAATCTTTATTCAAAATATAGGAGCTCATCTAAGATTAAAGAATATTTTTTCTAAAACAGATTTTAGCCCTACCCTCCAAAAATACTCTGGGCAGTAGGATCATTCGGGCATGCGATTGCAATGTAGATTCTAATATCCATGAGAAAACCAACTCTGGCAGATTAAAAAAACTTTCAGAGGTGGGACTAATGTAAAGTTAAATTGAAATGCGCTATGATTGATGATATTGCTGATGATAGAAATTACTGAGATGGTATTTGCTGATAATGGAAATTATGGTAAGCAGAAGGTGTTTAAGGCCCGTCCTGTGGATATGGGAGCTGCTTTTGGTAGGCTGGATATTGATACTGCAGGTCGGGTACAAGTGGAGGGGAATTAGAAGGGTTTCTAGTTGATGTAAACCATTATGAGAGGAAGAATATCAGTCAATGTGGGGGGGGGATTGGCGCTGGTTGTGATGACGGGATATGGTCCAGGGTGTCCCGTGAGAGGGGCCAGCAGTGCGCCGGCCTCAAAGCTTAGCTGCCCTTGAGGTTTGGGCGGCAACTGCCCGCTCTCCCGACATGGAGGGTGGCGGTTAGAGTGGTTGGAACTTGTTCAAATCAGCCAGGAACTGTCCTATCATATACAGCTGTTAACAGTGCATTTTGCTGTATCCATCCTTGTTCTGAATATGGCAGTCTTTTGCATCGCTCCAGGTGTAATGAGAGAAATCCAGGATGTTTTAGTTTTTTTGGGTTCTTTTTCTTTAATGGTACTTTTTCTGAAATAAAGATGTGGGATAGAATGTAGCTAAATTTATACTCTGCTTAGTTTACAGAGGGGATGGACAGTAATCATGTACACGCCATTTTTGCTCATGTATTATGAGGTGAGAAGAAGATTGGATGCTGTCCAGACAGCTGATAGCTGAATGTTCCAATGTCACAGGCCTGCTAGGAGCCTGCACGGGAGAGGATGGGGTGGGGCTCTATTAGCTTCTATTTCTAGTCGTGATCCTACCTTTTGTGATTCTAGCTTAGTGAGCCTTTGAACTAAAGTATAAAATATGCCAAGATTTGACACAACTATTGTAACAGTTTGTCCCCTTCAAATCCCCTCAGACCCCGACTGGGATGTCACTAGTTTTGTGTCAGGCAGCTATTTTGGAATTTTAGCCAGCTACAGTACTTTTTCAATGCAGTCTATTATATGGTCAGGCAGGCGGGGGGGGGGGGGGGGGGGGGGGTAAAAGGGACGCTCAAATTTGATTTGTGGAATAACTAGACAATTAGTTAAACTTGTTACATATCGCCATGTAGGTAGTTGTTATACAAATGAAAATAGCAATTAGTGAAAAGGGAGGTTCGGAGTCAGGAATTTTGGAGGAAATTCGATAATCTTAATAAGTTTTCAAAAATACTGATTTCAGTAGAACTACTGAAGACTTAAGTTATAGAAGGGTTAACTCTTTCAAAGCCAAGGAAATTTTGGGTTAATTTTTAATTATTCCTATGCCTCTATTCTTATCAAAAGAACAATTCAACAACTTATTTTTGACATAAAATCCATATTATCATCTAAAGCATTTTGGATGGAGATTCCAATTTTGAAACAGTGAATGAATCTTCGGTTACCATAGCAACACAGTTTAATTGTTTTAAATGTTCAATTCTTTGTTAAATTATGTAAGTCTTACACAATTTCATCAGGTTGTTTCCATATTATATATTGTAAAGATGTTATCATCGAAATATAAAAGTAATTATGTGATTTTCCTGTGACACATCACAATTATGGGTTTCTAGGGACAATTCTAGCTGGAGATCAGGATTGTTTTAGCCGGCAAAATCTCCGGCTGCCGACCCCTAATGACATCAATGCATGCCCTGTTCTCTCCCCTGACATCTACCTGCTGTCCACTCCTCTCTCACCTGACCCCCTCCTTTCCCCTGACCCTCCCTCACCCCCCCCCCCCCCCCTCCCTGACTCATTTACTTGACCCCAATTCTCACTTTGCATCCCCCTGACTCCTTTTCTTTGCCCTCCCTCTCTGACCCCTGTCGACCCCTGTCCCTCATCCTCTCAACTGTCCCCCTCCTTCAGTGACCCCCTCTCACATCTCTCCCCATTGTGCATTAAAAGATGTTCATTTGTCAAATCTGTTTGCACAGGACGTTGACAAACATTGTATTATGAGAAAAGTATATATGAGACAATTATATCAATTATATCATATCATTTTATTTCTTCAGGTCAGAAGAGACAGCTAGCAGAGGCTTTAAAAGCAAAAAAGGAAGTGGAGCAAGCTTTGAAGAGAATGAGAGTGGATCAAAAACGTGTTCTGTCCCAACGCGAGACAGAGCTGAAACTGGAGTACCGAGGCATGTTAGACCATAGTGGAAGGATGCTGGCCGACTTAGGAAATGAATTAAGGGATATGAGAACTGAACTAGCAGAGGCATTAAAAACGAAAGCTGAAGCGGAGGAAGCATTGAGGGGTATGGAAGTGGATCAAAAAGAATTGAGTGATTTGAGAACTGAACTAGCAGAGGCATTAAAAACAAAAGCCAAAGCGGCGGAAGCGTTGAGGGGTATGGAAGTGGATCAAGACAGGGCTGTGGCCCAAAGGGAAGCTGAGCTGCATAGAGAATATCGTGCCATGTTAGAAGAGAACGAAAAGAAGATACTGGCAGATGTTGATCACCATATAACTTCAGGTGTCAGAGCCAAATTCGACAAGCAGCTAAAGGCTGCTCTCAGACGACAAGAAGATACATTTATGATAGAACACAATGCCTTGCAAGACAAATGGGTGCGTGTCCAAGCCGAGCGTGACGTTCTTCAGTGCAAGCTTGATGAGTCTAATAGAGATGTCCAAAATGAAATCAGAAATCTATGTTTAAGTATGAACAATAAATTGGCCAGTGTACAGATGTACATGGCAAATGAAAACGACCTGATTGAATCAAGGGGAATGGCTGAGGACATTGAAAGAGGAGAAAGAGAAAGCAGTGACGGAGGACAAAGTTGTAACAGGGAAGGAGAGTCAAGTGAAAATGCAGAGGATATGAAAGAAGATGAGACCAGTGCCATAGAGGACAGTGATGGTGACCACAGAGTCACTAGTTATGAGGCTGACGCCGAATCAAGGCCCAACACACCACATCGGCCTAGGCGTCATTTTAAGAAGCGACCAAAACACCAATCAAAAAAAAGGGGAAACATGTGCGGTCTTGTAGAGGGTGGAAGCAGCAGTGAGTCTGATGTATTAGTCACAGGCACACAATTGAAATCCACGGCCGCAAAACGAAAAAGAGAGAAAGATGATGCACAAAGTTCTGAAACCGACATGGACATTGACGTTAATATACGTGGCCAGCGAGTCTGCCATGCTGAACTTGCAAAAATGTTTAAGCTTTGCGATGCTCAGATTCAAACAAATCCAACTACATCTACAACAGACGTGGCTTGTAGCCCAATCGCTGAGCTATGAAAATGATGCCTTTTGCTTACTTTAGTTTGCACATAATTTACACTTACACTATCTTTGATCACAATATTTTAAACATTTTGTCTTGAGTGATGTTCGATTCACTCCAATTACCTCTATATTGGGAGTTGTTTGATGTATTCCATTTGCATATTTTAAAATAATCACATGCAAATTCTACCTGGTACTATGATCCGATTGAAGTATATCTGCCAGTATATAAACATGTATTGATCATTCTCAGTGATTTTAATGATTGTATTGAATAGTATTAGGTTGTATTCAAAAGGTTATGTATGGAGATGGTTTATACTATATTTGATTCAGAGAATGTAATGAATCACTCAGGTCGACATCTTAGAAGGTTTCTTTTATTCCCATATTTCGCCCTTAAGTGGGGCTTCTTCATGGATACATTAAGAAGACTCTCCACTCAATATATGGTGAAATTGTGTAAAAAAATGTGTGGTCCCCGACACATAATGTGTAGAGTGTAACACATAATGTGTCATAATGTGTAGTACTGGAGTGAGGACATGAGTGTTTAATTATGTGAATTGATTATACTATATTTCCCCATTCATAAACCGGGCTGTTGACAATGTAACATGTCACAATTGCCCCATTACATGCCATGTACTTGCTACATTTTCTCAAGAATTATTCACTCTTTTACGGTTAAGTAATTGTTGAACAGTTGCAGCATTTATTTGTATTTCGAAATGAAGTTTATTCCCAGTTGTTTGGGTTAGCTTTATGTTGAGACGCAGGGCTGCTTGCACTGAAGTAGGTCTTATTGTAGGGTGTAGATAGTAATGTTATTTTGTATCGAGAATTTTGCTTTTATATGTACATCACAACTAGTATCAGCTGCGTCATGGTATGGTAATACTATGCTGTAATATATTCCTGTAGAGCATGTTGTATAATGCAGTGAATTGCATTCCTTGACAGCGATGGGACATATCTATTGCATATAAACAAACAATGTCTACAGGTATAATATTCTTTTCCATGTGTTTTTTTAGGTTGAGAGTGTAATCTTTCTTTTTCATATATCATGGGTTGTCCTTGATGTTACAGTGTGATGAATATGTTGCTAAATTTTCTCAAGAATTATTTACTCTTTTACGGCTAAGTAATTGTTGCACAGTTGCAGCTTTTGTTTGTACTTCGCAATGAAGTTAATTCCCAGTGTAGATAATAATGTTATTTTGTAGCGAGAATTTTGCTGTTATATGTAGCTATATGTGATACATCACAACTGGTATCAGCAAACAATGTCTACAGGTATAATATTCTTTACCATGTGTTTTTTTAGGTTGAGAGTGTAATCATCCTTTTTCATATATCATGGGTGGTCCTTGATGTTACAATGTGATGAATATGTTGCTACATTTTGAATAAAACTCCAAAGCGGTTTATTTAGTCAAAGTCACCTCTTCACTTTTCCCTGAATATGTAGATCAAGTGTCAAATTATTGTAAACAATTAAAACTGGCCCATCTGTAAAAGACTAAAGAATGGAAATACTAACTAAGGTTAATCTAGTTGAGTAACTTGGCCATAGGAATACAAAATATATAAACAACAACGATGTTAGGAGGAAGAAGATGAAACACTGTCATTGAATTTGGCCAGAACAGCCAGAATCTGTTTATTAAACAAATACCCCATAAGATACAAGTGAGTATAGATCAATATCACAGAAGTAATAGCAAAAATTAGTGAAAGAAACAGACAGTATAAGATATTAGATAAAAAGTCAAGTAAAACAATCCTAGCGTTGAGTTGAAACTACATCCCACCGACACTGAGATTATAGATGCAATGGAGTGGTTGGGCAATAGAGCGGGGGCATGGCAAACCAACGCCCAATCGGGAGTGGTTAACGCACCATTGACGTCATAGAGGATTTCCCCTAGCGAGGTGGGCGTGGTCGATATAATGACTAATGCTTCAGTTACACACATTCCACAGCCAATTACAACAATTTAAGAAGGTGAAAAACTCACTTGGTACATAATACTCACTTTATTGACCAATGTTAAATGATTTAAATCTTGAGACAGCCGAAAATTGTAAAATTGTAGCTGAGAATTATATTAACAGTTTGTAATCTGCACAAGATATAAAGATGCATTTGATCATTGTTTTCTCCGCATCAATGATAAGTCTGTGCTCCCCTTGGGTCCGGACCTCCAAATAGTCTAAAAAAAGAAAATACAAAGCTTATACAACCATGCAATAATTTATTTTGTTATGGCAATGCAAGTGTGCAAGGGTTGAATTATAATTCAATATTTTGTTTGGCTTGATATTTTGCGTCCCCTATAATTCAATATTAAATTCTTGATTATGTCAGTATAATGACAATACGGTTAACAAAAATACATAGCAATGTGGGGTAGGATTAATAGAAATTGAAATAAAATTAGTGGGAGTATTTTAAGTGCATTTATATACTTCGAATGTAACTATCTCACCTGTGGATCACCTCTGCACGCCTCTGAAGACCTGCTTTGTATCGGGAGGGGCCATTCACATACGCTCTTTCACCTCCTGTGTTGGCAGTTATGTCTTGGTTATTGTTGGTTGGGTCTTGATCCCTAATGTCATCTGCCAACTGCTCCAGCCGTGCATCAACACATATGTTGTGTAGCACACAGCAGGCTCTGATCACATGGCTGGCTTCAACAGGCTCCTTCATGAGGACACCACCTCCATGGCGTGACAGACATCTGCAATGTAAATATGAACAATACTGGTGTCTGTAAAGGGACAGGAATGTAATATAGTGTATGTGTAAATAAGTAGTGTAATGTAGTATGGAAATGGAAATAAGAATGTTGCTAATAACGAATGCTTTTCATATTATCATACCTCCAGCGAGCCTTAAGTTGCCCAAATACTCGTTCAATTGTACTTCGTACAGTGGTGTGTTGTTCCTGGTACCTCCGCTCTGCCTTTGTGAAGATCCTAGTTGATGCAAATGGGATCAGCATATGTGGCGTCAGAGCGTACCTTATGTATTTGAAAAAAAGAAAAATGATCAACACATATGGAATAGTGTGAACATGATGGTTGTATTGCTATATCGATTCATTGAAAAAGGCATCAGAATACTTAAACCATAAGGTGTAAGTAGGGTAATATGTTGATATAGGGTTTTGTTACTAAACGCCAAAATTTGACAATGGGGAGTAAATATGACAAATAATAATGGTATTGAGAGAACTGTGGATATAATCAGTAAATAAAGGAATAAACATTAATACATTTAAATTAATATCTATATCGATATGAAGGTCAGGGATGGCTACAGTTCATGTGGATGGCAAAATACTTCATCCCTTTTCAACAAATCAAAACTGTCATAAATGAACTAATGCATTGGCTTACCCTCCATCCCCAAGAAAGAAAAATTGCCCAGTGAAATTCGTCCTCGACACTTTTTGTCCCAAATGGCTGACCTCCCAAACAAGTTGATCATGGTGGGAGCCAGCAAAACTAGGTTCCACATAAGTTATCCGCTCATTGGCATCACAAACAGCCTGAAAAAGAAATATGACATGATACATTAATTGAGAAAGTCATGATGGCTTTGTAAATAAAGATTAATTAATTAAGTGCATGTTACTATTTACCAGCTGCACCTACATTGGTCTTAGTGAAAATGTTCCTGGCTATTACAAAACTTGGATGTGTAAAGCAGTCCGGCCACTGTCGACAAAATGGTGACGATGCAAAGACAATGCACATCGATAAAGATATATATATCGGTAGCTGCATCGTCTTTGCATTGACAACTAAAATGATTTGACTACTATAGAACTCATTTTCATGCTTCTATATAATACGCACTCTCATCGACTAGGCATGGCTATAGTCATTACTTCCAATGACAATGAACCAACGCAAAATCACTGGAAATATCAAACATGTTTGATGTTTATCGCTACCTTTGATTACACCTGATGAAGCCCAATTAGCGGCGAAAGCTTGTGATTTAATAAATAACAACCATAACAAGACAAGGGTTTATTCCATTCCTTGAACACCAACCACATCACCCACACCGGCAAACCAGGTATACTACGATCCCTCTCCCCCTTCAACTTATCGCTACCTTTGCCAATGCAATTTTTAGATTGCCCACTCATCACCAGTCAACGTCTTGAGGGTACCTAAAGAAGCTTGTATACATACACATATTTTAATATGGCAGTGCTGATATGGTATTGGATGACAATGATCTGATTTTGGAATACAGGAGTGTAAAAGGGATCACCAGACTTTGAACATGTAATGGAGCATGACTCCTATGACAATAGTCGATGCATGAAGAGAGTGTCATGGAATAGAGTTGTGTGTGTTCAAGGTATGGACTCTATGGGTAGTTTCAGACACCTAAGATACAATTAGAGTAGCTGCACTACACACACAGAATGCCTTATTTCATGATTCTGAACACCTATAATTTTGGAAAATCGTCCCCGACTCAATAAAATGTTTATCTATCTATCTATAATTTGGGGCAAAGGATTATCGGTAATGGGCACTCTAAGTAAAGCTACTTTTAAGCTTCAGAATTATTTCCCCAATTACACACCAGTATTTTTGAAAACACATTCACATTATTGGTACTTACCAACACATTCATGGAATGATAGCCATGCCTACAGACGTGCACCGCTTCCTGGGCACTTGGCCTGTGGATGGGTATGTGAGTGCCGTCTATGCAACCCACAACTTCAGGAAAGTTGTGCAGACGCCCAAAAGCTTCAGAGAGTACAGCCAGTTCACAATGAGACTGGAAATAAATAAATATAGTCTATATTTCGTTAGCTCATTTCAATTGCAATGTAGATTGTCAGTTTTTGTCATCACGCCTTGGGGAGAGTTTAAGCTCTAAGTATATAAAGGAACCCATGTTCAATACCTTGTGTTAAGGGAAGAGTCCTTTAATGTACAGAGATTTATTTCCGATAGAAAAAAAAGGTACTAAATTGTCCCCTAATATTATGACAAGCGTAATAAGAGAAAAAAACATACAGATGGAAAGTCTGGTATGTAGTCTGTCATGTGTGTCGAGAGAAATTCTACAAAGGAATCAACACACCGATGGACGGTAGCATTGGATACCCCATGTTGATCTCCTATCGCTTTTAGTCCTGCTCCTGTAGCCAGGTAGCGTAGCGATATGCACACCTGAAACAAGTTGAAGTTTATTGATTTAATACCAAAATAATAATTGAATTATGAATAGTGATTGTTATAATGAGTGTTTTGATGTTTAGTATCGCCGAACACAGAGACAAAAAGAAAAGAATATGTATCTCATTAAATATGTGTGATCTCTATAAAGTATGACATAGCATAAATAACCTCTCTTTTACCCTGTCTTCAGGAGGTATGGCCCCACCACGGCGGCCAGTGGGGAATCCAATATAGGATGGGCTAGCTGCAAACTTGACTGCCAGTTGGCGCACCTGCTCATGGGGTAGGCGGTAGCGTGCAACAAAGTCCTGGGGCCTTTGCCATTCTGTAAGGGGACTCACACGCTTGCGGTATATCTAGACAGTTGAGAATAAAATAATTGTCACATTATATCAGTCTTGGCATCATTAATAATCATGAAAATACCCATTACATGAATGGAAATGATTCATCAAACAATAATATGCTGAAATATGAGATAAATTTCATTTCATTCATTTCTGCCAACTAGTGAGATTGCTTTGTATTTTTATCAAGATATCTTGGTATAAGATATAAGGTTGCAATAGGTATTACAATAATGTGCAAAATGTTACATTGGATATTGGGTTGATAACTTTGGTCAAGAAAGTACAAAGGCTGAGGTTAAATGCATTTCTTGGCTATGGTGATTGCCCATGATCACCAATGATTCACCTATCAAATCTGACCAATACAAGAATGTGTCAAAAACAGTGCCTCAAGTATAAGAAATATACCATTTGGTGGAGCGATATTTAGCTTAGGCTGCCTGTGTAGCTTGTCATAAATGCCTGGCGGCAGATTTAATGTTCGCACCCAAATAAAGGGAGGGTATTCTTTTTTGGTATCCAGTCAAAACGTCCCCACGCGAAAACAGACCTCAAAACGGCCCCCGCTTTTCTATGTGACTACTGACTGATTTCGCTCTGCCACCTACGGTCAACTTGTAGGTGTTGAGTCGGGCTATTACACCTTTCTACCCGATGCTAGGTTTCGGCGGGTAGGTGTGTGGGTGATATGTGGCAATATGCATATAGTATGCTATATTTATTTGTTGTAGTGCGGCTGAATTGAAAACTTGCAGTATGTCCTACTACAAAACGATTTCAAATGTTGTCACTAGTTGTATAACTTCTACCCCTACGATTTAATTATATGACACAGACCATAACATACATGTGTATTCGGTTACAAGATCAGAGTATGGTGGGATACATAGTCCTCTGGTTCAAGAGGTCAAAACACATGTACGAATTTCCATAAGTTTTATAAATATAATTTTATTCAGGAGTCCCTCTGGCGGATGCTATAATATGGCGTAAATAAAGGTTTATAATATAGATATAATTGTATTACTTTGCCCCCCTTGCCTTTTCCTCTTGAATGGGCGTTTGTATTATATCATTTAATAAAATCGCGCGAAATGATGAAAGAATAAAAGCTGGGAGGTGTTGGACCTGTGTACCACAGTATTTAGTAAACTAAGAAATATCAAAGTAACAAGAATTGCGTGAAAAGATTGAAGGATAACAGCTGGGTAGGTGTTATATATATTATTTATACTTTAACTTTACATACTCTTACTCTATTAGAGACAACACAACTAGATGAATTCCATAGTGTTCTATGTATTGTTTATGTAAGGTCTGAATACTTTGTGATGGACAATTCCACTCCATCTCAATAACCCTATAAGTTAACGATCTAGAATTGATCAAATATTGCCTGGGAGTATCCCCTTAGCTCCCCTTCATATTATGCAGTCATTCTCTGTAAATGACATGCAGCTGGGGAGAAGTTGAATTAAAACCCTCTGGGAGGAAACAAAACAATTTGGTTCTCTTGGATATATAGGGGACATTGGTGCATAAAATAGAATGTGAAATAAAGGGGGCCGACATTGGTCGGGAAATGTAGCCCCACGCTGCCGGGATATGTAGCATTTTACACTCCGTCACTTTACATGGTAGCGCATTGGGCGCGGTTTTGACGGGTCCGTTTTCGTATGGGGACGTTTTGACTGGCATTCTCACACCATATGTGAGAAAACAAATAATATATGGGTCAAGTTAACTGTTCCAAGTATATTTCTTCCATCACCAGTTGGACTCCATATATGGCATAGGGATTGGTAACTGAAACCATGGATTTATTTTGACATAGTAATGCGTGTTCTTCATAATGGATTTATTTACATTCCCATTCACAAATCAAAATATTTCATGAGTAGATTTAAAAATTCCCACATCGTTTATAAGTATTTGAGAATTATTCTAACAAGGTCTTTTTCTTGTACTTTCTTAAGATAAACTGAAAGTGGATTTGTATACTAAATCGATGTTTGATTCATTTTAAATCATTGTTGGATATATACTAAAATAATAAAAACATAAAGTTTTCGAAATGATATCTAATTGAATGAAAAATGTAGGCATGTACTAGTCTTAGAAATAAACCTGACAAACAAAAGAAAATGCACTGTATTTGACCCTAATCACTAATGTGATCAGTGATACTTGAGTATAGGCTAAATGAGTTTTTTCTACTATTGGTAATCCAAATCCAGTGATTCTGGGTATATTGCAACTGAGAGGTGGCAGTGAATGACTGCATGGGGATCAATGATTATTACTAAATAATTAGGTACATGTATGTTCAATTTACCTTTTTGGAGCGCACACGAAGACGTCGTCCTGGTTCCTGGCCCTTTTTCCAGTTCAGGTTGTGATGATGAGCACGAGACATGTTCCTTTCATATATAGATTTCCTTAATAGCCTTAGTGTACCATGTGAAAAGACTGGATGTGGGTTGTGCACCGCCCAGCGCCGAAATGAGTTATGAATTAGGTGTGGGACGAAACAATAGACCAAATAGCCGCAAGCACATTCACACATAAGGTGCGACCAAGCTTCCAAACTGGGTCAGTCAAAACGGCCAATTGCAAAAGTGGTCGGGGCATATTATTAATTACATGGGTTATGTTATCAACCCTTCAACCGATGAGAACATTTGCCCACCAAATGGGCCAAATGGGCCGATCAGAATAAATCTTGATTTTTATCAAAGACCCACCAGAACCTCCTTGCCATGTTGGAGAAAATCAGAAGATTCATCTGTGTATGATCGAATTAGAAAGGTTTTGAACTATTAAATGATATAGGTCTTTGTGGATCGGTAGAATATATAGGCCTATGGTATCGAAGGTATGCAAGTAATTGAAATTGATATGTTAGTGCTACTAAACTTTCCTCTCAAAAAGTAAAGGCAATAGGTGAGACTTAATTTCATTATGATATTAGTTACCCCTATTGGGAAGGGGGTAATTTCTTTATGATTATTGAGTGTGGACGCAATATTTGAGTGTGGACGCAATATTTGAGTGTGGACGCAATATTTGAGTGTGGACGCAATATTTGAGTGTGGACGCAATATTTGAGTGGGGACGCAATATTTGAGTGGGGACGCAATATTTAGTGAGGACGCAATATTCAAATTTAGTACACAAAACATTTTAAAAATACTCAACCCAAGAGAAAAATATTTTGACCCGATATTGGAGACGCAATATTGCGTGAACTTGATTATGTAACCCACCCCATGTGTGAATTAAAGTGGCAAGTTGAGAAGTAAGATGCCTCATATGCAAAGGTGCTAATTAAGGGGACCAGCAGAATTACATGGAGTGACCAGTCATATATGGGATAGGGATTTCATGTTTTCTGTCTCCCCTTCCGCTCCCTCCTACTATCCCTCCCTCTCGAACTTTACATTTAACTGACATCAATCTTCGTTTCCCTTGGAAACGCAATCTTCTGCATGAACCGGAAATAAATAAATAAATGTAAACTGATCACTGTTAACGAATTCTTGTTGAAGGACGAACCTCTGTGATTCTCTGCGTGTCTTGGAGTAGTTCTAAAACCCCACGTTTGAATGAGATCTTGGACGTGATTTCATGATTTCATTAGGTTCAGTAGAATGCTCTCCTGTGGACCTGTGCCAAGGAGATCCTCTAGGAAGTTAAAAGTATCAGCTGAAGAACAGCAAAGTCCCGATATGGAAACTTTACCAATGGATCCCGTAAACCCTGCCCACACACAGCCGATTTGCCCCCCGATTGCCCCCCCCCCCCGATTTAGGCCTCCCGATGAATCCTAGGACTTGATTTTCAATCCTGGTTTGTGTTATTTCAAAAACATAAATCAGATTAGGTAAGGGTGGTAGTAATATTTAAGGGGTTATATTACCCCTTTGATATGACAACTAATGGTGTGTCAGTGATTGGACGCCTATTGAGTTAATTGCTTTCCCTGCCCTGAAGTAGGCGTTTGAATGGCATTTTAATCGCAATTTCTGCTGTTTGAAGCGAGAGGCTTTCCCTCAGTTTGGAGGGACTCTCTCAGCTCTGAGCCCAGACTGACATCACCAGTATCTCTTGCCTCATTTCTAAGAGTGTTCCCGTTTCAAGCAGTGGAAACCAGATCTGCACTGTTGTCTTGACAGCGTCCTCAAAAGTATAAGAGGAAATTTTGAAATAGGTAATTTGAGATGGAGAAATGAGTTCCTTAACATTCCCGACCGAGAACACCCTCAGCATGGGAACTTCTCCTAAAAGATAATTCCCAGGGAGTAAATTGAGTTTTTCTTTTCATGCTTTGCGTTGCTATCTAACTGCATCTTCATGCAGCCCACCACGAACATTCATATAATCGCAAATAACATGTTGTTCGTCGTGAGCGAAATGTCTAGGCTATCTCTCATGTTATAAATAATAACAGGAATTTTTCACCGGGAGGTTCAGGCTGTCGATAAACCACATTTGGGTCAGATCGTCAGAAAATGTACAATTGGCAGCTCTACACATTTTGCTAAATTAGAGTGTAAAATGGTAAATACCGGGTATATCTGAGTATATTTGGTATCGTGTTGATTTAAAGTATCTATTTTGCTATGTTAAACTGCATTTTGAAGCCGATTTTAGTGTTAAATGTGGGTTATTTGAAAGGATTGGTGAAGGCGAATTGTACATTTTCTGACAATCTGCCCCATAGACCTGGTAGTATGGCTTTGGGGAAGGGCGCTGGGGGTGTATTTGATTACTTGCAAACCGGTTTTCGGTGTGCGCCACGCTGTTTAATGGCGTGTATGCTGCGTTTGATCTCCAACAAAATCGCTATCGATTTACATGTTTATCTCTAGGTATGTCAATTCGGTTCTTTGTGGACGGATTCCTCAAGGTGTTACGCTATGTCAGGTGAACATGATCCTTGTTCTAACCCAGACATCAGTGTAGATCATATAAACGAGACTGACTCCAACACCTGCCACCACTGGATATTTGTGTAAATCAGGTTGGAAGTGGTGAGGGAAGAATGCTCTCTCGTCAAATTCATAAAATGTGAAACGGATTTGTAAGAATTTTGATGAGTTTTTGTGAAAGATGTACTCTCAGTTACCATTGATATACTAACTAAAGAATTTCTAATTTTTTTCCGTTTATTCCGAACCCGTATGAAATCTAAATTTTGAAGGATTCTGCCCTTTTGATTTTGCTGCAGGGTCCATATTTATATATTTATATATAATTTCTGACGCCAATTCTTTCCTGCTGTGACTTCACTTAATTTCGATCAACGGCGTTCTTTTTCTCTCTGCCAATTTGAATTCAAATTATTCATGAACATATATAAGGCCAGCGGAATATTGATAAATTCATGATATAAATTATTTGGTAAGGTTGTTTTTGTCGTAATAACCGAGAGTGCAATGTTAATAGTTTTTTTGTTTGTTTTTTCAATACAATTAAATACCGGTACTTTATTTACGCATCTCTTAAACAATTACTCATTAAAGCAATAATATAAGTTTAACCCGAAACTGCAATGTTAATGTTACTTAATTGATTGTTGTTTCAGGTGCAAATTAGTGCATGTACACACTTCCCTTTGTAAACTGCTTTTTTCGTGATAGACTGGCAGATTAAGTTTGTAAATGAATTCTAGTTATAATAAAACGAATATATTTCTAACTTGCATTTTGAGGTACCTTTATATTTTCGCAAAACATATTTCATAGCTCTCTGCTGCATTTAGTGGAATATCAAATAGATTCTAAAGCAGAAGAAGGTTAATTATAAGGCTTTTGTTCCTTCATTAATCAGATCTTCCAAATATTTGCAATCAGCAGCTCTACACATTTAGAAATGTTGCTTAATTAGACGGAAAAAAGGTCGAGACTAGGTAGGCCTATATCTTAGTATATTTGATATTGCTTTGATTCAAACAATCTCTTCGGTCATGTTGAATTGCATTTTGAACTTAATTTTTCTCTTAAATTTGGGTTATTTGAGAAGATTGGTGGAGGCGAATTGTCCATTCTCTGACGAATTCCCTCATGTATGTCCCAATATGGTAACATTCATTGTTCTCTGTTTTTTCCCTTTATTCACTACCAGTGATTCAGAGCCCAATATTGACTCAAGCTATTTTTTATTTATTTCCTAAGAACTTGTCACTAATGACAAGTCCCCCTTATACCCTGTCCCCACATGACAAACACGCTTCTTCCAAACGACGGACCGGGGCGCTGACCATCTGCAGGAACCGGAAGTCATCAGTGGCAGCCAATCAGAAGCGCTCAATGGAACGCTCTTCTCAACTTCCGCTTCCTGCCGGCGTGCGCAGCCATGTAGCGAAGCTCGGTACACAGGAGGACCCGCAGGAGGTACTGGCTTACATGGAAATTCACGGAGGCTAAGCATAAAAACATGAAGAGGACAAATATTACGTCCGTCCTCTCTTTACATAACTTGCCATATCAGGGTATCATGTAACTGCTGTTCAGGGCCCACGCACATAAATCTTTTTTCTACCCGTGGGAGTTATTTATTTTAAGCCTTACTGGAACACGAAACTAGTTTAAAGCCTTTGATATTAGCAGTGTCTATAGATTTTCATGTCTAGAGGTCATTGACATCTTATAGGGCGATTGTACTGATGGCATTACATTAAAGCTTCAGTCTCAGTTAAGATTGGCTAAAACATGTTTTTTCCAACACGTGTTATATTTGTATCTATTTGGTACAGCGCCGATTCAGCCAATCTCTTCAATTACGTCAAACAGCATGTTTTACCTCATTCTTGTCTTAAATTCGGGTTATTTAAGTGAATTGGTGTTGGTGAATTGTACATCTTCTGGGGAAAAGCATCCATGATGTCTTATTTTATTTAGTTGTTTTTGCCAAAAGTCAGCATTTATATTTTGGGGGCACGCCAAAATCCTTTCCTGTGGGGATTTCACTTCTTATCTCTCGGTGGATTTGACTGCATATTCTTGTATAAACATATTACAGCTGCAGAATATTGATAAATTCAGTTCATCTGAGTCATAATAATATATGAGTAAATTTCGTAAGATTCTTTTGTCGTAATAGCTGAGAAAACAGCTTCAATAGGGGCTTTGCATGTGCCACTGTGCATGTCTGTTAAAGTGCATGCTGGGATGGATTCTGGTAAAATCTGACATACAAATATTTGGCAGGATTTTTATCGAAATTGCAAGAATGTTTTCATCAATATGATAGCTTTTATAAATGATCTATGAAAACCAAATGCATGATGGGAAAGATGGGGACTTGTCTTATAGAGACCATTACTCCCATAATTCCATGCGAATAAACATTCAAGATGGCGGCTATGCAATTCCCCTATTCTTTCTTTGATCCTTAGGCCTGTAAAATGAAACCAATTTAAAGCCTTTAGTAGTGATGGTGTCTATCATGCATGTCTTAAAGTTATTGGCTTCCAATTGGGCGCTTGCAATGGGGTCTGTTGTATAAGCTAAGGAAAGGAAATTGTGAATACCTGGGTCAGATATTCGGAAATTGCACAATCTACATTTTTGCACATTCTGCTAAATTAGAGTGAAAAATAATAAATACTAGGATATATGAGTTTATTCTGTATTTGTATTGTTATTCATTCAATAAATCTGTCTGGTTATGTTGAACTGTATTCTGAACCTGATTTACGTCTGAAATTTGAGTTATTTAAGAGGATTGGTGAAGGTGAATTGTACATCTTGTGGAAACTTGACCCACCCATATACAATTTGTCCCTATCGTGTGTGTGTACCTATTGTGTGTATAATCTAGTCCTACCAGCTGGAAACTTCACGTAGGAAGGTGAAGGTATTCCCAGAAAAGAAATCCGTTTCAGAGGTATTCATTAATTGTGCAATTTGTTAACCTCTTGATTCATATAGCAGTGCTCCGCTTACATTTTAAATTTCTTCGAGGATTAGAAGATGAATACGTTGGTGTTGTTGTTTAAAGATTTGATTTCATAATGGGAATCTGGGGGGCGTATTACTAACATAGGATCAATCCTACCATAGGATGAGGGTAGGACTAGGATCCTTGTCACAATATAGGATAATCCTAAATTCTGTATTACTAACGCGATCCTACTGGAATCCTACCTAGGACGATCCTACCCGCCATAGGACGATCCTACTAAGTACAAAAGTGATAATTAGGCCTAAGTAGAGTTGAGTTTAACACATATAGAACCATAGAAATTGTCATGGTATATGAGTCTATCCACAAAACCTTTGTCATATGTTTTTGTTTTTTTAGAAATAAGAATATGGCTGCATATCATTAATTTTGATACATAATGATATGTGAAAAAAATAATTTCTTAAAAAACAATTCATGATGATAACACCCTCTATAGTTGTGGTTTCAGAATTTGTTGTGGGGTAGGAAGATGCTACAACTATATAAAATATCGTTGTAAATAATATAGCATGAATTTGGCAAAGATGTTGAATAGTAGAATTTTACATTGTCTTGGTAATGCAAAAATGTTTTGATATTTGCATGTATGTAGGCCTATTCATGTATACATACATGCCTAGCCATGTATAATAATTGAGTATGTATGCATGTTCATATATATATATATATATATGTATATGTATGCATGTTCAAACATGTAAATATTTATGCATATTCATATATATACATGTAAGTATATACAATGCATGTGTACACATATAATATTATATACATGTATACATATACATGTATACATACATACACACATGTATACAGACGATACATACATGCATGTATGTGTACATGTACACTTGTAAAACATCACATGGTATGCATTATAGATACATGTATCATAATTTAGTATATGCATGTTCATAAACATGTATGTATATATTTATTTATTCATGTATGTATACATACATAAATGTATACATACATCACATACATGTAAAACCTACATGCATACATAGTTTATACATACACATGTATGTACACACATACATGTGCATAGATACACATGTATATAGCCTACATACACATGTATGTACGGACAAGTATACATACATGTATATATACAAAGACTTACCCAATACAATTATTGGCGCCCCCTTGCCCCCCCCCCCCCCCCCAACCAAAAACTCTAACTGTTATGAGACAAATTCGAGGTTTTAAGGAGGTTTTCGCTGCCCTATATAAATGCACCACTTTTTAAAAATTGATCGGCAAGAACAGTTGGAGGAAAAATGGTTTCTTCTCTTCAACATGACATCAATTATTGTCATTTATTCACACCCAATTAAGCGTTGTAAGCATGGCAGCAAGACAGTATTTTGGTAGGACACCTCTATAGCAGTCCTAGGATGTAGGACGGATCCTAGGAAAAATCCTAGGATCCTACGTTAGTACAACACACCTGTCCTACATAGGATGATCCTACCCGATCCTATCCTAAATTCCTATCCTACAACGTTAGTAATATGCCCCCCTGGTGTCCACAGAAATGAACGATTTAGGGGATGATTTGGTTTTGCTCCAAGGAGAACAGACCAAGTCGTTTAATGTTCTATCTGGCTGATAAAAAAAGCTGTATTAACGTATTTGAACAGGTTTTGTATATTAAAAAACATCGGATTAGAATTAAGGCTTTTCACCCTAGTTTGTGTTCGACAATCGCAGTTTAAATAACTCTCTGCGGTATAAATATGGTTCCCTATATCCATTGCCTATGTGTAGGGGCTTCAATGCAATAGTCATGTACCTCAATGCCAAAAATGTTAATATGTTGGCACCAATGTGTTCTAATATTGATAGTGCATACGTTGCCAAATCCTCCTGCTCTTCATTTCTGGCATGGTACATAATCCCGTTTACAATATTTTTAACTCTGTGTAAAAAGCCTCATTTCATGTTTAGGGTATAAGTGGATATTGGTTCACATGCAAACCAGTTCAGTAGTGGCAGCTGTGTATACCGCAATTGATAGATTGTTAATCAAAGATGCATTTTCAGTTAACATCGATAAAAAACTAAGCATTTTATATTATTTTTCCCTTTGTTTCTACTCATCGGAAGGTTATATGACCACATTGTAAAGGATTCCCTCGTTTTTTTCTGCAAAGCTTCACGTTTTACAAGATTGCGGACGGATGAATCGAACTTTTAATTGATAAATTCCCACCAAGGGGTGGTTTATGTTTATGTTTTTATCAATAGCATCTTGTTACATTGTACATCATTCTCATCGTATCATAACATTGTATGCATAAATAATACTCTTATAATGGTAGAACCTATGAAATGAGGTTTTCAGGAGTGGTACAGAAACCCCTTCTCCCTTTCTCCCTTTCTCCCGTTCTCCCTTTCTCCCTTTCTCCTTTTCCCCTTTTCCCCTTTTCCCTTTTTCCCTTTCCTCCCTCCTCCTTTCCCTCCCCTTTTCCCCCCTCCCCGCCCTCCCCTGTAGATTGTAGAACCCTTCCCCTCCCTCCCCCAAACCATCCCTCCCCTCCCTCTTCCCAGCCCCTTCCCCATCCCTTCCTCCCTTCTCCCATCTTCCCCCATCTCCTCCCCTCCCAATATCATATAAGGGTCAGATCATCAGAAAATGTACGATCAGCAGCTCTACACATTTAGTAAATTTTGCTTATTTAGATTGGAAAAAGGGTGAGTACTAGTTACATTTGAATATAGTCGGTATAGTCCTGATTCAACCAATCTCTTTAATTATGTCAAACCCCATGTTTTACCTCATTCTTGTCTTAAATTCGGGTTAGTTAAGAGAATTGGTGAAGGTGAATTGTACATCTTCTGGCGACTTCACCCATAAGCAATCTCTCTACCAGAAAGGAATAAATAGGAAAAAGCATCCATGATGGATGGAAATGTACTCTCTTTTTCCCTCTCACTCCATATCTCTTTGGAACATGGACTACCATGACATGCATGCAGCAATACATTAAACCATTCGGAAGAAACATGTTAACGGGGAAATGTACAATCAGCAGCTCTACACTTTTAGTAAAATCTGCTAAATTAGATTAAAAATGATAAATACTAGGTTTATTTGGGTGTGTTTGGTATTGCCTTAATTCAACGCTTTTCAGTTTTGTTGGCAGTCTAGGCTCAGGGAGCCCCTACAAACTGAGGGAAAACATCTCGCTCCAAACCGCAGATTGCCATTAAAATGTCATTAGCACGCCTACTCCAGGGCCGGGACAGACATTAGCACAGTAGGCTTCCAATCACTGACCTCATTTTGAACCTCATTTCTCTCTTAAATCTAAGTTATTTGAAAGGACAGGTGGAGAGGAATCGTCCATTTTCAGAGGGTCTGGGCCACATATAATGATTTCCACTGTACTTTGGTAGCAAGGTATATTGAGTAGTATTGATCATCCAGCCTATGCATGTATTACTTGATGGTGATACAGTTACATCTATGTTACCCATACGACCTTGATGATGCAACATTTCTCCTTTTGCCTTGACACCATTGCCATCTATAGGTGCACGGGGAAACCCATGTTGGACCTTTACACTATTCTGATGACACATGCAATATTTCCATTGAGGAAAAGGTACCAATGTTCAAACGTGGTTTCTCTGTCTATAGGCTAAGAGTTGGAAGAGTCCCTCCAAACTGAGGGAAAGCCTCTCACCCCGAACCGCAAAATGCCATTAGAATCTTATTGTGACGCCTACCCCAAAGCCGGGAAAGCCATTAGCGCAGTAGGCGTCCTATCATGCATGGACATACAATACATTCTTATCTGATCTGAGAGGCTGTGAGCCTAGACTGTTCTATTGATTTCTCACCTTCTTTTACCTTGTTTGTCATCTTTTGCACCGAGCGAGTGAGCGCCCTTATCAACACTTGGAAGGTTATATCAAGGGCGGGAGAGCTTAGAGGGAGGCAGTTTATGACCTTACCCAGGAAATAGAGATAGAAAAGAAGGGAGAGAGAAAGAGACAGAAAGAGACTGTATGGTCTTACCCAAGACCATCTTTTGCATCAATAGATATATTGCGTCCATGATACATTACAAACTTGTGGGTCTAAATGATCGTCATGTAACTATCTGATTAGTGCATGTAAATGATGCATTAGCGCAGTAGGCATCCAATCACTCACTGACCTCATTTTGAATGGGTTTGGAAGTAATCTCTGTTCCTATTTCCAAATGTTAAAGACAGGCGATAATAATTAAGGTCGGAATTATGTATATTTTCCTCAGTGTATAATGCTAACAAACGTGATATTGTACATTGTATATTGCATATTGTTTATTTCCCAAATATTATTTGAGAAGTAAAAATCGTATTATATTGATAAACGTGATAAACGTTGTATAATATTTGGGAAATCTAAATCCCACCTTGTCCCACACACCGATCGAATGAATCTGGATTATAAATAATATAAATAATACAAATATGAATCCCTTCAATGATCGTAAAAAATAATATTCCCATAGGAACTAGTCTGCTTCAATGGTGCCCACCCGTGCGAATTAAAGCAACACATTTTTCACAACTATAATGCTGGCATAAGCAATTCATGGACTTTTAGCATCTCCTCCACCTGCCTATGTTAAAATAACGGGTCAGACCATAGGAAAATGTACAATCACTAGCTCTGCACATCAAGTAAATTCTACTTAAGTTGTATATCAGTGTAAAAGCTATAGAAAACATGTTATGTTCAACATAGAATATGTAACCATAATCCCATGTAAATAGCCATGTGTTTTACATGTTTCCATAAGCAGAACTTAATATTTCTGGTGCCTCATCATGTATTTGGTTTTTATAGAGCATTTACACAAGCTATGATATTGGTTAACAAATCTTTGCATTTTTCGATAAAACAAATAAGTGAGACCTGCAAATCTCCTATTAGACTGAAAAATGGTCAATACTATGTATATCTGAGTATATTTGGTATTGCTTTGATACAAACAATCCGTTCTGTCTATGTTGAACTGTATTTTTAACCTCATGTTTTTTTAAATTTGGGATATTTGAGAGGATTAGAGAAGGTGAATTGTACATTTTTCAACCCCCTCATCCCTATGTATGGGTCAAATTTTCAGAAAATGTACAATCGTCAACTCTACAAATTTGGAACTTCTGGCAAATTAATGTGGAATATTTCAAATGTTATGTATATCCAAGTATCTTTGGCATTGTGTTGACTAAAAGTATCCCTTTCTTTAGTTTTAAACTGCATTTTGAACGTAATTTCTCTCTTAGATTTAAATTATCTGAGAGGATTGGGCAAGGTGGATTGTACATTTTCAGAAAATCTGACCCGTTACATACATACTGTGGTTCAGGAGAGTGCTGTTTCCCATGCAAAAACCCCATACAGGCGGTAGCAGCACATTCTTAAGCTATCAAAGCCATATATTTGGATGGCCTGTGAGGATAAAGAGTAATTAGGGGAATTGTTGGGAGTGGCAAGGCGACGTCGGCTCCCCAGATAACTCCTAATTGGCTCAGTATTAGCGGAGCCTATCTTCTATAAATGTTTCAACTTAATCGTTATATTCCCTGTTTATTTTAGTCCTTTAGATTGCCCTGTGTGATACAAAGTGATAGGTTATCATATGGTTGGTATATATTCAAGATTAAAGTTAGTTAGACAACTTGTGGTGTGTATTTTGCTCTTTTCTTTTGGCCTTTAAGATCTGTTTGATTAAAGTATTAAATGTTCACATCAGGAGGATGTTATTTAGGATATTATATTCTCCAGAAATATCCCTCCTTTTCATGTTGTAAGGGTACTGTAAACGTATTTATTTTCGCGCAGATAAATGTTCGCGCACTAAGTAGAATGACACCTTTTCGCGGGGATTTAAATTCGCGCAGCAAGGAAGTCCCACACAGTGTTTATGCAATACTTATAGTTTTCGCGCAGGATTTATTTTCGCGCACAAAGGTGGTTGCGCGAAAATAGCGAAAATAAATACTGCGCGAACATTATTTGTAATTGCACGGCGCGTAGAACGATTAACGCAGCCCAGTCATCAGAGGGGGGCTAAATCATAAATTTGTAACAATCTTAGATAAATAAAATATCTTTGTAATATCTACAGGTACACCTTCGGGTATTTTCTCATTGGAACTATGCGTTATATATATCAGAAATATTACCAACTTGTTCTCAAACATTAAAAACTGAAACGTAAAATATAGAAATACTGTTCAGACGTCCTGAATGTTAACATCGTTGGAATCCACTTTAATCTCTTTTTTTCTAATGGGATGGTATCTCAAATGCATTTATTTCCGACATATATGGGTCAGATTTTCAGAAAATGTACAATTGGCAGCTATACATATTTAGTAAGTTCTGCTAAATTAGGCTGCATTTTGGTCAATACTAGGTAAATTCGAGTATATTCGGCATTGCATTGATTCTAGCAATCTGTTTGGTTAGGTTAAACTGTATTTTGAAGTTTATTTTCGTCTGAAATTTGGGTTATTTAAGAAGATTGGCGAAGTTGAATTGCACATCTTCTGAAAATCTTACCCATATATATGACTCATTGTTCCGTGACACATCACATTAATGTATGGCGCCGCGATGCCAGAATAGGACAGAAATCCCTCAAGTCACTTTGATTCAAGATTTTAAAAATGATTTGGAAAAAATCCCTTTTTAGATACCATTGTAACTGCTGGGTTATTAAAAGTCATTACTTTGCAGTATTGTAAAAAAAAACGGGGCATATATTGACAATGACACTTGCCAATAAAAGAAAGGTTAAGCATTTGCTAAGAGCAATGTAAACTATTAACTAAATATGAGTCCTATATTGTGTAATTGATCAAAACTGCTGATATCAAACGAACCTAGAATAAGCATATATAACTATGTATCAATCTGAAATACAGACACGCCTTAAGTATAGACATGAGAACTTGTCAATGGCAACTATTTTATGGCAATATGGAAGCTATAAAGGAATAGTTAGCCTCATTTTCCTTCACAGTAAAGCAAACCTATCACAAACAAGTCAAATTGCGAGAGAAGGAGACATCTTTCAAGAGCTGTTTTTTCCTTCTTTCTCCCCTTCAGAAAGATACTATACATTGACGGGCGCCTCTCGAAGACATATAAGAGGAACGTACTGGCCAGTCAGTCCTTTTTTACTCCAATCTCCAAGTAGATTCGTCAAGACCTATAACAAGGTACCTTCAGAGGCAATATATCCTCCAGAAAGATCTCTCTTTTCATGTTTTAAGGGTGTTTGTCATTGCACCGCGCGTAGAACGATCAAGGCAACCTCTGACACTTGGGAGAATTAAAAAAGTGGAGAAATCAGACAACATTTCAACAGAAAGATCTATAGTTTTAACACCTGGCTTCTTTAATTGGTCGGCTTTGAAGTGGTACAGCGCCGCCACTCGGTGGATTTCAATACCACGCGCCCCCTAGCGTCAAAGTGCGTACTGTGGGGGCATGTGCTAACTATCATTCTCTCATCACGTGGTCATGACACGTGGTGCTCCAACTACTACCACTATGATTCATGTAGTATACATGTACATGTTGTACACGGGTGAAACCACCAGAAAATGTACAATTCACCTTCACATGCACTCTAGGTCCAAACCCTCAGATCAGATAAGAATGAAAGGAAAAAAAGAAAAAAAAAGAATGGTATGTCAGCCTACCTCGCTAATCGGTTTCTTGTCCTAGAACTCGGCGTTTTAATGGGATTATTATGACATTTTGCGGTCCTAATGGAATTATAACGGCACTTTGCGGTTTGAGGCGAGAGGCTTTCCCTTCATTTGAAGGGACTCTCTCAACTTTGGGCCTAGACTGTTCACTAATCCTCTCCAATCTTTATTTTCTAAATAAGCAAAGAATGAGGTTCAAAATCAAAATAACTTTTAATATGAGATTATCTCCATGAGATTATCATTGAATGAAACTGGACTCAATTCCATGCCATTTTCTAATCAAACCAATGTCTAATATACTCCTATATATCTAGCATAAATTTAGCATTTTTCAGCCTAATTTCCTAAAAGTGTAGAGCTGACGATTGTATATTTTCTGACGACGTGATCCTAATAGCATCATCTTTGTCAATGTCTTCCCTCCAAAATTATTATATTCCCAGATGACCAAATCAAACAATACATATTAATTCTACTTTTCGACAAAACCTCCCTTATGTACTACTTCACTACCTCAGTGACATGATCATTAGAATTCAACAAATCTATAACAAAAGTATGAAGAAATATTTCAAAAAGTACAAGTTTTTTTCACATAATATATGGTAATAATTTAGAGTTGGTAGAATACCATAATTAGACAACAGCATGTTTGATGAAGTGTTTTTATTAACATATAGTTAATTCGATGGGCTGATTCCAACATTTCTTTTCTAACAGTTAAACCTTCCTCAGGGAATGTCTTATATGTGGGAAATTAGGGGGTATTTCAAAATGGTTACTGGATAATGGTAATATATGGTAATGTTTAGCGCTCTCGGTCTGCCTCTATATGGGTGAAATCGTCAGAAAATGTATAATTCGCCTTCATAGTTCTCTCAAATAACCCACATTTACGACAAAAATGAGCTTCAAAATGCAGTTTAACATAACAAAACATATACTATAAAACAATGCGACACCAATATATTCAGATATACCCGGTATGCATCTTTTTTTCAGCCTTATTTACCAAAGTTTCCTGAATGGTTAGAGCTGCCAATTGTACATATTTTCTGACGATCTGACCCATATATTATACATCTCTCCCCGGCCCTACCCACCATATTGCCCTGTCAGGAAAAAGTCTCGACTACAGACAGCAGTAATCCTGTCAGCGAACATGAATAAATGGTAGCCACTTCAAAGCACGGAGATGCATGTTAAATATTATTTCCTTTCATAAAAATTCTGTGAATGAGGGGCAGGTAGTATAGGGAGAAGTATATAGCTGGAATCCTTACAACCTTGATATCAATAGCATAGGCATGTGCTAATGATCGCCTAAAAACATGTTCTCCCACCCTCCTCCATTTTATAACTTCTTTAATGCTTACATATATTCTGACTCGAATGAAAACCTGAGACTCAATGTGCTTCAACGCCCAGCTATATTGTAAATGGGTCAGATTTTCAGAAAATGTACAATCGGCAGCTGTACACATTTAATAAATTATGCTAAATTAGACTGCAATTTGGTCAATACTATAGGTAAATTCGAGTATATTCGGCATTGCATTGACGCTAGCAATCTGTTTAGTTAGGTTGAACTGTATTTTGAAGTTTATTTTCGTCTGAAATTTGCGTTATTTGAGAAGATTGGTGAAGGGGAATTTTACATTTTCTGAAAATCTGACCCAAATATCAAAGGTAACGGCTGGAAGAGATGGGACAGTCCCATGAAGCCTGTCCACCTCTTTGTCAGCCTGCGTATCGTTTTTGACAAATAAAAGATTATTTTATCTATCTATCTATCTATCATTAAAACTGCATTCTTAGCTATTACCACAAATGAAATCTTACCAGATGTACTCATATTATGACTTGTACGACTAGAGTTATCAATATTCTGCTGCTGTTATATGTTTATACAAGAATTTGAAGCATAATTACCGAAAAAAAGTGCCGCCGGTGAGCGATAATCTTTCTCTTCTCCTTCTATTTCCCAGCTCCTCCCCTTTTTCGATAATTAGAATTTTTAATCATTTATCATTAATCATATTGTTATGCCCTCCATTTAGATTTCCATTTTTATTTGCCTTTTTAGTCTATTTTATTTACATTCGCGGGGAATTCAATATTAGAATAAGAGGTGACGAGGGCTTCCTAAAATGCTCTTCACATTCTCCAGCCATCCGTTCTACCAAATATTTGTTTTCATTGTAGAGCATCAATTTTATCTCAAGATTGGTTCTCCACTTTCCATCTAAATCCCTTACTGGAGGATTCTAAGTTTCTATCTTTTAAAAAGAATTATCGGCCACGATTTCCATCTATAAGCTTAAAGTGAAATCTGTCGTTAAAAGGCAATGCATGAATCTATCACAAGGGTATTCGGAGTTTCTATCTTTGTCTTAAAACCTTTTTATCGGCCACGATTTTAAATATATCAGTTACAAAATTCATGCTTTGCCTTTTAAGGATTCATTGTAAATCTACTAAAATTACATTTCACTTTTTTGTGGTATAATACATGTACATCTATGTAAGGCTCAGATCTTTAGACAAAGTACAATTCAACTTCACCAATCTTCTCAAATAACCCAAATTTCAGACGAAAATAAAGTTAAAAAAATAGGCAAACAGATTGCTAGAATCAATGCAGTGCCGAATATACTCGAATTTACCTAGTATTGACCAAATTGCCGCCTAATTTAGCAGAACTTACTAAATATGTACAGCTGCCAATTGTACATTTTCTGAAAATCTGACCCATAAATGACTAATGTAACTTTACACCCGATTAAACATTATACTTTATTCTTTAACCAATACAAGGATAAAGTTCAAAACACGTTCCATAGTATAAGTCATTCCCCTCTCAGTCCAGGCTCACAGTTGAGAGATTCCCTCCAAACCGAGGGAAAGCTTCTCCCCTGCTGCAGGGCCGGGAAAGCCATTAGCGCAAAAGGCGTCCAGTCGCTAACATACCATTCTAATCTGATCTTAGGGGATGTGAGCCTAGACTGCTCTCATATTAATAAGATAATAATATTAATTACTCATTATAGTACATTAACCTCGTCATATGGGTCAGATTTTCAGAAAATGTACAATTCGTCTTCACCAATCTTCTCAAATAACCCAAATTTCAGACAAAAATAAGGTTCAAAATACAGTTCAACCTAACCAAACATCTCCCTAGCGCCAATGCAATGCCGAATATACTCGAATTTACAGCTGCCGATTGTACATTTTCTGAAAACCTGACCCACATATCACTGATCTGTGATGTGTTACAGGAAAATGAGTCACATTGTCTCAGAAAGTGATATTTTTCAAATGTTTTTCAACAAGAAACCTTGCTCAGAATGTTTTATTTTCGAAATATTCCAAAGATTTTTGTCTATGCATGAAACAATATAGAAGTACTTGTTAGATGGTCTAATAGCGGAACTCCACTATAGGTAAAAAACGGCGCCAACAGGCAAAAACGGCTGTGACGAATTTTTTGCGACGAAATATCTAATCAAGTTAGATATTTTGCAATTGTTGGCAACAAATAAATGTGTTGCCAACAACCTATTTTACCCCCTCATCCACTAGAATTTTTAGTCATGTCGAATTTTCCGAATTTTTAGAAATGTCAGCGACGAATTTTGCCTGTTGGCGCCGTTTTTTACCTATAGTGGAGTTCCGCTATAATGTTTACCATCATTGGAATCTGCTTGATCTCATCTTTTCAAATATGTTAATATCTCATTCTTTGGAACTAGTAACTCATTTTCCTGTGACACATCACATATTACTTCCAAATTGAGCTCGACAATCCAAGATATCTTTCTATAATGGTATACAAGGGTCTTGCCGACAAGGTGATGAGTCACTCTTTCTGCAGGACTTGAAATCAGAAAATGTATTCCTGACAATGTATACATGATAACTATGCTAGTTATGAGATGCTAGACATTTACATGGTGATGTGGCGATAAAAAAGGGACAGGAGATTTGTTGGGTGGGGCGGGGGGTAGTGGTGTTGGGGGGTGGGGGTTTGGCGCGATGGGGCGAGGGCTGGATATGTTAAGGGTCAGATTTTCAGAAAATGTACAATTGGCAGCTGTACACATTAAGTAAATTCTGCTGAATGAAGCTGCAATTTGGTCAATACTAGTTAAATTCGAGTATATTCAGCATTGCATTGATTCTAGCAATCTGTTTGGCTAGGTTGAACTGTATTTTGAACTTTATTTTCATCTGAAATTTGGGTTATTTAAGAAGATTGGTGAAGTTGAATTGTACATTTTCTGAAAATCTGACCCATGATGGGTCAGATTTTCAGAAAATGCATATTCGGCAGTTCTACAAATGTGGTAACTTCTGCTGAATTAAAACTGAACAAATATGAATAATTGGTATATCAAAGTATCTTTGGGATTGTGTTGAGAAAACGTGTCTCCTTCATTGTGTTAAACTGTATTTTAAACGTCACTTTTCTCTTAAATTTGGGTTATTTGAGAGGATTGGTGAAGGTGAATTGTACATTTGCTGACGATCTCTCCCCGATAGGACTCCACTATCATTTCTTGTAAGATTAAGCTACACATATGAACATATGTTAGACGTACAAAGTAAAATAGAACTCTTCTTCTTCTATTTACTATAGCCTTCTACTTTTTCACTCTTATTTCCCTTTCATATCTATATGGAAAAAAATAATTAAGATACTGTTGAAACAGAATAGACATATGTTAGTTGAATCTTGGATATGTCTATGTTAATGAAAATATAACGGTTGGAGTTTATCGACTCCACTGACATTTATTTTTGTTGTTATTTCATTCAAGGCCATGGTGAATAAGGGGGGTCTCCACTGGCTGCGGTAAGTAAGCTCTGCGGTAAGCCTTCCGTTGGTGCTGTGATGGTGAGCAGTGGCGAGGTCCTGCCTACATGGTCAGTGATCCATGTAGGCAGGACCTCGTCATTCCTGTCCACCTACAGAACCAGCAGAAAACCATCACAAGGCTTGCTGCAGAGCTTACCGCAGCCAGTGGAGAACCGCCTAATTCACCATGGATTTGTTCGAAGGTTACCTAATAGAACCTAGATAGAACCTAATGTGACGTAAATCTATTTGATTACTTCAATATAATAGTTAAAAAAGAAAGGTTCCACGACCAAATCTATCATCTATTTTGAAATGCAAAAATAAAGATTTTGTGATTATCATTGTAATGACGAAAATGACCACATAAACATAAGTGTCTTCGTCATGTTCTTTCTAACAAAAGGGTAAATAAATTATATAAAAAAATATGAATGTAGATTACGAAATAATAAATTGTTATTAACGAAGACCGCAAGATCCCTTTAGCTCCCCCTCTCCCCCTCCCTCCTTCCCCTCTCCTAAATCCCTTATTATAAACGGGGACATCCTTGTTATACTTGTGTTTACAAGTAGCAGTCCTAACGACTATGATTATGAAGATTTATTTGCAGATAAACACTGTTTTATGACGAATAATACACAGTGTGGTAAGAAGTCTTCTCCTAGCTTATGAATAACCAGTTCATATAATCAAGATCGGCTGCGAGGTACACATACATATGCTTCACATATAGGTCAGATTTTCAGAAAATGTACAATTGGCAGCTCTACACATTTAGTAAATTCTGCAAAATTAGGCTGCAATTTGGTCAATACTAGGTAAATTCGAGTATATTCGGCATTGCATTGATTCTAGCAACCTGTTTGGTTAGGTTGAACTGTATTTTGAACTTTATTTTCGTCAAAAATTTGGGTTATTTGAGAGGATTTGTGAAGTTGAATTGTACATTTTCTGAAAATCTGACTTATGTAGAAAATGTTAATATTAGAATGTCATGATGCTTTGTAATAATAATTTCTTTCTGCAAATTGTTGCAGTCTTCAGAAATGATATGTAGTATAAGCATGAAAACTATTCTAGAATTTGATGAATAATTCTTGTTATTTTGTCCAACTAATATGAATTCACAACCAACTTGTTATGTTTCAATGCATAGTTTTGTTATGATGTGACTTTTTGTTACTATTTATTCTATTACTGTAGGCAATATATGGTGAAATAAAGGATGTAATAGAATAAATTCGATTTAATCCAAAAGTATTTCTGAATAATGACAATAAGATCAAAAGAAAACGAAACAATGAATATTGATATTGATTTGGGATTTTAAGAACATAAATCTGTCCTTACCAAGGAATCTCCTAGATGATGGATTATTATTAGATTATTAGTCCTTTTTATAAATATAAATTTATTCAGTAGAGGGAGAGGGACTCGCTGTATATCGGGAAAGCTGGCTTGATAAATTGATGTAGTAATAGAGAGCATAATAAACTTGATTGTTGTTTTATTAAATTATCTTTAGCTTTCGGGCGACTTGCCCTTCTTCAGGGGTTAGTGATTATTAAGGTATATTCATTCACGACCTTATCGAAACAATTGAAGTCACATATATATACTATTGTTAATTCTAAATAGTAATAATCCTAATTATGTTGAATATGTTATACACGAATAGCTTCTCGGGAGCCTCGTAAAAGAGCAAGTGCTGATGGTGCATTGTCCAAATTATGGATCTTTTTTTTAATGAATGCTATTTACCATTGCAATGTGTTAGTTACCAAAATATGACACTCAACACACAACTTGGTCTGGTGTTAGTCGTATAAAGTATATACACAGATATGTTAGTCGTATACATACGGGAATCGGCCGTACATGCATGATCTAAAGCAAATGAGGGAGCATGCATTCAAACCATTGCTCAATAATGATACAGACATTCATCAAAAGGTGCAGAAATAAAATCATTTTCATTGAATGTATACATACAAATCAACAATAACCAAATCAATGAAATAGAACAAATATCTAAACATGTTGATCGGTGTATGTAAATGTATAGAATCTAACCATCCAATACTGGATGGCAAATATGTATTTTATAAATCATATTTGACAATGTATGTGGTAACACAATATATATATATATGCATACATACAGGTATACAGGTATACATACAAGAACCGAACGCCTAAATTATAAATCCCTAAAATAAACATATTGAGTTACTGTAGTTGCGAGTAGGTGTGAATCCTAAAGGTAAACTTACTTGGTTTCCTTGCTGGCTCTGGCCGGGAGGATGGCCGTGTCTCCTTGCCCTCTTGATCTGTCGTCCCTTTCTCAGCATTATTCTCTGTAAATGGCTTGGTCGTGACTTTAACAATAGGATCAGTTGTCAGTCCCTTGGCTTGGGACCCGTCTGGTAGGTTAGCATCCGTTGCCTGTGTGAAAGGTGTAGTTTCCATGACACTTGCACTAGCCACCGGGGTTATATCATCGAGTGACCTTGTCGTACGGCGAAGATGACCGACCGTTGTCCGAAGCTGCTGGTAGCCATTGGTCACTTCCCCACCTCCCATGAAAGATGTGTGCTCATGTTCTTTGATCTCTTTCTCCACTTTGTTTAACTTTCTTCTGATTCTGTCCTTTTCATTGTTCCATTCGTCAAGGTCGATTTTCATGCTGTCAATATCCATTGCCAAAGCCCTGACTTCGGTCAGATACCGGCTTGATTCTTCATTGAGGTTACCAATGTCCAGTGTGACCTTGTCCAGCTGGTTCTGTTGTCGCATCTTCTCTCGGTCTATCCGTAAGAGCGAGATATTGAGGTAGCCAACAGTCTGGAAGAGAGGAGTTGTAGATTTGTCAATCATTTCTTGAACCTGGATCCTGACGGAGCCTGCCAAGGTCATGTTATGGAAAGGCCTGCTCGCCAGACCTTTCTTCCCATTCCCACCACTGGGTGAATGGTAGGAAACATTGGCTGGGGTCAGCTTTTCCACGATGGTCAGTAATTTGTCCACATCTTGCTCGAGGAAGCGGACCTTCATTTTGGCAGTGGCCACATTAACATGGCAGCGCTCAGTGTCTGTTTGTAGCTTCTCAACCAAGCCATAAATCTTCCTCTGGGTTGTATGAAACTCCCCGAATGAAAGCTGCATTGCTATGTAATCACTCTCTAACCTCTGTGTTGTGTTCTCTATCATCCCCATCCTGAAATCATTCCATTGAACTTTGGAAGAAATAGTTTTAAAATGTGCCTCCGCAAGCTCTAGGCCAGATTTCTGAGTCTCCATTTTGTTGGCATGATGGTCAAGGAGCTCAGCTTGGGCAATCGTCATTTGTTTGTTTCTGGAAATCTCAAGGTCCATTTTCTGGACAGTTTCTTTAAGTTTGGCTGTTGAATCTCTTTCTCGTTGCAGCTCCAAAGCCTGCTCTGCCACGAGTTTACTCAGGGTGTCATGCTCACCTTGCATCTTTGCGAGATCCTCATTTTGCCGGCGGACCTTTTTGGCCACATTATCAAGCTTCTCTTCCGTGGTTCTGCTTGCCCTGTCCCCATCAGGACGTTGGCCCACACTGTTACCTGGTTCTGTGTTCTCTCTGGACCCAGTGCTACGACCGGCATCAAAGCCCCCTACTGCATGTCCTCTGCTCATTCGCTCCATGTGGAGTTCCAGTCGTCGCACGCGTTCAACCAAATTATCCAGTATGGCCGTTTTCTCCATAAAAGACTTGACCGTCTGAATGAACTGGTCTCTCTCCAATAATTGCTCCATGACAGATTTATACAGTTTGAGCAAATCTGTGTGAAGATTCTGCTGGATTTCCCTCCCGCCATCTGTGAAGGCTATTTGGATTTTATCAGTCCTTGGCACAAGGAAAGTTGTCTTTGGGTTTTGTTTGCCTCCAGTCCCACCTCCTCCTCCTCCCTCTGTATTGGGGGAATCTCCCTGTACATACCCTTGGCTGTCATCATACCTACCACCAGGCTGGAAGCTTTGAACTCTTTGGTGGTAAGGGTTATAGTTAGTATTGTCATTGAGCAGTTGGGCTTTAATTGAGCAGGTCATAATGATGAGCAATATGAATAGCTGGAGACTAAACCAACTCACAGTGGTACCGTACATCCTAATGGAGACAACAGGAGATATCATTGCTTCTTCTTCCTCTTCACCTTGTCTTATTCCACCTACTCCTCCTACTTCTACTACTACTCCTCCTCCAGTAGCACCAGCGATCCTAGCTCTAACTGATCCCTTCATTTCGTCTAAATATAGAGGATAAAAATCCCACATTGGTTTCTGGTCTGAGGAATGTTATTTTCTTTGTATTCGTGGCTAAACTAGGAGATGGTGGTGGATGTGGTGATGAGAATGATGATTAAACCCTTTTTGTATTGGTCCCTGAGCGTGGTGAAGTTGTATTACTGGTTAACCTTCAGTTAGATTAGCCCACTAATTGCGTAGGAGGGGATTGGAGCACGCACTGACAGCGCAGTCCTGCAAGTCAGGCTATGCCAGGAAGGCAGGACTCTCCACCTTTGTTTTTACAAATATCAACAACAATGTTACATTCCTAGTCAAGTGGCTTAATATCCATTAGCTCTAGATATGATCTTCGTAACACTCTTTAACAATGACTATCATATGGCCGCAGTTTATGTATGTCTTTTCCCTGAATCATATACTCCTGCATAGTATAGAAAAGTGTAAAATACAGTTGATGATGGAAAGAAGCAGAGCTCTTTTTCATCATCCCATTGATGCTGGTGCTGGTATGGTCAGATACTAGCAAAGAATTGGGATAATGGGGAGAAAATGATATATATATCCACCACCAGGTAGAGTGGTGCTGATTATATCCTTGTGTAAAGTTTACAACCCGACTAACTGCGTATCAATGAAGGTTTTGTTCCATGTGTTCCTCCTCCTACTCCTCCTCCCTCTACTCCTCCTGCTGGTATTGCTTATATGAGGGAGAAAATCTTTCTTTGAATGTCCACAGGTGTAGGAGGTGCTCTCAATGTAAGAGAGGAGTTGAGAGTTGCTCGCCCATCAGCTCGCCGCTCCACCACTGTCACTTTGTACCTTGCTATAATCAATCGGAGCAAACAGAAACCACTTGTAGTAAAAGCAGCAAATCCTCTTCCTCGGTCCCAGCCACTTGCTCCTTCTCGTGAAGTCTGAGTTGAAATTGCTCTACCTTTGAAGAATGGAAAAGGAGCAGTTCCTTCTTCTCCTGCTTTTCCTCCTGCTCCTGCTCCTGCTCCTGCTCAGAGACCTCTACTTAGTGATAGTTTACATATCCTGGGGCAGGTTCGGTGGGGGTGGGGGTGGGCTAGGCTGGGGGCGGGGGTGGGATGAGTGGGCGGGGGGAATGTTTAATACATACGTAAGTTGGTGTTTGAGGAAGGTAAAAGCAAGGAGTTAGATTGGTCGGTAGGCTTGCTAGATAGCCTGATGTAATCTATCGTCCGAGGAGGAGGCTCTGATTATATACAGACAATTTCCTCAGATGCAAAACACCAGATTGGTTCTCCGATCAAAATCCTCTTAGATGTTATCATCAAATTATTCCCTTCGAGGTTTAAAATATCATCACTAATGACATGTTTCCATCAACACACCTTGTATACTCCCCAACAAATAGGTGTGATTTCCCAATTCCGAGGGCTATATAGCACTATAAGTATATATAGGTAGGAAAGGAGCTTAGCCGGTTGATGGGTTGGTGGTCTAAGAAGCAGAGAGTGAATATAAAGGAAGAGATGATGGAAGGCATCTATCTACCTCTATTGTGGAGAGTTCCACTTGTGTCCCTGTGCTGAGGGAATCAGTTTTACTGGGATGGAGTCATGCAGAATGCATACTGATGGTAGATGGAGGCTTTGTGTTGTTTAGACACAAGATGGCATACACCTCCCCTCTGGGAATTGGAGATTTTTATATTATTGGCGTGCAAAATATAGCAAAGCTCCACCACCACCCAGAATCACCACCTGTATGAAATACTGGTTAAAATATTTATACTTTACTAGAAGTCGAGGATTGGGCAATAATGGAAATATTTTTAGAGGTCCTTTTCAGTGATTTTATGCAATATTTTTATATATTCGTGACTGGGTTTTTTTCACTGTGAAATGGGGTGATTCCAATGTGATTACCCGAGTGTCAATGGGCCGTCAAGATGTACGAGTCAGCAGCAGTTATCTCAGACAGAATCCATCCAACCATCAGTGACATAGGTCCACTGCACTCTAATGGATTGGTTGAATGTGGAGGGTGTGGGTGGGTGGGGTAAAAAGGGGGAGTTGCTTCAGGACCCGGAGGGAATATTAAATTAGCCCTTGTCTCCTCCTATAGAAGCACTCCGCTGCTGCTATTACATTCGTCCCTATGTATTTCAAGCACAGAAAAGTTAATCTCCTTCTCAAGAAGAGTTCAAAGCTGGAGAAGTTGCTCCTAGGGCTGATGGTCGAGCAGCTCCAGCTGTAATCCCAGGGCGCTGCGAGTGCTTACAAATTGAACAGAAATCTCACGAACGGACCATCGTCGTTGTCGCCCTCATCAGGTGCTGCTCTCCCTTCGTGTATACAATGGACAGAGGCCAGGTACCTGCAGCGAGAAGAGAGAGAAAAAAAGATAAGAAAAATGTATTTCTTGAAGGTATTTTTGTTGCTTTGATACAAAGAGGCAGGTCATTATGAGTTGGGTCGATGGTGGATGTGGTTTAGGATATGAGATTTACACTTGAATGGCCTTGCACCTGCCTTACCTGTAAGCCTAGACCGACCGATTGAGGCCCACATTATATATATGTGATGTGTTAAAGGAAATGAGTAACAAGTCACAAAATTGATATTTTCCAAAGGGATCTATTTACAAGATCTCTTTGGTGGAATGTTCTCAATTTTGGAGGGTTTTGTCTTTAAGTCATGTAAATACATGTAATAGTGTATTAGCTATATCCTTGTGTTCCGAGGGTTGTATTATGCAGTACATTTAATTGCATTACTGGTAATTGCCCACCCGGAAATATTACAAACATTTCTTAGATGTCCTTCATGTTTCCTATCATTGGCATTGGCTTGATCCCATCTTTTCAAATATGAATATATCTCAAAATTATTTTTTTTTGCGACTTGTGACTCATTTTCCTGAGATACATCACATGTAATGTGTTAAAGGAAAATGAATATTAATTATTTTATTATTATCAATTTAAATGCGATGAATCGGACACTATTGAACATATTTTCAGATACCTAGATTGTACTATATCCGAAATGATCGTGTCTTAAAGGCCTCTTAGCATTATCGTCAGTTAACGACTACGAGGGCTTTATGATACGTGGGTTGGTAAAGGGTCAGATTTTCAGAAAATGTACAATTCATCTTCACCAATCTTCTCAAATAACCCAAGTTTCAGACGAAAATTAAGTTCAAAACACAGTTCAACCGAACCAAACAGATTGGTAGAATTTTCTGTCTCAAACGTGGCTTATTTGAGAGGATTGGTGAAGGCGAATTATACATTTTCTGAAAATCTGACCCATAAATTGATCATATTCTACCTTGAGTCAGGAACGAGGTGAATAACAGACATCCTCCCTCATCTTTGTGAAATGGGATGGCACCCAATTATTCCCATATACTGGATAATAATTTTAGAAAATAAAATAATTGTACATTTGTTAATGGCTTATTTACTGTAGAGGAACATCAAAGTTGCGGTCGTTTCATTAATGAATGAACTATTCTTTGCTTCTTTGGCTACTCTAAACGTATTTATTTTCGCGCAGATAAATTTTAGCACACTAAGTACTGTACTGTACGGATTTGTACTGTACGGATTTAGATGTTTATAAACAGAGGTGGATAGTAGAGAATGTAGGATTACGTTCACGTAAACTAACATTGTTATAAAAGGCATGCAAGTCCTTCTTGATAAGATCGATACATCGATAAATATTGTCTTACAGTTTGATTGTCAAATTATCATTATCCTTGATGCAATGTATTGATTGACTGATGTTTTTACTGTTGGGGGGAGGGGGGACGGCTCAGTAATTTAAATTAATAATATGCTTCTCTAGATTATCTAGAAAATCCGACATGACATTGACAATTGACATTCCATCATCTCTAACAGTCGGAAGTCTCGCAATAATTTGCAGAGAACACGTGAAGTGACATTGTATAGTTAATGAAAAATAGAAATAATTAGAAATGAGCCTGGGATTTCTCTGATTATTGTTATATTGGGGTATTTTATCTGTATAACTATTTTACATCGCAATATCATAGCAAAGGATCCGCCAGGAAGACCTCAAATGAGAGGCAGGCATCCTATTCTGGAACGATGTAGAACGAAATTCAGAATAAAAATACAATATATATATATAATGCAATGCCAAATATACTCGAATTTACCTAGTATTTGCCAAATTGCAGCCTAATTTAGGAGCATTTCCTAAATGTGTAAAGCTGCCAATTGTACATTTTCTGAAATCTGACCCTTATGCGCACGGCGCCTCACCCATACTGTTTAATATCATTTTTTCTGATATATATTTTTTTTCCAGTATTTTCTTATTGTTTGTTAACTACTTACTGGACAATGTGAAAAATAGCGAATACAATATTATACTTTTGTAGCACATCAATATTGCATCAGAATTTCCCAGCATTATTTTTCTGATATATTACTATGTAATACCCAACGCTTCTCTGTAAGAGCACGACGCTATACTTGTGTTTTTAAAAGTGTTTTTAACATTGATTTACTATAACTGCTTAGGCCTCACCTGCAGCGCAGAAACTTTTCTTTTCTAAATTACATCTTTGTCTCAAACGGACGGTTATTAGTATGTCCAATGTTACATGTTGTCATTAACTAATTCTTCTTTTATTTTATTTTATTGTACCTTTTCGACTCTATTTTATATAACTTGCTACTTCTGTAATGTCAACCAGTGAAGTATGCTTTTTACAATCTAAAAAACATAGAAATCTTTTTTAATATCAGGCAATTCTGAGAATAGCATCAGCGATGTAATGTCTTTGTACCTGAATAAAAATGTTTTCAAATCATATCAAATCAAATCAAATCAAATACCAGACCAAAAGATTTCCGTCACCAATTTGTCATCATGTTCTAATTTTATTACATGATAACCTCCCAAAACATGTTGTATATTAATATGGTCCTTATGTAAAAATAAGGGTGTACCAGTGACTATTCTAAAGATGAATAAGGATTATTGGTAGATGTTCGTTATGGACATATAGACTCTTGATAATGTATGATATGCTTCTTCTTATTGATGATGCAATTTACGTGTATATCAAGGTAACGTTTATGTAAAGATAGACCATAGGCTGAACATATCATACATATATGAGAGCTTATAATAAAAATTAAACAAACAAACAAAAAAACATCCACTTGTATATATATATATATGCATTTTTCCATTTACGAAAACTTTATGTATGTGATTTTTTAAACATAGACGTTCATGATGAGTGTCATATAATAGATTAACTAGATTAAATCTACACAATTGTTTCTGTCCGAGGGCGTGCATTTGATATATTGCAAAATGTTCCAGTGACCGGTTTGAAAAGATGGTCACAAATGTATGTTAAATACGATTTAATAGAATAGATATTGAGTGTTAGTATGTATGCTTTAGCAAAATAATGACATTCGCCCATGTCCAATCTAGAGAAGCAAAAGGAAGGGAAGATAATACTGTAAACGTATTAATGTTAGCGCAGTATTTATTTTCGCTATTTTTACGCAGCTTAGTGCGAGAAAATAAATCCTGCATGAAAGATATAATTATTGCATAAAGGTGTGAGACTTCCTTGCTGTGTGAATTTAAATCCGTACAGTACAGTACTTAGTGTGCTAAAATTTATCTGCGCGAAAATAAATACGTTTAGAGTAGCCAAAGAAGCAAAGAATAGTTCATTCATTAATGAAACGACCGCAACTTTGATGTTCCTCTACAGTAAATAAGCCATTAACAAATGTACAATTATTTTATTTTCTAAAATTATTATCCAGTATATGGGAATAATTGGGTGCCATCCCATTTCACAAAGATGAGGGAGGATGTCTGTTATTCACCTCGTTCCTGACTCAAGGTAGAATATGATCAATTTATGGGTCAGATTTTCAGAAAATGTATAATTCGCCTTCACCAATCCTCTCAAATAAGCCACGTTTGAGACAGAAATTAGCTTCAAAATGCTGTTTAACACAACAGAACTGATATTTAAATCAACGCGATACCAAATATACTCAGATATACCCAAAATATATATTTTTGTTAGCAGAATTTAGCAGAAATTACTAAGAATAGAGCTGCCAATTGTACATTTTTTGAAAATCTGACCCATATAACTATCAAACACCCAACGCCGAACTACTTGTATACATGAGTTTATTCCCTGATTAGGCCATGAGCGGCGTGTATAATGATAATACTTGAATAAAAGCCTAGTCCACTAAGCCGATTCTCATGCGATTCTCACCGAATTTAGTGGAAAAGAGTTGTCTACGGTACAAAATCGCATGAGAATCGGCTTAGTGGACTAGGCCAAGACACAGGGGTTGGAAGAAAGGCCGACGTTTGTTTTATTAAGCTTTTGACATCGTCCAAGCGTCGATGCAGTCATTGGTGAAATGCAGTTGGATTATTAATTAAATTATTAATTAAATTATTGATATAAATTGGTAATTGATGAGGATAGGAATGTATGAAAGTATGAAAGTATAATCTAGGCTGTTCTAGCATAGTATTGAAAGTGTTTCGCCCCTACGGAGATCGAAAAAATAATTTATCCATTCTGAATTAATTCTAGTTCATCTACTAAAAATAATTAGTCAGAATGTATAGAGTTGTCTGCCCCAAAATGTTAGACGGTTAAAAAATGTGTGGTAAAATGATGAGTAATACACAAAATTGTAATTCGTCAAAAGAACCCTCTTTTTGATGAAAGATTTGTATTCGCTTGAGTATATTGAACAACTCTGGAAGCTACCAGTTGTCAAATATTGTCTTATACGTATAATTATTATAAAGACTATTCTCTCTATGTTAGATAATCTCTAAAATCATTGTTAAAAGGCTTAACAAAATCATATAACCTCACTCATCCAATCTGATCAAAATTATGCTTTTTCACTTGAGTCTCATGAGATTATCAGGTATTATGAAAATGTGCTCAAGACAATTTATTTTTTAAAAAAGTTTCGAATGTAAATAATTTTTTTAAATGGAAATGGTGCAGGCAATGTGGAAGTGAAGTGGCGGTCTATAGTTCAAAAAAAAAAGTTGCTGATGCTAGAATATTAATTGTGATCCGTTTTAGGAAAATAAGTATTTCTATATTTTAAGTTTGATATTTGTATTTTTGAAAAAAAAGAAAGTTTGCAATGTTTCTGGATGGGTAATTACCAGTAAAGTAATTACATATAGTCCATAATAATAGCCTTCAAGGAGGCACGGATATATCAAATACAATGTCCCGAAAGTTGTAACATGGATTCATATGACTATGAGTGCTAAATCCCTAAAAATCGGAACATTTCAATAAAGAGATCTTGTGGAAAAAACACTTTGAAATATATAAATCTTGCGACTTATGACTCGTTTTCCTGAAACCCATCACAATTATATAATCTGAAGCCTTCTTTCTGGAACCTAAGCAAAGAATAGCATTGTAATGATGTGATGCTTATGGAAATAAATCAATCAAATCAAATCAAACACAAGTGTCTGTTTGCGTCCCTAAGCAATAGCACTTGTTGGTCTAAACATCTTTCATTACACTATGCAGCCGCCCCTAACCTCCTAATGGACCTTTTAGTATTCCTTTCACATGGTTATGACTCATAACAATAATTTCACAGATTACATGAATCGCTAAGCACGTCTGGAAAGCGTTAAAGTGGGGCTAATGAGCCAGGTTGGTCCTGGCTTCCATGATGGCTTCTATTTACTCCATGGAAGCCAGAATCCTATTTTATTGAAAACATCCCATTTAATGCTAACTATTCGCTATAGTTAGATTAATCAAAACAACTCAATTTCTTTTACATTTATCGTCTTGGCTTATATTCAGGCTAAAGGAAAGCCAAATTCTTTACATATATTGACGTGGTTATTTTTATGTAGTATTTTTATACAGCACATCTTCTCTAATAACGACAGTTGAGTTGTCGATAAACAAGTACATTGTACAATGAAGTTCTAATAATCAATGGGGGAATTGCATGTGCCACTGCGCATGTCTGTCAGAGTGCATTCTGGGATGGTTTCTGTTGAAATCTGACATACAAATATTTGGCAACATTTTTATCGAAAATTGCAAGAATGTTTTCACCAATATCATAGCTTTTATAAATGATCTATGAAAAACAAATGCATGACGGACAAATGGAGGTTGGTGTCATGGACACATGTATAATACATGGCTTTTGACATTAGAACATTGATAAATATCCCATGCTGAACATGGCATGTTTTCTATAGATTTTATACTGTACCATTAATCCCATAATTCCATGCGAATCTAGATTCAAAATGGCGACTATGCAAATCCCTTATTGATGACATTAACATTGAGATATGGGCTCACAGATGATAATCTAATACAGGACATTGATCGATAGAATATATAAAATTGTTCATAAATATTCATGGATGGATTCATTTATAATTCAATGAGGCCATTACATTTTAATAATAGCTAAGAAGCTGATTTTCTCATAATATTTTGTGGTTTAGATCTTATAGATCCATTATTCGGTAAGTGTTAGAATAAATCACTCTTAGCAATAGTTGGTAGCATACAACCCTAGAAGTTAGTGGGAGACCAGATACAAACGCTGAACTGGTAACACATCACACAACAATAGATGGTAGTATACTGCCCAGGGGTTAGTGGCCGGAAGATCAGCTATAGGAGCTAACTAAACAACCTGGTAACATATCATCCAGCAAAAGATGGTAGTATACTGCCCTAGGGGTTATTGGAAGATCAGCTATGGGAGTTGAACTAAACAGCCTGGTAACACATTATTACAGCAATAAATGGTAGTATACTGCCCCAGGAGTTAGTGAAAGACTAGGTATAGGACCTCAACTATACAATACAGCAATAGATGGTAGTATACTGCCCCAGGAGTTAGTGGAAGACCAGATTATAGGACCTGAACTATACAATACAGCAATAGATGGTAGTATACTGCCCCAGGAGTTAGTGGAAGACCAGATATAGGATCTGAACTATACAATACAGCAATAGATGGTAGTATACTGCCCCAGGAGTTAGTGGAAGACCAGATATAGGATCTGAACTATACAATACAGCAATAGATGGTAGTATACTGCCCCAGGTGTTAGTGAAAGACTAGGTATAGGACCGAACTATACAATACAGCAACAGATTGTAGTATACTGCCTCAGGAGTTAGTGAAAGACTAGGTATAGGACCTGAACTATACGATACAGCAATGGATGGTAGTATACTGCCTCAGGAGTTAATGGGAGCTCAGAGGAGGATGACAAGCTATAGGAGTGGTACTAAGCCTGGTAGAACATGCTACTAACAAAGAATACCCTCAATCAATCACCTCAACAATTAAATATTTAAGCGAAACCAAATATGTTTATAGTGAAACAAACGAATTTTCCCCCGATTTGTTCGCTTTTGCCAACAGTTTCAATAGTGTACATAATTTCTCAGTTCAAACAGAATTCAAAGGGCCTGGATATACATTGTGCTTGTGGTCAGACCCATTATATATATGTATATAATGTCCCCCACTGGTACTTTAACAGTAGAGTCAGGGGAACCTATCATATTGCTTTTACTGTGCTGGCGAGATGGAGAGCAATGAAAGATAGATGGTTGTAAATGGGATGTCGATTCTCATAGATGTATGAGTGCAAGGTACAGTTGGCAAGGCGCACTTGTATTATTTCAGGTAGTGGAGTGCACCACCCAGTGCTCTAACTCATTTAAGAAGCACCGTTTATACATGGTTGTTCTCCCTTGCCCTCCTCTCTCTACCTCCCTGTCTCTATGTCTCCATATCTCTCTCCTTCTCTCTCCATATCTCTCTCCCTGTCAATCTCCATATCTCTCTCCCTGTCTCTCTCCCTGTCTCCCTCTCTCTCCATATCTCTCTCCTTCTCTCTTCATATCTCTATCCATATCTCTCTCCCTGTCTCTCTCCCTGTCTCCCTGTCTCTCCATATCTCTCTGCTTCTCTCTCCATATCTCTCTCCCTGTCTCCCTCTCTCTCCATATCTCTCTGCTTCTCTCTATATATCTCTCTCCATATCTCTCTCCCTGTCTCCCTCTCTCTCCATATCTCTCTCCATATCTCTCTCCATATCTCTCTCCTTCTCTCTCCCTGTCGCTCTTTCCCTCCCTCTCTCTCCCTCTCTTTCTCTTCCTGTATCTCTCCTTTTCTCTCCATATCTCTCTCCCTGTCTCCCTTCCTGTCGCTCTCTCCCTCCCTCTCTCTCTCCCTTTCTCGCTCTTTCTCGCTCTTCCTGTATCTCTCCATATTTCTCTCCTTCTCTCACTCCCTGTCGCTCTCTCCCTCCCTCTCTTCCTCTATCTGTCCATATTTCCCTCCTTCTCCCTCCATATCAGTTCTCTCTCCCTCCCTCTCTCTCCCCATATCTGTGCTATCTCTCCCGATCTCTCTCCCGCTCTCTCTCCTCTCTCTCCCTGTCTCTCTACCTCTCTCTCTCCCTCCCGATCTCTCCCTGTTTCTCTCCATATCTCCCTCTCTCTCTCCCTCTCGCTTCCTACCCCTCTCTCTCCCTTCCTCCCTCTCCCTCCCCCTCTCCCTTTCGCTCTTTCACTCTTTCTCTCCCTCTCTCCCCCCTCTCCCTTTCCCTCTCCCTTTCCCTCTCTCTCTTCCTCCCTCTACCTCTCTCTCTCTCCCCCACTCTCTACCTCTCACTCTCCGTCGCTCTTTTCCCTCTTCCTCTTCTCTCTCTCCTGATCCACTTGGTGATGATTAGGGTCAACCTCTGAGGAGGGTGTGAAATCCTAACTACCTCAACTTCTTTTATTCTGATCAATCTTATCATCTAACGATGAAAATATCTCATGAAGAATAGATTTTAAAAAATGAAATAGCATAGAAGTATATGGAAGACCTTTGTTTTGGGTTTTGAATCGTGATAAAGTATCTAAAATCTAAAAGAAAAACATCAATTCGAATTCATGGGGGAAAAAAGGGGAAAATTCGATGGGGATTAATGGTAAGTATAGCGGGTAATACACAGGCTTTATCACCCACTGGTTGTGGTTTGAGTACCAATGCTGTAGGCTATTGCGTTCCATATTACCTGCTACCAAGGTATAATAAATAGGCAAAACTGCCTGATGGAGATCCCGACGTTCCATACCAGTCTAGGCCCAAAGTTGAGAGAGTCCCTTCAAACGGAGGGAAAGCCTCTCGCCTTAAACTGCAAAGTGCCATTATAATTCCATTAAGACCGTGAAATGTCATTATAATCCCATTAGAACGCCTAGTCCTAGGCCGGGAAACCGATTACCGAAGTATGTGTCCAATCACTGACATACCATTCATATTTGATCTGAGGGTTTGGACCTAGACTGGAACTTGGAGATCGCATTGGTACTTCTGTAATTCTTATACATTTCCCGATATTTATAGCATGCAAATCCCCTACTCTATCAAGTAAAAACAACTATACCAGAACGAGTATAAACCATATGTGATGTGTTTCAAGAAAATAAGTCACAGGTCGCGAAATTGCTATTTTTTAAGTTAACTTATTCACAAGATGTCTTTCTGGGAATGTTCCCATTTCTAGGGTGCTTAACTCTGTTTGTAGCATGAATAGATGTACCAAATATCAGTGTAATAAATATATCCATGCATTTCTAAGGCCATCTTAAAGAGTATATTTAGCTACTTTAGTAATGAATGTTCGTCCAGAAACATGTTTTTAAAAAAATATGAAACATAAAATATAGAAATACTTATTAGATGTCCTACTGTTTACTATCATTGGAATCCGCCTAATCTCCTCTTTACAAATATGATGATATCTCAAAATTCATTTTGTTGCGACTTGTGACTCATTTTCATGAAACACAGCACACATATAATACCCCCAGTTTAAAACTCCTACGATCATCCAATGAGAAGACCCCAACCTTTAAAATAGGCTTCCCTAGCGCACCCTCTGGCGGTGGTAAAACGATACAGGGTTGCTGCACCTTATCTCAGGTGCCCCGACCTTCACACATACTCCTGATAAGAAGTGAAAATACGGCCACCTAAACGAGACAGTGCTAAATTTTTCAACAGCGAAGATGACAACTTGTGAAGAATAGGCGAGTAGCCAGAATGCCACTTTGAATCCCAATTTGCCAAAGATTTCTAGAAATGTGCCACTCGGTACAGGTATGATAAAACGTAGGGGGGTCGGATTTTCAGAAAATGTACAATTGGCAGCTGTACACATTTAGTAAATTTAGCTAAATTTAGGCTGCAATTTGGCCAATACTAGGTAAATTCGAGTATATTTGGCATTGCATTGATTCTAGCAATCTGGTTGGTTAGGTTGAACTGAATTTTGAAGTTTATTTTCGTCTGAAATTTGGGTTTTTTGAGAAGATTGGCGAAGTTGAATTGTACATTTTCTGAAAATCTTACCCAGCCTGAGTAGAGTTGTCAGAAGGCATCATGATATATCCAGGATGCCAGAAGAATCCATGATAAAAACAAGTTTAATGTCTATATTTCTTTGCTATGGATTGATAAAAGAACGAGAAAATATACACACTGTACATTGCGTCTAAGTAGGTATTTAAAATAGTATTACTAGATACTATCTCAACAAACTGTACATTATAAAATGATAGAACTTTGTTAAACAAACCAGGACTATGTAAAAACAAAACCTAATATCAAATTGCATCAAGAAAATACAACCAATGATTACTTAACTATATTATATGTGATGTGTTTCAGGAAAATGAGTCATAGGTCGCAAACAATAGATTTTGAGATACCATTATATTTGAAAAGATGAGATCAAGCCGATTCCAATGATAGTAAGCAGTGTAATAATCTCATAAGTATTTCTAGATTTTAAGTTTGATATTTTCGTCTGTGGAAAAAAAAAAGTTTTCAATATTTCTTGGGGTGAATAAACAGTAAAGTAACTAAATTTAGTCCATATGAGGACCTTTAAAACTAAAGGATATACTACATAGATTTTATTTGTCAATAATATAGTAACAGGTACATTTGAGAAGAAAAATGACAAATTGGTCCACTGACTTCTGGGATAGTCCCAGTTCTTGAATTTTCAAGTAACATCATGTAATATCCTATTGGTGTGACTATCATTATTATATAAAGAGTAGTTGTTATAATATATCAGGTCATCAGAAAATGTACAATCGGCAGCTATACTACATATTTAGTAAAGTCTGCTACATTAGGCTGAAAAATGGAAATACGTACCAGCATTTTCACATCAGCTATCGTTTACTTTGTATGTAAAACATCAAAAACCAATTTTGTCAAAGGTTGAGATAAACTGGGTGGTTTGATTTTAGATATTTAACATAATATGCGTATGGCGACTGCATATATATCCATGGGTGAAATCGCCAACAGGTGTACAATTCGCTTTCACCAGTTCTCTTAAATAACCCAAATCTAAGTAAGGTTCAAAATACAGTCCAACATAACCGAAGAGATTACTTGAATCAATACAATACCAAATATACTCAGATGTTCCTAGTATTGGCCATTTCTCAGCCTAGTGTAGCAGATGTTCCTAATGTGTAGTATAGCTGCCGATTGTACCTTTTCTGATGACCTGTGACACATAATCTACAATTACTTTTTTATTTTCAATTTTGTAAGCATAATTTATTGTATACTAAATACTATTCCAGGAAGCAACTAATACAAAACAGGGCCCTGCAGCAGGTATTGTACAAGTCGTGCATAATCAGGAGGTGAGGTTATTAATCCTTTTAGTCTCAGCTTAAGGTGGTTATATCCCTTGGCCTATTCCAGGCAGTAACTAATACAAAACAGGGCCCTGCGACAGGTATTGTACAAGTCGTGCATAATCAGGAGGTGAGGGAACGTGTGTAGATAAGGAGTTAGTTTTATGTCTTTGTTCTCTCAACGTGAACGCAAGTGGATGACTTACAGAAATATAAAGGGTTGCCCCGCTCCTCACCTACATGTCGGTATTTCTCATGCACGGCACACCATGAGCTCCGCCAGGCGGTTGTAATTTAGTTTTACTCGCCTGGAAGCATCTCCCAAGTTAATGGGTCAAGTCATCAGAAAATGTACAATTCGCCTTTACCAATCCTCCACAACAACCAAAAATTTACCACAGAAATGAGCTTAAAAAATTAGTTTAACATAACCGAACAGATTTTTTAAAATGACACAACAACAAATATACTCAGATATACCCAACATTTAATAACTTTTTAGCTTAATTTAGCAGAATTGACTAAATGTGTAGAGCTGCCAATTGTATATTGTCTGAAAATCTGACCCTAATAAGAAAATGTGCCTCCACCGCCTCAAGGGTTGTATTTTGGGGTTTTATTCACTTGGGTAAAATAACACAGCTACTTTTTAATGCCCAGGTGTGGTTTTAAGTACCTGTGTGTTTTTGTAGTTTACAGAAAGAAGACCTGTTCTTGAAAAGTTGCTGGTTCATTTCTTGTGTCTTAGATATATGATTTATCATGTGTATCTAAAAGTTTGTTGGGTTTTTTCTCAACAACACACTGGCAGAAGCTGTGTGTGTTCGTCTTACTGCACCCTTTGGTCAAGCTGTGAGGCTTTCCTGGTTTTCAGTGGAGTCGATGAACTACCTTTATTTCTTCATTTTTTGTATTATTCATTAGAGGCCTATATAATATTTAAAACAGTTACAGAAACAAGCAATATTCATCGTTCATTAACAGGATAAAGTCAAAAACATTTCCTGAACTGTAAATAATGTTGTATTGCATAATGTCCAATGCTGACTAAATTACTTTTTTAAAATATATATATATAAAACCAACATGTATATGCATTCTGTTTCAAGTGTATCTCAGTTCGATAACAACTTTTTTTGTTTATATGAAAGGGAAATAAGGAAGTAGAAGAAAAGATATAGTAAATAGTAAAATATGAGCCACTCATGAGTCGGTGGTGAGTTAATGAAAATCAGAAAAATCAAAATGTTGATGGTGAGCTAAAGAAAATCAGAAAAGAAATTAAAATACAAGGGACACGACATTAATGTCATTAGAATTGTATGAGCCTCGATGGCAGCCTATATGTCGAATAAAACCTTTTAAAAACAAAACAAAAATATGAGTGAGAAAAGATTATTGTGTTTACATAAATTCTTCCACACAGTAAAGCAAAAAGGTGCAGCATTACTTAGTTAAGTGGAACTAGAACTTAAAACAGGAAAATGTCCCTTAAGAAAGGCTCATGCTTTGGTTTGTGTCGAAATAAACCTCAGTCAGGTAGCTTTTTGTGTCGCTCCATATAGTTCAACCGTTAAGTGTTTGAAAATTGCCTGTCCTATTTATACATACCATTATGGCATTATTAATCATAATTAGTTACTATTTTTTGTTTTATAATTTTACACCAATCATGAATCTCAATTATCACAGCTCCCCTGAAATAGATCATTTCTCACAGGACATAAATTAATTCGAAAAACAAAAATTGGTTTCATTTTCAAGCCTACGCCTCCTCCTATAGCTTGTATAAATGTTTAAGGCCCAACTAACTCACCTATAGCCTAACTGCCTGCCACCCATTCGTAATTCAACCAACTCAGCAGGGCTGCTGGCACCAATAGTATAAAGTGGAGGAAGAAAGCAATGGGAGACCAGGCATGTAGGATACCTCACCCACACCTCTATCAATGTGTGCTATGTACGTGGATTGATAAGAATAGCAATTTCATTTCAGTCTAGGCGGTTCGGAGAAAAGCATTGCGAACCATTTTAGATATAAGAGGATCTATTTGTCTTTTATCTTTTCTTTTTTTTTGTATCTAGGAAGAATTTCTGCAGACGCGAGGAAAGGAAGACTTATTAATTGAGATATTCAACGTATTTATTGCACGAAAATGTGAGAGTCAATGTCCGCTTAGACCATGGAAATGGCTTACATAATAGATATAACGTGACCAATTATAGGTTATTCAAACTAATGACAGATAATTGTTAAAAACTCAATAGTGACTGATCTCGATGACAAGTTATAAATTTCTTTCTTTTTCTCTAGAGATCTTTATGGAAGAACATTATGAAATGATGATAGGTGGTGAATGACAAAGTTTGTGAAATATGTTACATATTATTGATGTAAAATTGAGGATCAGGAGCATGATTCATTGCGTACATTGATAGCATAAGATATTTACACAATTCATAAATTAGGTACACAATTCCCGGAAAAGTCTAAACAAAACAGCAAAAATCTTATTTAAAGCTACACTCTCAGTTAAAGCTTCACTCTTAGCTAACGTCGATCAAATTCTGAACATTTTCTACTTTTGTCCCATTCTTTTCCAACCATTTGACCATAATTTTGGAGGATTTTGTACAGAGCTTCTAAAACGTCCTCATTTGTATTTGGAGGACCCACCCGAATCCATTCCTATGATGACTTCACTTATTATCGCTCACCGGCGGCCGTATTCTCTCGGCGGATTCACTTCAAATTTTTATATCAACATATAACAGCAGCAGAATATTGATAACTCCACTCCTATAAGTTATGATATGAGTAAATTGGTAAAAAAAAATTGTCATTATAGCTGACAGTTCAGCTTTAACATCGGTGGAAAACTTTCTACTTTTTGTCTGTTCTAAACTTCATTAGGTTTTGTCTGATTATTTTTGCTACAAGGCTTCATAAATGTCCACATTTATATTTCGGGGAGCCGCCGAAATCCTTTCCTGCTGTGACGTCACTTATTATCGTTCCCCAGCGGCCATTTTCCCTCACTCGATACGATTTCAAATTCTTATAAACACATAACAGGGTCAGATTTTCCGAAAATGTACAATTGGAAGCTCTATACATTTAGGAAATTCTCCTAAATTGGGCTGAAAAATGAAGAATACCGGGTGTATCTGAGTATATTTGGTGTCGTATTGATTTAAACAATCTGTTGGGATATGGTGAACCAAGTTTTGAAGCTCATTTCTGTCTTAAATACGGGTTATTTGAGAGGATTGGTGAAGGCGAATTGTACATTTTCTGAAAATCTGACCCAACAGCAACAAGAGAGAAACTATATTTATGTTAGTTATTTGTTAGTTATTAGTTATTTAGCTAGTTATTCTAAATATTCTTGTTCAAAAGCATATTCCATCCTACATAGACGAAATAGCAAAAACTCAGACATTGAATACTATGGGAAATATTTCCAAATTGCCTCATATTCTTATGAAACAATCTAAATGCAGTTCTGTAGCCCAAGGGATTCACCTGGTTTATCGGAATCTATTACCGACCCTCTTATCCCCAAGCCAAGCCTCCTCTCCGCTAGGGAATCCTGGAAATTAACTTCTAAAAGTAGATTCAACAGCGCCACATCTGGTAAAATGTGGTTTAGTGTTAAGAGATTAAATGGGAGTTATATTAGTAGTGTCAGTAACTTAATTCCTACCAGAAAAAGACATATATCACCATTCACTCCACCTGCATATATCTGTACCTCCAGAAACGTACATGACGGTTACTTAGCAACAGATTTGCGCGGTAAGATGTCATCCAATGAAAGCTGGTTTCCAGGTAACTAATTCTTTTCTTATTTACTAATAATCTGACCTATAAGACTTTGATAAAGAACGAGAGATTTGTTTTTTAGGATTTCGGTTACTTCGTTTTCGCTCTACACTGGGTAGCCTAATAATTATAGTATGCCAAGAAATGGGAGGCTTTCCGATTAGATACAACCTTTAGGTTATTTCTTATTGTTTTGCATTCAAAGGAATTAAAGGGCTGTAGGCCTAATGATTGAATATTATTCTTTTATGTATACTCATGACTCTTCTCGACGAACATATATCACTTTCATAATGCATTCGACATAGAGGTAGATTAGCTTTTTAGAGTATGTTTTATTATTAACTTTAAAGTTCTCAAAATTTCTGCAATTCATAAAGCATGCATCATTCTAGGTTAACATTGATGAGAAACTAAACGTTTTCTTACGTTTCTTACGTTTCTTACGTTCTTACGTTACGTTTCTTACGTTTCTTTCCTAACCACCTGAAAGTCGTTTGACCAAAATTATGGAGGACTTTATCTCCATATTTATGTTTTTGCGACTCGCCGAAACTCATTGCTGGCAATTTCACTTATCTATTATCGCTCACCAGCTCTCAACCTCTCTCTTTAACTTTAGCTTTAACTTTAGCTTTAACTATATTTGTATTAATTCAGCTTCTCTTAACTTGTCACGTTACCATAGCATTTCCCCGCTCCTGGGTAAGACCATAAAGTGCCTTTCTCTATCCCTTCTTCTCTGTCTCTATTTCCTGGGTAAGATCATAAACTGTCTCCCTCTCAGCTCTCCCGCCCTTGACATAACCTTCAATGTGTTGATAAGGGCGTAAAGCAACTAATCTCACTCCCCATAGCATTTCTTGAGAAATATGCACCTAACTTAACCCCTGGAATCAATAAATCAGGCATCAACCAATCGCAATTGAAAATTGAGATGACTTTATAAATAGACTCTAATGGGCCATGACGTAGAATACACTATCTTTCACCCGTAATTAGAGTAAAAAGCAACTTTAGATCATCCAGCATTCCACTAAAATGGTGGTAATATTCCATAGAAGCCTCCAGCAAGCATTAGGACTAAATGCGAATTGTATACATACACACACATACATACATGCTTGCAAGCCTGAGGGAATAATTCACATTGTAGAGAAAAAAACTGTTTGATCAGCATATTTTTACCACCAGAAATACAAGAGCTAATGAAGAAATACAATGCTGTTGAATTCTTTGACCAGCATTCGGGGTGTGGCATGGTGGTGATATATGAAGGGAACATGTGGTAGCAAGGATTTTTTCATACTTTCGATTCATTTCACTTAAGGGAACCACACATCAATAGGGGGTTTGCATGTGCCGCCGTCTATGTCATGTGTGGGATCTGATGCGATAAATTCTTTACATGCGCTGAATTTGCAAATTTGGCGGAATTCTCATCAAGTAATCAATTATTGTTATTCGCATCTTTTTTTCTAACGAATGTAGGTGTGAGGTTGGAATTGGCGATAGGAAAAAGGAGCACAAGCACTTAAAATACACTACTCTACATAGCTATCTGTCTATCCATCGATCTATCTATCTATCCAAGCATGCATGTATGTTGCAGTCACATAACAGCGAATAACAGTAATAGAAGATGGTAGAAATGATTGATAAATTATAGATATATTGATATATAGATACATAGATGGATAGATGGATGGATAGACAGGTGGATAGATGCATGGATAGGTGGATGGATAAATTGGTGGATAAATAGATATGGATAGATAGATGTATCGATCAATGGAAAGATAGATAGATGGATAGATAGGTATATAGATAGATAAATAGATCAATAGATTGATTGATAGATTGATAGACGAATGGATGGGTTGATAGATAGATAGATGGATAGATAGATAGATGGATGGATAGATAGATAGATAGATAGATAGATGGATAGATAGATAGATAGATGGATGGATGGATGGATAGATAGATTAATAGATAGATGGATAGATGAATGGATAGATAGATGGATAGATAGATGGATAGATAGATGGATAGATGGATAAATAGATGGATAGATAGATGGATAGATAGCTAGATAGATGGATAGATAGATAGATGGATAGATAGATGGATCAATGGATAAATAGATAGATAGATGAATAGACACATAGATATGTAGAGTAGAGTATTTTCAGTACTTCTGCTCGACACACTTTTGGCTCTTTAAAGAACTATGTTATTTTCAAAACTGGGACTGAATTAAAAAGCGGTTTACTTCAATTGTTTTATATCAATTAGTCTGAAATCAGACTTATGATGCTAAATGGGACTGTCATGACACACAATTCCCCAATAGGGGATTTGTATATCTCACTGCGCATGTATATTACAATGCATGCTGGGATGGGTTGAGTTCAAATCTGACATTCAAATATTTATGCCTCTTTTAAGTAACTACAATCAATTCCCGACCATAATATTGTTGTCGCGGATGTCAATATTCCAACACTATATCACATGTCTTTTTATTTATTTATTGTATGCACCTACACTGTGGCGCCTCTCGGCTTCTTACAAGAACCGAGGTGTTCAAAGCTAGAATTCCCACCCAGCATTCCTGAGAACAGACCTTTGCTTTGAAAGCGCCGTCTCTACTGTGGGATGAGTAGGACCTACCACCAGAATGGTCTGGGATGTTCTAGTTCTTTGACTATCTCATAAACCTGCAATACTCTCGCTGTATATTGTCATTGAATGGATACCGTCGTGCAAATCCCCTGTTCTCCTTTTTTTTATCAATGTCAATTATTGGAATATCAATGGCAATTAACATGTAGTAATAAATATCTGTGCTACAAAAGGGAAATACCTCTCAGTTCTGTGATTGGAAGAACTGGTTTTCATTGGTGTCCCTTAATCAAATTATTTATTAACTTTATATTTTATGATGTCTCATAAAAGAACAGGTGATAGATTCAATAAGAGCTTAAAGAACAGAAAAAGTCATATTAAACATATTATGTTCTTTTCAAATCGGAGAGACATACTCAGACCAGGCTCAGAGTTGAGAGAGTCCTTCCAAACTCAGGGAAGGCCTCAAACCGCCAAATGCTATTAGAATCCCATTGAGACGCTCACTCCAGGGCCGGGAAAGCCATTAACGCAGTATACGCGTCCAAACACTGACATACCATTCTTATCTGATCTGAGAGGCTGTGAGCCTAGACTGTATTGAAAATTCATTCCCTGAAGAAGGACAATTCAGTCCGAAACGTCGGAATCACCAACCACCAACTTTCGTCTGTATATGGGTCAGATTTTCATAAAATGTACAATTCAACTTCGCCAATCTTCTCAAATAACCCAAACTTCAGACGAAAATAAAGTTAAAAATACAGTTCAACCTAACCAAACAGATTGCTAGCGTCAATGCAATGCCGAATATACTCGAATTTACCTAGTATTGGCCAAATTGCAGCCTTATTTTGCAGAAGTCACTAAATGTGTATAGCTGCCAATTGTACATTTTCTGAAAATCTGACCCATATATATATATATATTGCATCAAGATAAAACATCATAAATTAAATCACTGGGTTTCTGGTTGTGATGTACTACTTCACTAACAATAGGGGGATTTGCATGTGCCACTGCGCATGTCTGTTACAGTGCATGCTGGGATAGATTCTGTTGAAATCTGATATACAAATATTTGGTAACATTTTCATCCAAAATTTCTGGAATAGAATGTTTTCACCAATATCTTACCTTTTTATAAATGATCTATGAAAACAAAATCATGATTGGAAATAGTGGGGCTAGTGTTATGGAAAAAAGCATAACAGAAAGATATTGACATTAGGGCATTGATAAATAGTCCATGCTGAATATGGCATATTTTCTATAGATTTTATACTGTACCATTACTCCCACAATCCCATGCAAAGATTCAAAATAGCGGCTATGCAAATACTGTATTATTCAAAATAATTTAGTTGCCACCAGGATATATATGGCTCCAAACCGCAAAATGCCATTAGGATCCCATTCCAATAACTGACATGCCATTCCTATCGGATCTGAAATGCTGTATATAAAGGATGTATAAGGTGTACGATGGTTATTTACGATGAAACAGAGAAAAAGCAGACTTTTAATTAACAACGTATGAATGCAGTGGGGAGATGTTATCCTGAACTACATGATGCACATGAGTTGTCGGCTGGCAGGGCTTCAAACATGGCAGCATGTGGGTCAGACTTTCAGAAAATGTACAATTCAACTTCGCCAATCTTCTCAAATAACCCAAATTTCAGACGAAAATAAACTTCCAGATACAGTTTAACCTAACCAAACAGATTGCTAGAATCCATGCAATGCCGAATATACTCGAATTTACCTAGTATCGACCATTTCTCAACCTAATTTAGCAGAATTTACTAAATGTGTACAGCCGCCAATTGTACATTTTCTGAAAATCTGACCCATATACCCAGTGAATGGGTCAGTAAGTAAGAAGCCACCTCAGGAGCCACTACAAAAGCCACCAAGAGAAGCCACTAGTTCATGTTTGTCGGGAGTCACATAACTCGTGTTTGAAACATACACACAGATGGGAATCTTCCCTCTACTAGCCAGCCCCAGATATGTTAAATCAGTTTTTACCTCCTTCTGCTGATACTCTCACTTTGTTGGTTAGATATGAAAACAACATGTTCCCCTGAGATAGATGATATTCTATCAATTGCTTGTCAAAGGCCTAAGTATAATGTATATCTGTGTTTTCCCTCAACCCCTTGGCTCTGATTCAGGTCTATGTATTGGTACATAACTCATGCTAATGATGCAGCTGAATATCATCAATTCTTATCATTTAAGGGCGGTCTCCACTGGCTGCGTTAAGCTCTGTGGTAAGCTCTGCGGTAAGCTCTGTGGTAATCCTTGCGATGGTGCTGTGGTGAGAAGTGGCGAGGTACTTGCCTACATGGCCAGTGAACCATGTAGGGAGGACCTCATCATTCCTCTCCACCTACAGAACCAGCACAAACCATCGCAAGGCTTACCGTAGAGCTTACCGCAGCCAATGGAGACCACCCTTTAAAGATGATATGTCATAATCAAATTCTTATCGCGCTCAATGGACTGATACCGATTTGATATGAATAATTCTGCAGGAGTTCTGGGAGGTACCAACCAATAAAATATGTATCAAAGTAGATGCGTATCTTCGCAGGTGTTTCATAAAACATGTTAGCCATGAATCGCTGAATAAAAAGTGTCACTATAAGTCCCAGGCATCATATATATGGTATCCAAAAAGGCAGGCTGCGGAGTTCATAGCCAAGGTGTGTCTTTTTTCCATCAAGCATACTGCGTACTATACTGCAGCGGACTGGTTGTAATCATATGTGATGTGTTACAGGGAACTGAGTCACAAGTCGCAAATATTGGATTGGAAAAAGTGGATTCCAATGTTAGTAAGCATGAGGACATTTAATAAGTTGTTATACCTCATTGTGTCATAATATATTTATGTACCTAAAATTCTAATTATTAATGGTCATATGCCTATACCTTCACCGTAGCTCCTACCCGTATGGAGCCTACCTCTCTACTGATTAATGCTTACCTGTCATTGGTTGGGTCGCACCTCCAATGAGGTGGAGGGGCTTACCAGGTAGGTAAGCCTCCCTCCTATATAACCTGGGTTTGACCCACTAATTAGTCAGTTACCTTTCTATATTTTAAGTTTGATATTTTTAGTTTTCAAAAAACAGTTTGCAATATTTTTGGGTAGACATTTAGTAGTAAAGTAGCTAAATATACTTAATAAGATGACCTTAAAAATGCATGGATATATATTTAATACACTGTCTTGAAATTTGGTACATGTATTTATGCTACAAAAACGTTAAGCGCCCCAAAAGTGAAACCATTCCCACAAATTTATCATGTTAAGAAACTTTGAAAAATATCAATTGTTGTTTGTTTGTTTGTTTAACTTTTATTCATCAAATGATTGCGTCAGCCGGTCTCCCCCATTTATTTTAGAAGATTTACATGCCGTGCTGGATTATAAATTGTTGTTTTTTTTTATTTGAAAATTGTTTATTCATCACCAAGGGTACAGAACTTAAGAAATTAATTTGACGAAAGGGCGACAAGCTTAAATCACATCCGAGAGATTAAAGTATCAGTTCTGTTATGTTAAACTGCATTTTGAAGCTCATTTTCGTCTTAAATGTGGGTTATTTGAGAGGGTTGGTGAAGACGAATTGTACATTTTCTGAAAACCTTACCCATTAAATGGAAATCACTATGTAAATCCGTACCTGAATACAAAATCTTATTATAAAAATAGAGATAATATGCTAATTTAACCTTTTGAAATAGTATATCTTATACCTATCGTATTAGGAATTTTGTTTTTAGTTATTGAAATCGATACCATATCAATAAGTAAAATAGGAAATCAACGTGATCAATATTGCTTTTCAAACTGAAATACAAACATCTTTCCCACGCTTCTATGTGAAATGAAAACCTTTTGCATTGTAATGAACGCAGCAATATAAACAGGAAATGTCATACTAAACCTGACATGTGATATGTTTCAGAAAAATGAGTCACAAGTCGCAAAAAATGGATTCTGAGATATCATCATATTTTAAAAAGATGAGATCAAGCCGATTCCAATGATAGTAAACAGTAGGACATCAAATAAGTAATTCTATATTTTAAATTCGATATTTTTAGTGATGTAGCTAAATGTACTCTATGGGATGACCTTCGAAATACAAGGATAAATTTGATACTCAATCTTGACATTCGGTACATGTATTTATAAGACTATAAACGGTAATACTCTAAATATGAGGACATTCCTAGAAGAGATCCTGCGAATAGATCACTTTGAAAAATATCAATGTTCATACAATAAACAGGAAAGTTATGCGTCAAATTAACTTTCGAAAGTGGCCATAAATAATGAAAGCCACTTCTCATAGTGGAGCATATTGCGAATGCTTCAATGTTTATATCCTGCAATCAGCATGGTGTTAATTCAAATAATCCATGTTTTCCATATCATTACACTACAACGATCGTGGCACCCTGTAGCGAAACCCTTTATGATTCAGTCAAGATTTACGCAATATTACACCTGTTCTGGCGATTAATTTCCCCTTATCGAGATCAAGCATTTGGCGGCTAATACGTCGGCAGAATGAAAAGCTGTAGAATATCAGACAGATTTGCTTACAAAAGCAAAACCAAGAGCACCTTTTGGTAATTGTGTTTTCATGTCAATTGTACGCTTATAGCTCTGGTGTGGCATTTTAGGTCCAAAATGGGTCTGGAACCACTGGCAGTGGTCCAGTTCTCCGTCTGGGGCGTAGTAGTAGGCCCAGCGTGAGGTAGTATTGATGTGGTACAACGAAGCATGATCATTGATTGAAAACTCCAACGCTTTTCATATCATCAACATCCATATTTTGAAATATCAGAAGAACATCACCCTAAAAAATTGCGGTGATTTGAAGACGAATGGATTTGTACCAAACGGATTGGGTGATTTGTAGCTGTTTGTTTCCCAGCTCTTGATAAAATATATATATATATATCCATTATGGGTAAACATGAATAGGAGTTTTTATTTACCTAGATAGTTAAAAACTCATATTCCCCATTTCTAACTTAAAATACTCATATTTCTAAACAAAAAAAGAAGCGCATGAACGTTACCCTAAAGGATTGCAATGATTTGAAGACGAAATGGATTGGGGTATTTATATTTGTTTGTTTCTCTTGACAAATAAATCCATGGGTGAACAGGAATATAAGCTTTATCTTCCTCTGTCTCATTCTTATCTTAAAAGACTCTTGTTTCTACGCGAAAAAAAACCCTCATGATATGAGATACAGGCTGTCGTAGCAAGGTAAAATACATACTTCAAACATCATACAATACTGGATGATGTTTTTGATTAAAACTGACATTTAGAGCGATGCAGCAAGAAATCCATAAAATAGGCCTGTAATTCATCTTATCTAAGCAGCGTTATGAACATGGATCATGGACAATTTAATGCTGAGGTTTTTGCTCGAATATTCTAGATATATGTTCATATATAGAACCTCGAGGGGTGGTCCCATCATCAGGGGGTTATAGAGATCATCATTGATGACCTGAACTTGTGGGCCTCCTGCCTCATACAATAGATATCACTCAGGATCAATGCACCCATCTCACACACTCTTAAAACTAGTGGTACAATAATTGCTCCTTGTACAGTATATACCTATTCATACCAGTTCCCGTTTAGGCACCTTATAGGGGGATTTGCATGTGCCACTGCGCATGTCTGTTAGATTGCATGCTGGGATGGATTCTGACAGAATCTGACATACGAATATTTGGCAAAGTTTTTATCGAAAATGTTTTCACCAATATCATAGCTTTGGTACATGATCTATGAAAACCAAATGCATGATGGGAAAGATGGGGATTTGTGTGATGGAAACATGTATAACACATGGATATTGACATTATAACATTGAACAATATTCCATGCTAAACATGGCATCTTTTCTTTAGATTTTGTACTGTACCATTAGTCCCATAATTCCATGCGAATCGAGATTCAAAATGGCGGCTATGCAAATCCCCTATTACGGTAATAAACAGCACCACTCATCGCCTAAAGAAGGGCGAGTCGCCCGAAAGCTAGTGAACAACAAAGAAACATGTAAAACAGTACTTTATTATTCCACCCTGAAATCATCAAACCTCAACAAACACCCTCAATATATATAAACAGAGACTCAACCCCACTCTAACATACACAGGTAATTGTCCCTAAACCAAAAGATGCATTGAACACACTTTCTAGCTCCAAATGCAAGTCCTATTCTATTATAAGATTCTATAAAGAAAATCATGTTTTTCCTGTTTGTTTTTACTTGAGCATTTACAGATGGCCTTCTACTACTAGCCTCTGGGGTAGTATACTTCCCTCTAATAGTAGGCTACTTGGGCATACCAACACTGTTTATTAAACGTGCATAATGTCTGCCAAAACCTGATGAAATAATGAACCCTTATATATCAATCAGGCAGTCTGCTTATGCAGAAGTTTCCCTATGGAACGTCAATTCCATTTTACATTAACGCCAAAAACAGAAGTAAGTAAAGTTGTGTTTTTTCACAGTGTCATAAACCTTGAGAAGAAGAACCCAAGGTTTCTACCGTGAACCCTCATTTCTAATAGTGTACACTTACCCTTTTTAATCTCTCCTGTGCCAGCATGTATAAATACACTCATAAATTTCCGAGGTATAGTCTTCTTTTTCAATCTACCGTTTTTAACAAACTTCAAGGCTGTAACATTAATCCATGCCAAGTCATATCAGGCTTTCACTGGAAGGGTGCGGTATTGCACGAAGGTCATGATATAGGAAAGGCCAGTGTATCCATCTACTCCTTATGTTCACCCTTTGATGGTTTGTTTTTGTAAATCTAAGAGACCTTCCTGGCACTATGAAACCATCCCCGCAGAAATAGTTTCTCCTAAAGAATGCAGTTAACCTTTAAGATGCCTTGTTGACGATGGTGGTAGGTCGATGCCAAGGAGGAAGTCTCTTTTGCCAGATCAAGTCAATATTTTGCTGGTAATGGCTAGTCTTCCAGATTACTGCCAATCATGTTACCAAATACTCTCTGCAATGGCTGCAGCGTTCATCATCATGATCATCATCACTTTCCCTTTGTTCAAGCGATCGCGGAGTTTTGTTTGAAAAAGGCTTGATTAAATTGAGGCAAGTTCGCGTTGCAGTAATCCCATTCAATGGTGTAGACAATATAGTTTCTACTTCCAATTGGAGACAGTTATGATAATAAACTCCCCCGAGACATTGAACGAACTTGCACTCAAATACAACAACGAGGTTTATATATTATAATGAATTTATATATGGTTCTCCAAAGTTTGAATGTTCTATCTAGAAGTATTATTAATTTTCGAAAAGTTAGAAGCTCCAGTTTTGTTGACTTCCACTGTAGTTATTTATCCCCACAGGGTAAAACATATGTAGAAGGCTCCAAATGGTAAAAGCTCCCTTGACCATCGGCAACTAGTCACTTTAGTGGTTTGATGTTGTTGCTTGCCAATCGCTTGCTTGCTATCAAACTCCTTGAGGCGTTAACACTACTGCCTCCTCCCTTCTTCCTCCAGATCTCCCTTTCTCACTCCCTACCATCGTAGGTAGTCGTCACTTACTGTAGAAACGGCTCCAGTCCTCCTGGCGTAATCCATTGCCTTGCCATACCCAACCAGCAAAATCTCTGGTTGCATTCGAAAACACATTTTTCTCCTGAGTGCTCGCAACATGTAGTAAAAGATCACTTCTCCGCCAGGAAAAACAAAGCCCGAAAGGTTATACGCCTCTATTAAGATCGCTTTGAGTACTTTTGACATTTGAAAAGGGTAAAAACAAACAGTGAATTCCATGCATTTGGGAGATGGTTTGGAAGGTTGCCGCTAACTTTGTCTAGTACACCCGAATGCAACCATTGCTTGCTTTCCCAACCGCCCAGCAGATGTCTCTTGCAGCAAGTTTGCTGCTTCCATTGGCTCTGATCAATCAATGAAAAGGGATGAAAATCGGGCGGAGAACCAGCTGCAACGGGGGCCAATCTTCTCCCGGTGAATCAGGGATTGTGGAAAGCCAGAGGTGCCGGGGGTGATCGCTCTGTGTTTGCTTGAAGTGGCCGACAGGGCAGAAAAGGTCAAGCTGGACAGATCAAAGGGTCAAGGTTGACTTATCTTCAGGTGCCCAGATACAATACATTTATTAGCGTTATTAATACGACGGATCTTGTCTTCCTTTATGAGAAGATAATATTATTTCAAAAGGCCATGAGGTGAGGATGGGTGTTGAATGCGGTCTAATGAAGGTTCGTTCGATCTCCTCTGCAGAGCCTAGTGTTAAGGATTGAGTGTTTGTATCATATAAGCTGGCCTAGAGGTGATTAAGGTGATTCTACTTTAGAGGAAAATGGATTGAGAACGAGGAGCAGTTTCAGAAGTTTCGTGATGGGAGGGACATAAGGGACAGAGCGGACTCAGATACAAATAAAAAAAATGAATTGTATTGAATTGAACTTTAAAGTTTTACTCTCAATATACATCAGTCAAAAGTTAAGATTTTCTATTTTTTGTAACGTTCTTTTCCTATCTATCGAAAGGTCATTTGATCATATAACTTTGGGGGATTTTTTCCGGTTATTTTTGCTACAGGGCCTCATATATACCTCCGCATTTATATATTCCTACATTGCATTACCTACCGACGAATGAAAGAGATATATGTTAAAAGAAAGAAAGAGGTTCAGAAAAACATTGCGGGAAAAACGTATCATACCATCTCAAGCAAAATGTTTCATTTCACAATTTATTTTTGATTCATAAAAATGCGACGTAATTCACAAAAAAGATACGGATACGGTTACATAATGTTAACGTAGCAGTGTACATTTTATTTTTTTTGCAAAGCTTTTATTCAATATTCCTGCCATCTCGGCTTCATACAGAATAAACATTTGTAGAAATCTCGATAAGTAATATATAATAGCGGAACTCCACTTCAGGAAAAATGGCGGCGACAAATTTTCTTGTTGCCCACTGACAACAGTTCATTTCATGTTTGCAATGAAAACGCAAATGGGGGAGTGTCAGATGTGTTGCCACATTCTCTGGGAACTGTTGTTTCTGTATGGATATTTGTTGCAACAAATTAGTGGGCAACAACAAAACTAGTCGGCGTCGTTTTTCTCTCTAGTGGAATCGCCCCATAATATAAGCAACTCTGGTTGCAGTGTACATTAATAAGCAACTGTTATCATTACAACATGTGACCAACTTTATACTTGTTAATATTCGATTTAAATCAATTAAAAACTAATGATGACCTTATACACAGTTGTCTAACTATGCCCCCGTTACATTAAACAATCTGCGAGTAGTTTTTTCAGTGTTAATATTGAGCTCGCAGATTGTTATGCAATAGGGGATATGTATCGACCTTATTTGGTATAACAGAAGAAGAAAATACATTGACAAAAACATGGATTCATTTGGTTAACCAATCTTTTTGAATTTTGTATTCCTTCTTGGATGAGGGTTATATCAAATACCCCCTATAAAAATATCTAAATTTAAACAACAAAATCGAGTAGCAAAATGAGTCAGAACTGTCTGACTCTGAACGGTTATGTTCACTATGTTGTATAATTGCTAATACCGTGAAAACTTGAACAAAGATCTGATGATCAATTCATGTGCATAAAACCAATTAATGAAATTCAATTGCCATGAAGTACGTCTCAGAACGCTCCTGTACTATGTTTAATACCTGATAATATACATTGTTGCTTTGATATGACTTGGTGTGCATGAGAATATCGGGAGATCTCGAGATTGTTCGGAAATAAAGTTTCTTTAAAAAGGAAATTCAGCTCGATAGAATAAATGTACCCCACAGAGGTCTGTAACCAATCAACCTCAACCAGTAATACCAACCGTGTTTGCCTCTGGTCCCAAGAAGCGATTTAAATTGTATTCTTACAAAGGGAAAGTGCTCAAATCAAAGGCTTGATCCTGGCCAGTGATCGCCGGCCCGAATTAACAAATGAAAGAATGACACGAAGGTTTGGTAAATAATTAAAGAAACAAAGCGGCACTGAATGGGAGGCTAATGGCGGCGGTGGGCGTCTGCTGCTTCAGCTACATCTTCTGATCAGTGGCGGTGGGCGACAATAGGGGGGTTTACATTAATGTGATGTGGTACAGGAGAAAGTCCATGTACTATCTTATCTTATCTTATCTTAAATAAGAGGTTATGTCCGATTATAGGTACTAATGTACAGATTGAAAGATAATCCCAAGAGTAAATGGGATATTTCTACATGTTCGTGTTTCTCTTGTAAAGAGATTTTATGTTAAAAAAATATAGATTGTATCGTAATAGCTCTGTAATCGTTACAAAAGTGAGAACTACAGCAGAAATGAGAACAATTTGTTAAGCTAATCAGAGATTCATGGACGCCCTGGAAGACCTGCGAATGCTAATCCGTAAATGAAAATTGTATTATGACTTAGTAATAAGCTGTGAAATGACTGTCCTATTTCTGAAAAAAAAATGTTAAAAAGAGTCTGGAAATAAAACTATTACAACAACAACAACAACAACAACAACAACAACAACAACAAGTCGCAAAAATGAGATTTTGAGATATGATTATATTTGAAAAGATGAGATCAAGTGGATTCCAATCATAGTAAGTATGGGACATTTAATAAGTATTTCAATATTTTAAGTACTATATTTTTAATTTTGAAAAAAAAAGTTTGCAATATTTCTGGTCGGACAATTACTACAAGTAAAGTAGTAAAGTAGCTAAATGGACAATATAGGCGGTCAAAATTAACTGTGATGTGTCTCAGGAAAATGAGTCACAAGTCGCAAATATGATATTTTCCAAAGTGATTTATTCAAGCGATCTCATTGTTAAGTAATGATCTAGAAATATCTAGAAATGGCCAGAATTCGCATTGACAGTGAGCGTTAGATTAATCAAGTCCTAACCAAATCAATAGGCCAGTGAGGCTTATAGGGAGGCATGTATGGAGGACCTCGCGACCACCCACACCCCCTCTCCACCTACATAATCAGCACATCAACACTTAAAATCGTTTTTGTAGATTTATCTTGCCCAACAAAGCATCTATTAGAGCTGATAACTGTCTTCCAAATGTTTTTTTTTATGGCAGGGGTCCCTATGCTTTGTCTGCCATCCCTTGAATGGGGATGATTCGTTACTTGCTGACTTGTTACTATCTGATCAACATTACCAGTGCCCTGGGAGAGCTATAGTTGCCCTGAATGCGGGGTTTCCAAGCCAATAAATGTTTCAATTCAATTCAATAATTCTTTATTGTATGGTGTCTCTCTGTCTCTGTCTCTCTCTCTGTCTGTCTGTCTCTCTCTCTTCTTCTCTATCTCTATTTCCTGGGTAAGATCCTAAACTGCCTCCCTCTCAGCTCTCCCGCCCTTGATAGAACCTTTATATGTGTTGATAAGGGCGTAAAGCAACCAATTCACCCACTCACTCACTCTAGGTTACAACAGGTCGGACACTTCTGACACAGGACATGACAGGTCTTCCACTGAACGCCGGCGTTTATATCTTTGAAATGATTGTCACAAAAATTAATAATTCTCATATAGGACTTAATACTAACCAATATGTCGAATTTGGATGAGATGAGTAAATACAATGAGAAAGGTGATGGGGGTTCTAGCTAATGGCCAATATTACTGACAAAGTTCATCTCATTGCAGTTAATTCACAAATATGCGATAAGTGATATAGTTATCAACTATGAACATATCATATGTATAATTGATGTATATGTAATTGTGTATCACTAAACTAATGTATATTCTATAATGAGTAGAGAGGGAAGGTATCGCTGTATATCGATCTTGGTCGTTCGATAAATGATGATTTTGGTGAGAGATGTAATAAAGTTGTTGTTATTATTGATTTTATTTGGCACAAGCATTCGGGCTAGTTTGCCCTTCTTCAGGTGAGATGGTTCATATTCTATAATGAAAGGTATGTTCATTAGCCTCATACCTATGGGCATTCCAATGGGAGTCTACACAATTCCATCTTCCCTTCAAAAAAGAAAACAACTTTGACAACAAAGACTTTCGGCTTTTACTCAAGTAAATCGTCTTTAATATGTTGTTTGTTTCAAAAGCCACACAGGCTTAAAAAGTAAAGTACTTGCATCTGTGTCTTTTCTCTCTCACTCTCTTAAGCCCTCCGCTATCTGACTGGGCCAAAACACGAAATGTGGTTTTAATGGAAACATTGATGCTGAAATGGAAAATGTCATAACCATATTATGAATAGATTTTATAAATATATATGCCATTTGAGTGACTGTCATTGTTGCAATATTAATGGTACTGGCAGGATGGCACCCAGAATATATATTTTATCCAAGGTTTCCTGGCAAACATGGAGGCGTGGCCATTCTTCTTCTTTTAGACTGTGATTGACATGTGTCATGTCAGGGTAGCCTGTCACAACTTTCTCCAAAAGCCAGATGGATGAAATCGCTAGAAAATGCACAATTCAGTTTTGCAAGCCATCTCAAATAACTCAAATTTAAGATGGAAATTATGCTCAAAATAAAGTTCAACGAAATCAAACAGACTTCCTGAATTCATGCAATGCTAAATATGCTCAGATATATCTTAGTTTGACCACTTTTCAGCAGAATTTAGCAGAATTTGAAAAATATGTAGAGCTGCCGATTGTACATTTTCTTGACGTCTTGACCAGAAATCTTGGCGTCTGCTGCCTGTAAGGCCTAGAGTGGCAGCCTGGGCTTTCCTACTCTCCTCAACATAGATGGCTGAAATCACCAGAAAATGCAAAATTTACTCTGGCCAACCTTGTCAATTAACCCAAATTTAAGACAAATAAGCTCCAACAAAAACAAAACAGACAATTTGAATTAATGCATAACCATATATCCTCAGATATACCTAGTATTCATCATTTTCCCACCTAATTTAACATAATAAGCTTGGGGAATGGGATTGGCTGTAATGGATTAGATGTAATTGTGAATTGAACGAGATCAGAATAAAAATAAAATATATATAATTCGAGAAATGTGTAGAGCTGCTGATCATACATTTTTCTGACGTTCTGACCCGGTTGTTTCCTCACCCTACCTCTTACTATAAACTGCAGACAATGGCTCACGGAATAATCGATACAAAGACCTTTAAATTGTTTGCTAGAAAAACTTCTAATTGGTTAGACCACAATTTCATTAACTAAGGCTGCGTTTCCACTGGCTCGCTCTTTTGGACCGCTGATGGCCCGCTCTTTTTTATTATCTTGAGCGCATAACAAGCGAATATTGAACGAAACCAGAGCGGTCTAATGGAATCGGTTCCTGCGCTCTCTGTACGCTCTAAAAAGTGGCTATGTGCGCTTATTTAGAAGAGCGCAGGACGTTGCGCTCATATCTGCCGTGTTTGATTTGAGCGCAGCAAAACAAGGCTCTTTCTACCTGTTAAAGAAGCGGACTAAGAGCGCAGTGAGAGCGCACAAACGCATTTACCATTGATTTCATACAGGAAACAAGCGCAACAGTAGAATCTCAGTAGAATCGCTCTGCGCTTGTATTGCGCTAAAAATATTAGCAGATGAAGAGCGAATGACAAGCGCCCTCTAAACAAGCGCAGAAAGAGCGAGCCATGAGCACATATAGAAGCGAACCAGTGGAATCAGACCTTAAGATGACTACATACCGCAGTACTATTAAAATTAAGAAAAATTCTATTTAATGTTGCTACTACTGAGAAACGAATCATGATAGAAAGTTATTGCACACTATACTTATGATATATAAATGTAATATCTCTATTAATTGCAGTAGCAGTGTACCACCTTCGTCAATTATGACTGTGGATATGTTCACTACAGGAATATGTAGATGTAAGGAAAATAAAAATGCTTGTAAACCTCCCTTAGCTGGAGAAATGATTTCTTACAGCGACAATGTCGAAAATAAATGTTTCTAATCTAATCTAGTCTACTATCATACCATCTCACATATTATCCCATCTCATCATTATTATAGGGGTCCTGGGTATGACCTTAAGGTGCCTTCCTGTCTCTTTTTCTCTGTCTCTCTCTCTCCCTTCTTCTCTATCTCTTATTTCCTGGGTATGATCATAAACTGCCTCCCTCTCAGCTCTCCCGCCCTTGATATAACCGTCGTAAATGTGTTGATAAGGGCGTAAAGCAACCAATCTCACTCACTCACTCATCATTATTTATAATGTATAATAAGGGGAAAGGAAAACAACTTTCCCATCGCTCCCAAACACTCTAGTTTAAAAAACGAGCCAAGAAACAGGGCGAACCATTAGCTACATAAAGAGCAGTCCCGTGGAATCGCAGCTTTAGGTGTTTTAGTCTTTCCACCAAAAACAACCCCGATCAAATCCAGCCCACTACTTTCGATACAAACCTGATATCTCCACCTCTAGTTCTTCTATTCTACCACAAAAGAAAGCTTTAGGCTTTATCAATAAAAAAATGCAGTGATAACATTGTATCTATTTATGATGTGTTACAGGAAATGTCCGCAAAATATGGTAAACACAAGGATATTTAATAAGTTTTCCTATGTTTTTGTTATGCAAACTTCAACTTAATGCTACTACCAGCGCCCGACACCCAAAAAAATTAAAAGATTCTGAGCAATGGTTCCTGTAGAAAAATACATTAAAATATATCATTGTTTGCGACTTGTGACTAATTTCCCTGGAACACATCACATTTATTTGCCCTATGCTTTACAGGACTAAGGGAATCTATCTTAATGCTTTCAAGTATTGGCTGGTCACTTGTCCCCCTTTATTACAAACCCTCGTTAACTCCTCCCATGTAAGTGTTCACGTGGTTTGTATCTGGAGGAAGGCCAAGAAAATAAGTCTCCGGTTCTGACCAAAAGCTAGAATCATATGGTCGAATAAATGTGCATTCAGTACCTGAAGTAATTAGACACCATTGGGTTTCTGTTATACGGTAGCCGTATAGCAAGTGCTATACATGTGGGATATAAGCACCTGCTATCCGCAAAGGGTAAAGCAGGCTTTTTGCTCAGTGTGACCAGCTGAAAACTAGGCAGGGAAGGTTCGTTTTCGTTTCTTTTAAGAAACTCCTTTCGGGAACTGAATGCATGCTTATTCCGTATAAACAGAAAAAAAACTTTACTTTTGAAACGTTTTCCGTTTAAGAGGTTTGTCTCCCTGCTTAAATAAACATTTTTTGAAGAAAAGAATGTCTTATATCTTCAGGTACTTTAAGTGGCGGAGGGCTGCGTCATTCACAGACAGCATTCCTTTTTCCATTCTTTATTTAATTTAATTTAATTCTCTAATTTAACATTACACTGTATGGCACTGACTGTGTGCATGTAACATGGAAAAAACTCTATTATTAATATTAAGAATTATTTTGATGTAAACCAAAAACACGCCTATTTGCCTTGGCCTAATGGTCATCAAGAAATAAACAGAATCAATATTTCTATGCAACCTCTCATGGTATAACTCATTAGCCCAGCCATTAGCGTTGAGTGGGGCCCACACACATTAAGTATATAGGCATTGATTAGAACCATTGTCATTACTACCCACCCTGGAGTCAAACCCTCTCACAAAACAAACTTTACATTACTCCACCAACACCTTCATTGTCCAATTCACGATAATGTGTGTACTGGCGTATGTATAGGAGCTACTTGATGTCAAGGATGTATATTATGGGTCAGATCGCCTAGAAGTATATAATTGGCAGCTCTACATATTTCGTGAATTCTTCTAAATTAGGCTGAGAATGGTCAATACTAGGTGCATCTGAGTATATTTGGTATTGTGTTGATTCAAACAATCTGTTTGGTTATGTTGAATTATATTTTTAACCTTATTTGTATCAGAAATTTGGGTTATTTCAGAGAATTGGTGAAGGCGAATTGTATATTGTCTGACGATTTCACCCATATATCTGAATGTACATGGTCAGAACATGGCCTGAAGCATGGAAAACATGTTATAGAATGTAGGCTCTTATATATAGAACCCAATATTTGGAGTCAAGTTAGGTACTTTTATCATGGGCCAAACATTTGTTTTACGAATTTAAAGATGGGTCTTCCAACTTTTAGAACGCTCAGGGACTTGAACCAGAGGATATATGGGTCTAGGCGTGTTGTTCAAACACGCCAAACACTAATTTGATACTGTTCTGTTATATCAAATTAATGTATAGAAAGAGTAGTAAAGTGGTGAAATATATTCTTTTAGGATGTCTTTTAAAATGCATATATATTCAGTACACAGTCTTGAAATTTGATACATAGAGAGAATGGGACGAGCCGGCAATAATCGAAAATTTATTGGACGAGATTCGTCCACATAAGCACGATGCCGTAGGCAGAATGCTTATGTGGATGAATCAATTCCAATAAATTTTCGATTATTGCCGGCGAGTTCCATTCTATATTCATTATATGTGCATAAAATGTGATCATATGTCATCAGATATTACTGAAAAAATACTAAAGAAGTCTCAGATAGCCCCGCTGACAGCCCCACTGACAGCCCCACTGACAGCCCCACTGACAGCCCCACTGACAGCCCCACTGACAGCCCCGCTGACAGCCCCGCTGACAGTCCTGCACTGTGCAATCATGCAGTATTTAGGTCTACTTATATTGTTGACTTAAAATGTTCATAACGCAGCCATTTCTTGAGCTACATTAATAAAGTTATATCATTCAATAGAGAATTTAATGCTCTATTTAATGATGTGTTTTATTATGTATTTCTATAATCATAGTACCAGAATCACGGGTGGATTACCGATCGCAGGCATTTGTTTACAGAGAGCCAAAGCTCCGCAAAGCATATCAACAGAGCTATTTTTAGACAACTACATTTTTATAGGATGCGTCCTATATGAATATTTTTATAGCACCCCACTTATAGCACCTCCCATATAGCATGCGCATATAATAAATAGAAAGAATGGAATGAGCCAGCAATAATCGAAAATTAATTGGACGAGATTCGTTTGCATAAGCACGATGCCATAGGCAGAGTGCTGCTGTGGATGAATCAAGTCCAGTAACATTTTTGATAATTGCAGGCGAGTTCCATTCTATATTTATTATATGGGCATAAAACTCGATGTGTAATCACAAGTGTATCATGTGTAAATCTGAAAAAAGTAGCCAACTTGGTGACGAAGTAGTTCATAATGCGTACTATATGAATATTTTTATAGCACCCCACTTATAGCACCTCTCATATGGAATGCGCATATATAATAAACATATTTAGACGACTAAGACAACCAAGCACCCCAAAAACGAAAACATTCCTACAAAGAGTTCATGTGGATAGAGAAATTTGACAAATATCAATTTTGCGTCTTATGACTCATTTACCCTAACACATCACAATTGCCCTGCGAACTGAGTCAACCTTTATTTCCAACAGTGTACCGAAATCACTCAGTAGAAAAACCGGCAATATAACATTAATTGATCCTAGATGTAAGAGATGCTTCCTTCGTATACTGTCGTGTAGGCCAATATGTATGAAATATGTTTTCAAATTTGGCCAGTGAGACCCCGCTGAGAATATGTCAAAGATAGAAGCAAGGGAGAGACTCAGGAACTAGCTCAGGAGGGCGGGAGGTGACATCACTGTGGAGGTGACATCAATGTGTCAAAAGTGTTTTTTAACAAAACATATGCTATTGTCCATAGCATTTCGCATTGAGAGATCCTCAGCATTTAGGCAGAAAAAGCGATTAGAAATGTTATGAACATATTTGGGTCAGATTTTCAGAAAATGTACAATTGGCAGCTGTACACATTTAGTAAATTATGTTAAAATATGTTGCAAATGTGGTCAATACTAGGTAAATTCGAGTATATTCGGCATTGCATTGATTCTAGCAATCTGGGTGGTTAGGTTGAACTGTATTTTGAAGTTTATTTTCGTCTGAAATTTGGGTTACTCGAGAAGATTGGTGAAGTTGAATTGTACATTTTCTGAAAATCTGACCCATTTAAGTTAGCTCAGAGTGCAGCTTTAATTGCCCCTCTTTTAAAGCTGTATGGTCATCTAACGTCGGTAAAAAAACAAAATAATTATTTTCTACATTTTCTTCCATTCTTTAGTAGATTTCAATACGTAGATTCATGGTAACCCAACTTATAGTTATTGCGTCTTGCTGGGTGTGGGACAGGTCGTCAGAAAATGTATAATTGGCAGCTCTGCATATTTAGTAAATTCTGCTAAAGTAGGTAGAAAAATTATAAATACTCATATCTGAGTATAATTGGTACTGGGTAGATTCAAGCCATCTGGTCAGTTATATTGAACTATATTTAGCACCTAACAATGATCTTCAATTTGTGTTAGGTCAGAGCGTTTTTAAAGGTGAATTATACATTTTGTGATAACCTGACCCTTGTGTTAAGAAATTGGGGCGTTATCTAAATAAATACCTATATATCTCACATCTTATCAGTGATAGCAAGATAAACTGAGAATAACACATTGAAAATGATGTAATGCTAATTACTGAATAAACATATTTATAAAGTATACACTAAACTATCTAGGTATAGGCCTAGTATTGAAAAGGGGGACTAGCGCCCCTAAGTCTATCCACCCAACCCGCTCTAACCTTTCTAGCAGTTCTTTACACCTTTTAAGCACGCAGGATCTCGCTCCTCAGCCACCTTGGCTCTCCAATAAGGAGAACATCGGCCAAGTCCTTCATCACCCCAAACCCTTGGAGACTCTCAGTAGCCAAAAGTCGGATTTTCAAGACATCTTCAGGAACGACCATCAAATGATGCCATTCCGCTTGCGTGATACTGAATCCCGTGGGTAGCCATCCAAGAGAGTGCTATACAAGCGGCTTTGGGTTATTTCCCAAATTCTAGACTTGCACATTTCCCTCTCTTGAGTGTTCATCGATAGGGACTTGAATGGTGGATTTGGGGAGAGGAAGTGAAAGCTGGTCTCAACCTATGACACTTTCTTTGGCCGGCCGTGCCCAGCCCTGTCGGCCGTGATGAAAAGGGGAATCCATTCATGTAGACGTCTGGCAGCACAATGTGATGGTTCTGAAGGCGGGACAGAACAAACCACTGCCACTATTACATGGGTCAGATCTTCAGAAAATGGACAATTCGCCTTCGCTAATTCTCTCAAATTACCCCCATTTAAGACAGAAATCAGCTTCAAAATGCAGTTTAACATAGCAAAACAGGTGCTATAAATTTAACCCGACACCAAATATACTCAGATATACACGGTATTCATCATTTTTCAGCCTAATTTAGCAAAATTTCCCAAATGTGTAGAGCTGCCAATTGAACATTTTCTGACGATCTGGCCCACCGGTCTTGGAGGGGTACATGTCATCATGCTATTTACCATTCATACTCAGTGTTTATTGATCGTATTTATATAGGATTCTCATGGAACTGTACCTTAAGGTGTCTTTATATATTATATTTTCAATGTGGACACACCGAATCGGACTTGAAATTACGGCGGGTCTCACTCATGGGTCAGCTTTTCAGAAAATGTACAATTCGCCTTCACTAATCCTCTCAAATAACCCATATTTAAGACAGAAATGAGCTTCAAAATGCAGTTTAACATAACAGAACTGATACTTTAAATCAATGTCATACCAAATATACTCAGATATACCCGGTATTCTTTATTTGTCAGCCAAATTCAGCAGAATTTCCAAAATGTGTAGAGCTGCCAATTGTACATTTTCTGAAGATCTGACCCTCATGTTAGTGGTTATCCCTACCTATTCAACATAGCTGTTCACAACCCCTCTGCCTACTGCTAAATCTCTCATCAATTATATGGGTCAGATTTTCCGAAAATGTACAATTTAACTTCGCCAATCTTCTCAAATAACCCAAATTTCAGACGGAAATAAAGTTCAAAATACTGTTCAACTTAACCAAACAGATTGCTAGAATCAATGCAATGCCAAATATACTTTTATTTCACATTATTTCACCTTTGGCTGTGGTCAATACGTACGGCCCATTGACTTATCTCTGAGACTGCAACTCAGACCTGAGGCCAATACGACGGCCGTATCAGGCCTCAGGCCCGATACGGAATGAATATAGTTCTCTAAAGATTATAGTATCAGCGCCTATAAGTGAGTCGCAAAATTAGAATAAATACTTGAATATGTTTTAGAGTAATTGATTCCAAATCAATAAAGCAAAATAACCGTAAATGACAGCACAGGATTAAGTAATTTTGCGTTCTAAAATATAGTCCCGACCCCCGTGGGTCGGAAAAAACGGCGCATAGAAATATAAGTGCGTCATGACAGTAATCATGACGGGCGTCATGATGTCAACAAAGACGTCGCTGTCGGCCAAATGAAAACAAGTTTAAGTTTATCACTAAATCAGTTATGCTTAATTACATGTGAAAGAATGACGGCGAAATAAATACAAAAAAATCCGCGGGACATCGCGGGAAATCCGTATCGTCCCTTGGCTTCGGTATCCGACCGCGGGTGCTACGCACCCTTGGTTGGATACCTCCGCCGCAGGACAATACGGCTTCCCGCGATGTCCCTTGGTCATTTTTGTCTTAGAATTTACCTAGTATTGACGAAATTGCAGCCTAATTTAGCAGAATTTACTCAATGTGTACAGCTGCCAATTATACATTTTCTGAAAATCTGACCCATATACTTTCTATGACGTAAAAATCTGCTGGGGGCACTTGAAAATCCCGCCCCTTTGGGAAGTATAAATCACAGTTGAAATAAAATCTCTCAAAGGACGACTCTAGGTCCAAACCCTCAAATCAGATAAGAATAGTATGTTAGTGATTGGACCCTTACTTTGCTAACCGGTGTTCTTGGCTAGAACTCGGCGTTCTAATGGGAATATAATGACATTTTGCGGTCTTAATGGAAGTATAATGGCACGTTGCCGTCTGAGGCGAGAGGCTTTCCGTTCGTTTGAAGGGACTCCCTTGAGCAACATCGGGCCTAGACTGTGACGAAATCTTGTTTCAAAACAGGAACGATACAAGTCCCCTATTGCATGCAGCCATTCCGGTCAGCCACGAGCATAGCTCCAACATATCGGATATTCCGCGTATACCTAGCATTACAAGGTCCGTAAAGCAATATTCTCTACGTAATCAAATATCAGGCTGCTGGTACCTCATTCTATGATCCAGTCTACACACCCTCGGCACCTACGACCCCAACTGCAGTTACCAGCATTGTTGTTGTTGTTGGCACTGATGATTTTCTTTGAAATCTTGCTTAAAAATACTTTATATAACAAACTGAATCGATAGATCTCTTCCTTTTAGGTATGACACCATTGTGATGGGTTCAAATAATGTACCAGGGTTGAAGTTTACTTGTATTTTGTACTTGGAATAACACACTGTATGACCCCAACTGATTTCCACTATGACCGTAACTGTATAATGCAGTTACGGGTATACCACTCAATGTTTTTCACCTAGATTACACTGTATTATAAGCCAGATACATGTATCTGATAACACTCGAACCTAAATGCAACTATAGTAAACACCCACAGAACATGACAGCTACTGAAAACGGCTTTTGTTAGGTAAAAACCAACATTGTTTGTTCTAATGGGGACCCACCTTCCGCCATTTTGAATGCTGGTAACTGCAGTTTAGGTCGTAGGTGACGAGGGTGTGAGTCTAGGAGGAGGTTTTATGAAGAGGTGCACAAAGCAAAGTGCAGGGAATAAGTGGCATATATACCTCCCTGTCATTAGACCAAAGACGCACTGGTGTGGTCACTTGATTTTATCATGTCCACTGCTCTTTCAATAGACCATAATTAGGGTCATAACTTACACCAATTACATTACATTGCCAAACGGGGGTGCTATAGATATAAGGGTGAAGTCGCCAGAAAATGTACAATTCACCTTCACCAATTCTCCTAAATAACCCAAATTTAAGAGAAGAATGAGGTAAAACATGCTGTTTGACTTAATTGAAGTGATTAGCTGAATCAGCGCTCTACCAAATACATTTAAATATATCTCGTACTGACCCCTTTTCAATCGAAATAAGCAGACTTTACTAAATGTGCAGAGCTGCCGATTGCACATTGTCTGATGATCTGACCCTTAAGGGGTTATGCCTCACATGGGAAACAACACTGCTGAGGGTGGATCATGTTTTGGAAAGTCTGGCTCATTCTTAAGAGTGAGGTTCATTTAATTGTTTAGACTAACCACAGGAGTGAATGCATTAAGGTATTCCTGAGTAACAACAATCTTAATTATCCCCTTTATTATACACGCATTTTTCTGAAAACAACATATATCTAGAGTGATTTACCCAAGGTGCGCATTTCACTAGTGATTTACATAGAGTTGTCATAGCAACCAATCTGTTTTAGTTAACCTGTATAGTATAGCAACCTTTTATCTATAAATATAATGATTGGAATACCTGGATCTTATTCAGAAGCCTGATTGCTTCTTTTTTTTTGGACGAATTTTATTCAGGTTTATAGAGATGGCATAGGCCATTGCAAGTTTTCACGGCTCCGGCTAATCCCATACCAGTCTTCCTCCGTGTCCTGAATTTTCGCGTACATCTTAACATTTTTGTTTGGCGTGGAAACTGTATATTTGGTAATCAATTCAATTCGGATGTGGAAATGAGATAATGATAATGAGATGAGATGGATTAATGGGGTGAGATTGGTCAAGCGTTATCATATTGTCAAATTATTTGTTAATCTGACAACTGATAAATATCAGACGAATAAAAATAGTTTTCAATTCAATTCAATTCAAACAGGCTTTCCAGATAAGATGAAAATGTTTAGTAATTTTGATTTAGTATTTGTATATAAATATGGACCCGAAGAACCACTCGTTGCATTCCATCTAATAGTAATATATGGGTGAAATCACAAGAAAATGCACAATTCACTTTTTTGTAATGTATAAATGTTCATGATAAGCATTTACCTCATAGTTGTCACTATGTTGTACTATTTTTCTATATATCCTATTCCATGTCGGTCCTATGACCAATTTCGCATATGTATAGTTTTTCCGTTTTTCCCTATTCTACTATGTATAATTGACTTTTTTTTCTTTTTTTTATTATATCGTCATATCATTTTATTGCGAATTTAAATATGTATAACTGAGAATAGCGTCTGCTAGGATGCAATATTATTGGGTCAGATTGTCAGAAAATGTACAATTGGCAGCTATACACATTTAGTGAATTCTGCAAAATTAGGCTGCAATTTGGCCAATACTATGTAAATTCGAGTATATTCGGCATTGCATTGACGCTAGCCATCTGTTTGGTTAGGTTGAACTGTATTTTTAACTTTATTTTCGTCTGAAAATTGGGATATTTGAGAAGATAGGGGAAGTTGAATTGTACATTTTTCTGAAAATCTGACCCTATTGCAGAATAAATACTACTAAAACAAACAAACAAATATTCAGACATAACCTGCGTGGACACAACCTGGAACCATTCGTTCTGAAGGTGCACCAATAGGACTGGGGGAAGGACTGGATGTAGAGCTGGTGACATTGTCAGCTTTCCTATCACATATCTCGAGGGACTGCCCCCATTCCTCGCGATTCCCTCAGCGATTTCAAGAGGTCAAAAGCCAGTAAATGTTCTTTGACAGTGAACACTGAGGTACGTTAACGATGAACCGAATTCATTTCGCTGCACAGAGAGTCTAGGCATAGTATCTACTGTATATTGGCGAGACAGGAATGATGTTAGAGCAATTGCTGACCCCTAAAGGTAGTATATTGTTAGCCACAGTGTATACCAAGGTCGGACTAAACTGCCTTCTTAATGGGATTGAACCATTGTGTTCAAAAAGCATCCTAAAACATCATAGCATCGCTTTAGAAAATAAACCCTTGGCTTGATTTATATGTTCTGGAAATAGGTCTGGGATTAGAATACTCGCCCCTAAGTCATTGATATGAATTAAAATTAATTATGGACAAGAACATTTCAAAGGAATTTAACTCATATAGCGTATCGTTGCCAGAGATATATCAAAGAGATTCCCGTTTATTTCCATGCCTGGTACGATATATATCTGTTCTGAATGGTTGGAGTAACAAGAGTAGAATTTGCACTTGATATTGTGGTATGCCGTTGCTCAAGCTATACAATATATACCATAGTCCTTCCTTTCGTATCTCTGGACAAACTCTAAATGTTTTAGTTATCTATATACTTACATACCCAATTATTCAGCAATATTGAAGTCACGTATTAGTGCTAATAAAATAGTCTATAATGCTTATCGATAACTAGCTGGATCCTTAATAGAGTACACTACCAGCTGAGAATTCCACACGTAGGATAGATTACCATAAGAAAATTACTTTTCATAGCTTAAGGGTGGTCTCCACTGGATGCGGTAAGCTCTGCGGTAAGCTTTGCGATTGTGCTGTAATGGTGAGAAGTGGCGAGGTCCTGCCTACATGGTCAGTGATCCATGTAAGCAGGATCTCGTCATTCCTCTCCACCTACACAACCAGCACAAAACAATCGCAAGGCTTACCGCAGGGCTTATCGCAGCCAGTGGAGACTACCCTTAATACAACAGACCCCTGGTAACTCCAACTGAAGTGGAGGGATATTATTTAGTGTCCTTGGTCCATTTATCAAATGTTATATGTGGGTTGCCAAATCGATATTGCTTGGTGACTATAGTACAGATGTGGTCTACCACTAATTTGTACTGACCATGAACCGGTCGGCCGTCGTTAACTATTGTGCATCACTAATTGGGTCAGGATTCTAGTCATGGCGTCGTGCTTTTCACTAAAGGTTTTCTCTCTTACTCATTCCCTCTGGAGAAAATTAGCATTTTTTTTTCTTTCTTTTACGGCCAAGACAATTAAATAATGTTCGAATGTAAATACACTTCATCCACCATGGATATCCTAGAGTGTTGCCTGTTACACAGATCTGATTGAAAACTGTTGTTAACTGTTGTTAAAAAATATCTTGCAACCTATCAAGTTGCTTAATGCTACACTCTAAGCTATTATTACAAAGATAATCTTACCAAAGTTACACATATTATAGGACGGAATTCATCAATATGTTGTTACTGTTATATGTTTATATGAATTAGATGTAGAATTGGTTCTGTGTTTATGGTCACCGGTGAACGATAATAAGTGAAGACATCATTGGAAAGGATTTGGGCGGGTCCTCCACATACAAATAAAGACGTTTTAGAAGCCCTTTAGCAAAAACAACCCCACAGAATCCATCCCCTAAATTGTTGGTCAAATGACCTTTGAAATGTAGAAAATATTTTGTTTTTTACTGATGTTAGCTGAGAGTGCAGCTGTAACTATAGCGATGGGATCTGTAGGGTCAAGTCATCCGAAAATGTACAATTCGCCTTCACCAATCCTCTAAAATAACACAAATTTACGACAGAAAGGAGCTTCAAATCTGAGTTTAACAAAAAGATTCTTTAAAACAACACAACCCCAAATATACTGAGATATACCCCCACATTTATTATTTTGGTAGTTTAATTTAGCAGAATTTACTAAATGTGTAGAGCTAACAATTGTACATTTTCTGAAAGTCCGACCCTATATTATGTTTTGGGGGATTCGCACTGACTTCCAAGAAACCGTATGGACACTAGTATTAGAATATTGCTCTACAGTTGCCTAGTACATTCTGCACCACCTTTCTCCTACTTTTTTTTTTTTTTTTTTTTTTTACCTTTCTCCTACATCATCAGTGGCATCGTGAACTGATTGTGACACAAACATTGTCTCACATAACTACTGCACAAACCTACGTACATTTCCTTGCTCGTTGTGCCACACTCACTGTAGTGAGTGAGTGAGATTGGTTGCTTTACGCCCTTATCAACACATTTAAAATGGTTATATCAAGGCCGGGTGAGCTGAGAGGGAGGCAGTTTATGATCATACCCAGGAAATAGAGATAGAGAAGAAGGTAGAGAGAGACAGATAAAAAGAGACAGAAAGGCACTTTATGGTCTTACTCAGGACCAACATACTCGCTGTCCTTTTTTAATGAATTTCATAACGTTAGAGTAAAAAGTAAAAGTATGTTGGCCACTCAGGCGTTATTACAGGATTTATAGACTTGACCAATAAAGCTGAACCTTTGGTGGTAGGAATTTGCTTCCTATAGGTGAAGAAATTCCCACAAAAATAATAATAATTCCTTACTTAGTTTATGCAACGGGGCCCTGGGGCCGTTGTAGTGATGTGGGAATGGTTTCATTGGGTTCCGACATTTGGGGCGACATGTAGCCCTTCCATATTATCAAGGCAATGTTGATCTAGTGAGCGATTAGATCATGAGGTAGTGTTGTTTAGGCTGGTCTATTGGCCCAGTAACAAGAGCGATTTCGAAGCAAAATGAGCCAGTGGAAAGCCATGAGCTTGCAGTTTTGAGCAGTAAATATTATTTTTTATTTTCCTTGATGTAACTCGTCGGCCCGGAAGATAAGATAAGATAAGGAAATCTTTTATTTGTCAAATAATTCGATAAATACAATGTGAAAAGAAAAGACAAAAGGGTCTACATGTCTATATGAAAAGTTAATTCCATTTCTACCGACAGTTACCATCAATTTTGGTAGCCTTTTTACTGTAATCGACTTAGGCTTAGAGTTATATAAAATATAAGAATAATAATAAGGTATGTCAGATGGACCTACGACTATCAAGTATTTTATATGGTGACATTTTTAGCTACAGATATGCTTCTTCATTGTAACTTGGGTCTAGCAGTTGAAAGAAAACATAGACAAATATATTTATACCAGGATTTACCAATAATATACTGCATTGGTCGGATGCGGACGTCCAACACTAGTAGGCATGGTCTGTAGGCCTACAACTGCCCCCGCCATCCCAACAAATGGCGATGTATAATTCACTGCGTATTCACATGACATAGGGCAATGAAAGAGTTCATCGGAACTCCAACCAATAATGTTGAAATAGTTCAAAGAGGAACCCAGGGGCCTGTTGTACAAACTAAGGAAAGGACATTTTGTGGTGGCAAAAACTTCAAAATGTTAACTTTAAAAAAATGTTAAATTCAATCCAATTCAAATCTAGAGGTGTTATACAAATAGGAGCCATACATCTGAATATAAATCCAGGTCTTCCAGTATGTTCCTTAACTACAGGGAGTGGGTCAGAATTAAAAGTAATTGTAGGTTAGTTATAGAGTCTGGGAAGCAAATTAATTCAACTTGTGTTCTAGTGATGTCTTGTAAAGTCTGTGTGGTTAACTATATAACATTTTGACTGATTTAGACTAGTACTTAATACAACTATCTGACTGTGTGCTTTAGTATAACGTAACAAGGATTAACATTTATAAATTGTTTGTATTCTTTGGACATTGTGTCCCACTTCCTTATATATAAATCGATACATATTTACAGCGTTATAGCTAATCAAACCTTTTTGCCGGCTCAGGGCTCAGAAGAATACCACCGGAATGGTGAGCTGAGGAGCGGCTTCTTAAAACTTAATCTGTGTAACAATGATGTATGTTGGCTCATACCTGAATAAAAACGAATTAAAAAAAACAAAATTATACACACAATGGTGGATATGAATTTCTATTTCTATTCCTATCCACGAAGGAAGGGGAAAAGGAGTAGGAATTTCCACACTATTGTCCGTTATTCGTTAGCTTATACAACAGTTGCTCTGGTGCCTGTTTCATTACATAGTCTTGCAAAAGAAATTTACTAACAAAGCAAGGGAAAATGGCGTAGCTAATTTTTAAGTGTAACAATTTATTCTGAAACAGGTTTTTTTTTGGACGACTTTATTTCAGGTTAATAAAACGGCAACGGCCGTGCTCAAATACACTCGGGTTATACCCGGTCTTCCACTGCACCCTGCGTTTCATTTGCTATTTTTGTTTTTAATCCTTCAGCAAAAATTTCCTTTAAGAAAAAAATCAAACAAAAATAGCTTAGTTATTGGTGGAAAGCTTAGCAAGGGTTTATCATTGGACAATGCCTTGGAATTCGTGGAAGGTAGAACCTGCATTTCTTAGAGTGCAAAGCCAATACTGATTCACATAGGCTTGATTTCGGGGCTCAATACAGGCTTAGGTCAATGCTCTTCACCGAGATAATTTGGGAGATGAGTGAGGGATAGCTGCCCCATCTTAACCATGCAGGCGACCGTCTGGCTATTAAGTCACAACTGATTCCCCCTCCAAAGCCCCTAAGATTATCATGACTACCGATGATTTTCCCCGACTGTGTTATCAGCCTTCTGTTAACCGATAGACAGGACCTTTGCGATTACATTGGCAAGTAGCGTTCAAAGCTAGAGTTCTGAAGTAAATCGAGCTCAAATTATTTTTACCTGATAGATTTGTCCTTCGTTTTTTAACTATATATACGTTGCTTTTTGATGGATTAGTCTAATATTGTGTGTACGATGAATGGCTATACTTATATTCCTTTGTGTTTAAAGTAGAATTTTCAGTTGTTACGACAAAACAAATATTATCAAATTTACTCATATCATGACTTATAGGAGTACTTTTATCAATATTTTGTCTTTCTATTTCATCTCTTTGATATTATTATCAATTTAACGCTTAGCTGTGAGTCTTAAGGTAGAAGTGTGTCTTAAAAACCTTAGAGTTTTGGTTCTGGGACCACCCAGGTATGTATGCATGAAGTCATATGCTGGCTAGGGCAGTAATAAAGATGAACAATAGAATAAGACGATTTTATTTTAGACGATTTATTCGCCAGTAACCCTGGCATTAACCATTATTATATCTGCATTAGGTTATAAAGTTAATATATTAACTTTATATTGTTCCAATATGTAAATCCACCTAATTGTATACAATTAGGTGGATTCACATTCGAAATATAGGGGATTTGCATAGCCACCATCTTGAATCTTAATTCGCAAGTAATTATGGGGGTCTGCTATATCTATTTGTGATGTGTTATAGGAAAATGAGCCACATGTCGAAAAAAATAGATTTTGAGATATCATCATATTTGAACAGATGAGATCAAGCAGATACCAATGTTAGTAAACAGTTTAACATCTAAAATGCATTTATATATTTTGAGTTTGATACTTTTATTTTTGAAAAACAAAATAGTAAAAAAGAAATGGTTTGCAATATTCCTCGGTTGACATTTACTAGTATAAAAGTAGTTAAATATACTTTATAAGATTAAATATCCCTTATAAATGCGTGGATGTCTTGAAATTTGGTAAATATATTCATGCTACAAGAAACGTGAAGCCCCCAAAATTGAAAACACTCCCACAAATATATCTTGTGATTAAACCACTTTCACAAAAAGCAATTTTCTGTAACAGGTAACATGTGTGTGTCTAGCCTAAAGACAAGTGTACACTAAGTCATGTAATAGCTAGTTATTATAAGAATGAGATTAAATTATTCAACCGAAAATATCCTGTGAGGGATGAAAATGATCTCTATAGGAGTCTCATCCAAAGAGACCCAAGACATTTTAGATTTCCTAAATGTTAACATCGTTCGAATTCACTTTTAAAATCGAGCCATGCGCTACACTATGATAAATAAGGGCTACATCCAGGAAGACAGAAGATCACACAGACACTGAACATTTGTAGTATCCATTATAAGTTCATACTATGTATGCAAAAAAATTTTTTATCCAACTGATTATTACTGATTACAATGTAACAAGCCATGGAAAAGAAATATCATATTTAATAAACCGGTATCAATAGTTTAAATGAGTGCACATTTCTTGACTTGGGTTCCCACCAATAAATTTAACCATGAACCCCCTATCAAGAATTGAACAACAATCTACATCCTGGCAACTTGGTAACTATAAACAAAAGACCTTGGCAACAAGAGTGCACATTTTTGTACCTGAGAGGCATCTCCTCAATGAATCCCTATTCCTTGATAAAGGGCTAATGAGCCTGAAACGTCGGACCCCTGAATAAACAAACCTACAACTCATCCCTCCGTCCCTGTCCTTCTTCTGTTCTGGGTTAAATCCTTACTTTGAGATTCACTTTTAAAATCTTATCTTTTCACATATGATGGTATCCCAAAATCAATTTTTCCTACTTATTACTCATTTTCCTGTGACAGATCACATATAAAAAAGGCTCTCACCCTAGTCTATATATAGAGAGAATGGGACGAGCCGGCAATAATCGAAAATTTATTGGACGAGATTTGTCCACATAAGCATGATGCCGTAGCCAGATTGCTTATGTGGATGAATCAAGTCAAATAAATTTTTCGATTATTGCCGGCGAGTTCCATTCTATATTTATCATATGTGCATAAAATTTAATCATATTTCATCAGATATCACAGAAAAGATATTAAAGAAGCACAGATTGAGAGCCCCGCTGACAGCCCCACTGATGGTGCCCACTGTGACATCATGCAGTATTTATATTGTTGAATTAAAACGTTCATATTGTGGCCATTTCTTGAGCTACATTAATAAACTTATATCATTCGATAGAGAATTTAACGCTCCATTTAATTGGATGGTTTTTATTATGTATCTCTATAATCATAGTACCAGAATCCCGGCTGGATTACCAATCGCGGGGATTTGTTTAAACACGCATCGCGGAGAGCCAAAGCTCTGCGAAGCATATCAACAGAGCTATTTTTAGACAACTACATTTTTATAGGACACGTCCTATATGAATATTTTTATAGCACCCACTTATAGCACTGCTCATATAGCATGCGCATATAATAAATATATATATAATGCTCCACTTTAGTGGTGGCGGGGGCGGGGCACTGGACAGACAGTCAAAACCCCCAATTAGTAGCGATCTGCAGCACTTTGCACTGAGCCACATACACCACCAACCAGCTCTAAGGGACTGTTCATAACTAACCACTGGGGGGAGTGGAGAATTTGCGAAAAATCCTTATACAAAATTGTATGACACCCCCCATAAGTCTTCATCAAGAAGCGGGAGCAGTAGCAGGAGAAGTAGCCGGCCAGTGGAAGCCAGCTTTTAGAGTCTGCGCAAAAAAGGTGCCCCCGCCCGCCCCCCCCCCCCCCCACACACCTTCAGAGACTGTGCAAAAAAGTGGCCCCCTCAAAATCCCCCCCCCCCCCCGTGGTTAAAAATGAACAGTCCCTAATAGAAAGTGTGCAATGACTACTGTCAGCGCTGGACACTCGGGGGCGCTGGGGAGAGAGTTAATGAAGGTTCCGGACCACCAGGTGGACCAGTTGCCAAGTCCTGAAGGTTTTCAAGCGGCCACATCCGTCCAAGCCTGAGACTGACCACTGGTCAGCAAAGGTTAAATGGAAGAAGCCATTTATACGGCTGGCATTATGTCAATATTAGCCTGATATCGCGTACAAGTGCTAGCCGTGGGTGGAGGGTCTGGGAAGCAATCAGCAGCTGAGTGGGTGAAATCGCAAGAAAATGCTCAATTCACTTTTGCCAATCCTCTCAAATAACTCCGATTTAAGACGGAAATGAGACTCAAAATAAAGTTCAACAAAACCAAACAGACTTTCTGAATTCATGCAACACTAAATATGCTCAGATATATCTAGATTTGGTCATTTTTCAGCAGAATTTAGCAGAATTTGGGGAATGTGTAGAGCTGCCGATTGTACGTTTTCGTGACGTCTTGGCCCTGATGATGGGTGGATTGTGACGAAGGCCTTGCTATGAAAGGAGGAGAGATGAGGAGTGAAAAGGCCCTGGAATGAGGGATCAAAATACTGCGGGCACAGATTGCCCTCGTAGCTAAGTACTCCTGTGTGAGGACGTAATACATTCCTTCACCTGTAGCAAGGCAGGAAAATACTTCCTACATGAAGCTATAGTTAGCTCACTCTCTCTCCTCACTCTCCCCCTCCCTCTCTCTCCCTCTCTCTCTCTCTTTCTCCTCCTCTCTCCCTCTCTCTCCTCTCTCCCTCTCTCGTTCCTCTCTTCCCCTGTCTCTCCTCCGCTTTTTCCCTCCTCTATCTCCGACCCCCCCCCCGCCCTCTCTCTCTCTCCCTCTCTTTCTCCTCTCTCTCCTGGTCTCTCCTCCATCTCTCTCCTCCCTCTCTCCCTCCCTCTGTTTCTCTCCCTCTCTCTCTCCCTCTCTCGCTCTCTGTCTCTCGCTCTCCCTCTCTCGCTCTTTCTCTCTCTCTCTCTCCCTCTCTTCCTCCTCCCTTTTCTCCTCCTCTCTCCTCCTCTCTCTCCCTCTCCCATCCCTCTCTCTCTCCTCACTCTCCCCCTGTCTCTCCTCCCTCTCTCTCCCTCTCTCTCCCTCTCCCCCTCTTTCTCTCCCCCTCTTTCTCTCTCTGTCCTCCCTCACCCTCTCTCTCTCCCTTGTGTACTATATATTATTTCTGTATTGAGTACAACAGTATATAAAATAATGTATAATATGACGATAACGCTAACATTTTGCCGGAAAAGGGTGGCTCTCGTCTAAGTTACCCATAGCTAGTGTTAATAAATCAGCTTGTTCGCTTTCTTCCTCTCCCACTCTGCTCTCTCGTTTTCTCTTTCTCTCTCTCTCAAGGCAATATTTAACAGTTACTTTTGACTTTCATTCAAAGTATATCAAATAGCACATGTTACATCTCACAGGTCTCAAGTCTATGAAGTGGACCGGGAAATAAGTCCAGAAGCATGTCTACCCTTTTGTCAATCCTCCTCCTTATATGTAATAATTTGGCAAATAAAGTACTTTCAAAGTATTTTCAAATCAAATTAAATCAATACCAAATATCCACCCTTACCTCCAGCGCTGGTAACATATTTAATATGAGATAAAACATGCAATGCTAGAATGTCACACCTTTTGTTTGCCACGAAAGCTGGAAGGAAACATTAATATCATTATGGATTATCACCCACGTTCTGTAATATTAAATTAACACTTATTTATAGCGCCCCACAGTGTGCAAACCAAACAAACACGTTAGCCTCCTGCAGAGACGACATGTTCAATATTGTCCATGTACGCTCACATCTTGTGTCAGTATACACATACTATCATCACTATAGACCAACTCGATCTCAAGAAGGATTGAATAGGTAGAGAACTATAAGGGTCAGATTTTAAGAAAATGTACAATTCAACTTCGATAATCTTCTCAAATAACCCAAATTTCAGACGAAAATAAAGCTCAAAATACAGTTCAACCTAACCAAACAGATTGCTATAATCAATGTAATGCCAAATGTACTCGAATTTACCTAGTATTGGCTATTTTTCAGTCTAATTCAGCAGAATTTGCTAAATGTGTACAGCTGACAATTGTACATTTTCTAGAAATCTGACCCTATAACTGTCACTATAGATAGACCAACTCGATCTCAAGAAGGATTGAATAGGTAGAGAACTATAAGGGTCAGATTTTAAGAAAATGTACAATTCAACTTCGATAATCTTCTCAAATAACCCAAATTTCAGACGAAAATAAAGCTCAAAATATAGTTCAACCTAACCAAACAGATTGCTAGAATCAATGCAATGCCGGATATTCTCGAATTCCCTTAGTATTGACCAAATTGCAGCCTAATTTTGCACAATTTACTAAATCTGTACTGCTGCTTATTGTACATTTTCTGAAAATCTGACCCTTTAAATATGGCCAGCTCTTGTTCTGTATCAAGTGGGGCTCTACTCACTACGGACTGTCATCATACGGGTCAGATTTTCAGAAAATATACAATTCACCTTCACCAATCCTCTCAAATAACCCACATTTAAGACAGAAATGAGCTTCAAAATGCAGGTTAGCATAACAGAACTGATATTTTAAATCAATGCGATACCAAATATATTTAGATATACCCAAAATGTATCATATATTTAGCAGAATTTAGCAGAAATTACTAAATATGTAGAGCTGCCAATTGTACATTTTCAGAAAATCTGACCCATACACACCAAAGCTTGGGAGGATCCAAGAATCTCTATACAAAGTCATTATGGATTGAGGTAAGCTGAGGGGGGTTGTCAAAGCACCAACCCCTTATTATTATTATTCCACATAAATGTCTTCATCGCAAATAGCTAGAGTTTACAAGAATATTCTAGATAGCTGAGATAGCATTAATACAATGATTAATACATTTTAGGACAATTTCACCTACATTATTTTAGTCCTCAATAAAATTATTATTTCTCCGACTGCCGTCTCCATCTTGTGTCCGGGGTTCGGTAATGATGTTGGTTACACTGTTTCATAGGCTTAGGCTGTGAAATCACAATTTTTATTAAGAGATTGCATGCGTATACTGCTATACTATACTGAAAGATATCGTCTGAAAAGTATCTTTCAAGACATAAGTAGCTTATATTGTGTTATGTAAAATGGAATGATATTTTAGTATTATAATGGGGCAGTGATCATATTTAATGGCACCCCTTTGGGTTTCCTACTAAAGCTGCTACTGAGGATTTTGTCCACAAATTAAATTTGTTAAGGAAAAAGATTGAAGGAGGTGTTTAGGGCCCCTTTAACCTCCCCTTTGTGACACCTACACCAATCGCTGGGGCCTGTTGCATAAGAAATCTAGCTCTACGTATTTCCCAGATTCTGCTAAATTAGGCTGAAAAATGGTCAGATCTAACTGTATCTGAGCATAATTAGTATTGCATGAATTCAAGAAGTCTGTTTGGTTTTCTTGAACTTTATTTTTAGCCTTATTTCCATCTTAAATTTGAGTTATTTGAGAGGGTTGGCAAAAGTGAATTGCGCGTTTTCTTGCGATTTCACCCTAAACATGTTCCTTGCTAAGCAATTTGTCCTTACTTATGTAGAAACCTTCTACGGTAGGATCAATGACTAGCATTGTCTCTATAGCATATTCCTTCCATAAAAGCTTCTCACCAGCTGTTTGTAAAGAAAAATAGCTAAGGAAGGAAAAATCTAAAGTTTGGATTTATTATGCAACAAGCCTCAACGGTCACCTCCGATGCTGCTACTGGGAATTTATTCACAAATTAAATTTGTAAAAAAAGATTGGGTCCTCAACTGGTGCTGCTACTAGCATTTATCCACAAATTTGTTAAAAAAGACATTGAAGCAGGTGTGTATAGGGCCCCTTCAACCTCCCCTAGTGACACCTATACACCAATCTTTGGATTCACGACTGCTGTCACCTCTATAGGAGACAAGAGGCTTTTCACACCCTGTGAGCACTGGCAATCCACATGAAGGGCACTCGCAAAGAGCAGGCGCAATAGAAGGCAGCCACGTGTAAAATAGCCTGCCTATATATAGGTGTGCCATATAATAACTAGTTCCTTGTGTCTGTTGTCACACCACTACAACACACAGCTGCACTAGAATAATAGACAACTCAGATTTGAGATAAGAATAATAGACAACTAATATTTGAAATTAGAATAATAGACCACTAATATTTGAAATTAGAATAATAGACAACTCATATTTGAGATAAGAATAATAGACAACTCATATTTGAGATAAGAATAAAAGCCAACTAATATTTGAAATTAGAATGATAGACAACTAATATTTGAAATAAGAATAATAGACAATTCATATTTGGGATAAGAATAATAGACAATTCATATTTGACATGAGAATAATAGACAACTCATATTTGAGATAAAAATAATAGACAACTAATATTTGACATAAGAATAATAGACAACTCATATTTGAGATAAGAATAATAGACAACTCATATTTGAGATAAGAATAATAGATTCTAATTTGGGATCAAATTATCTCGCAGTACGAAATTCAAAAATATTATAATATTTATTCAGGCTATTATAATCTAATGTATATTTGCTTAACAAAAACTGAATCAAAACGAATCAAAAGAAAATATAATAGTATGAATGCAAGAGAAAAGTGTTTGAAGGAGAGGAAGAAACCACTATTCATTTGATGGTGTGGCACTTGCATATTTAATATGGAATGTTATGCAACCCTGTGTACAAAAGAATCATGAATGTTATAATAGTTTATACTCATGAAGAATTATATCTTGTCAAGATATATATTTAGATGGAATGCACCGAGTGGTTGTTCTGAAATAGCGCATCAGACACACAAGTGGTAAAAACGTATGTATATGCTATTTAAGAACAGCCACAAGTTGCATTCCATATTTATATCACAACTATCATATTTAAATGGTAAATTTCTCTAGTCCTGTTGTCCCTCTACAACTTTTGTATCTCCACCAAAGCACATTGTAGAAATCCACATGTGGTTTCTCTAAAGTTCCTTGCATGGTTGGTAACCAGCTAAGTTGTCACATAATTATGTTGAGGAGAAATAGCAACAGCATGTATTTCATGATGTGTATGCAAGTGCAACTGAAATTCAGGTGGCATGACACAGAATTGTGTTTTTTTCCTTTTATGCCCCCAGTTTTGTAGACTCTTTGGATCCTTTCAAAGCAGACCTTAGAGAAAGCAGCCTCAGAGAATGGCAGGATGGAGGCCCTCAAGGAAGAAGCATAAACTTCCCAGTACAAGTGCCTTCAGCACTTCCGCCTCTGACAGTGGAAACATTGACCCAATGAACAAATACCAAGGGCGTATGACAATGTTTGGGGATATATATAAATTTAGATTTTTTTATTTGTAACTGTGTAGGTTTCAATATTCTGTACTAGGCCATATTCATGAGTTTTAATGGTAAGACATTCAAGTTCCTCCAGTACAAACTGATATAATACATAGTACTCACATGACGTCACCCCAGTCAGCGGCACTGGCAGCCATAATGTGTGTCTGCATAGATAGTGGGAAGCACTAGATCAACAGGCTTTCCCGTTTCCAATGTTTGATAATGGCGATTATACTCATTATTTCATCATGACACACTAAAAAATGACCATATATATAACCTATCAGCATACTTTATATTACATTCTCTAAATCTTTTGCAGGTGAAAACGGCTGAAAAACAGCATTTTCGAGGCTTGGAGCACACATGTCCAGCTAATGTTTACAGGGGTTGACACATAGTATGGCGAGCCTCAGCAAGCACCGTGACATCAGTGAATACTATGTATAGAAGTTATCACAACTGGCGACTTCTATAGGTACCGTTGTTTTTAAATCTGCATTCTCAGCCATTCCGACGAACAAAATCTTACAAGAATCTGAAGTTGAATCGGTCGAGCAAAAACGGCCGCCGGTGAGCGATAATAAGTGAAGCCACTGCAAGAAAGAATTTCGGTGGGTCTCCGAAATATAAATGAAGCCCAGTTTACAAATCAACCAGCCGAATTCCGCTAGAAATTTGGTCATGACTTTTAGATGTCTTAAAAGGGAGAGTGCTGAGAGTGCAGCTTTAAGCTTCTATAATGGTTCTCTTTGGATCCTCTAGTTCTAAGAATGATATTGCACTGAACTAAAAAGACTGTATTATATTATATATGATTGGACTTGGGCCAAAGAGGCTTTATTACATCTCATCTGAATGCATTGCAATCACATGTTTTATCACCATGGTAGTATGACAATTGGTTTTAATGGCAGCCATTCCTGCGTCCTGTATCCAGGCTATATGTGAATGAAAGGGGAAATAACAACCTAGAATAGAGAGAAATGAATTATGCTTCTATTACAGGCACAACAAGATAGTTTAATTTACATTTTAAAACCAACTGGATCAGTGGATAGTCTATAGGTTTATGATTTTCCCATGTTGGGGAATAATTTGAAGGTTCCACAAAGAACATGAACTCATATTTTTTTTAAACATATTTTATTTCGACAAACAACTCCACACAAGTGGTACGTTTCAAGTATGAGATTGTATTATAATTATCATTGTTCAATTGACCAGAGAATCCTAGCATTTATAAATTAATAAAAAAAAATACCAATTACCAATTCGCAGTCGATTAATTTATGAAATTTGTTTCTCATCTTTTTGTTCCCATATGCAGTAGTCTATGACAAAGAAATGCAGTTTGGGATGATTGTTTTACATTCCGATTTTTCAGGCCTCTACAAACCAGCGACAGGCCTCTACAATCCCCAAGTACCTCAGGTATAAATCATAAGGTATCTTTGCATAGTATAAGGAACCAATTGAAATAATCAAGGTTTTTTTTCTTTTTCTTGGAGCGAAATATTAAAAACATCCTATCCTGTATATGTTTCAATTAAATTTGATTTAATTTAGGTAAAATATCTTAATAATAAAGATACAATGAACTGACTCAGTGGTGCAAAACATTATTTTATGGGTCAGATTGGCAGATAATGTACAATTCGCCTTCACCAATCCTTTCAAATAACCCAAATTTAAGTCAGAAAGTTCCGTTTACCACAATCAGACAGATATTTGTAATCAAGGCAATACCAAATATATTTAGACGTACCACGTATTTAACATTTTTCAGCCTAATTTAGCAGAGTTTACTAAATGTGTAGAGCAGCTGATTGTTAATTTCCAGGTGATCTGACCCTTATAGCGACATCTCACTCATTCCCCACCTACGCTAGTTGCCCTATTAAAGCTGTGGTTGCCGGTGAGCGATAATGTGTGTAGTCATCGCAGGAAAAGATTTCGGCGGCTCCCCAAAATATAAATGTTAACATTTATGAAGGCCTGTAACAAAACAAATGGACAATATCCTCAAATTGTTGGTCAAAAGGCTTTTAAATGTCTTGGAAATGAACGGAACAAAAAGTAGATCATCTCTAGTTTTGGTATGACGTTAACTGAGATTGCATCCTTAACTGAGAATGCTGCTTGAAACATTGTCTACGTTTTGTTCCATTCTTTTGCAACCCTTCTAATAGTCATTTCACCAAGATTTTGGAGGATTTTGACCAGTTGTTTTTGTTACAGGACTGTTAAAACGTCCTTATTTGTATATTTGGAGGACCCGCCCGAATCCCTTTCTATGGAGATTTCACTTATTATCGCTCACCGGCGGCAGTTTGCTCTCAGCATTTATACTTCAAATTCTTGTATAAACATATAACAAGAGCAAGATATCAATAAATCCAGTCGTACAAGTCATAATATAAGTTAAAATGATAAGATTTATTTTGTCATGATAGCTGAGAATGCAACTTTAATTAATCGCCTCTCTCTAATGATAACTTAATTCATTTCTAAGGAGGTCCCTTGGCATAATAACCACTTCTCCAGGTGTCCCTACCCTAGGACAAGCAAAACTCTCCCTAAAGTCTCAGGACTTTTCCAGTAAAAACAGCAAAAACCACACACACGGGAGAAGGGACTTAGAGAAGTGAGAGTGTAAGGACTTAGAGGAAATAACAAGTAACAAATTAGACCAATTCTGACTACCAGCGGGAAAAGATTGCTGAGCGAGGCCAATCCCCAATAGTGATTTGGCTGGTAAGCGGCTTGGAGTGTTTTGTTTTCTTCCCCAGAGTGGAATTAAATTCGGATATATATTACTCCTGGGGTGGTTTTCAATGTCTCCAGGCTGTGATTTTTAGTGTTTCTAGGTCTAATTACATTTCATAGCATTGAAAACGTTTTATTGTTTTTCTATTACATGCTTGCAGGTTTTTCATAGGTTTTTCTGCTAATTACAGCTGCTGCATTGTAACGACAGAGGTCACTTGTGTCAGTCTTGCTTTTGTTTTCTATCTATATGTACTTATTACCTTCTCTAGTATTAGTAGCCCATCCTGATTTCTGAGAATAGCATCATCGGTGTTATGTTATTCCTGAATACAAAAATCTAAACTCTAAACCCTATTCTAAGCTATTACGACAAAAATAATCTTTCAAATCAAATTAACACATTACAAATGTATTGTATTTAAAGATTTTTATTCAGCAAAATAAACATTATGTAACATTTACACTGTTCTCAGAGTCTGCTGGTGGATTACAAAATGATAGAAAAATTAGAATAATTAGAATAATCGAAAATATATATTCGAGTTTACATGTGTCTATATCTATAGCAATTTCTGAAATATCTATAACAATTCTTGAATAAGAACAATATTAAGAGCCTAGCACAATAGGCGTATGCAACGATAAGTTAATTACAATAGGTAGTTACCAGTTTTAGGATTATACTATTGAGAATAAAAAGAACTAAAACCAAAATCTCCTTGCGTTGTGTCTTATACAATATTCCTAAGGGTTTTTCCTATTTATGTATATATTTGATATTCAAAAATGCAGATTTCATTCTCGGAAAGGCTCAAAATTTTCTCACAAACTCTCTCTATATTTGTATATATTTCAGTCTCACATTTTTTACCTTCATGTTCAACTAACAATAGTCAAGCATACATGCAATATAGCATCTTGTACTAACCGTGTGTGTACAGTAGAAAGACATATGACATAATCAAACTTCAACAATTTTATGGTCTTATGGTCGGTCGTTCATGGTAAATTCCATATTTCTCCAGAGTCTATAAAGATGTTGTTGTAAAACTTCCTTATTTCTCTAGAAAACACTTTTTTGTCATTTAACTCCCTCAGATCTGTTGGTAGTGAATTCCACATGACTTTAACCCTCCCCAACGAACTCCCTCTAATACTCTCCTTCTTCCATTTATCAACCTCAACCCTCCCTTGATCCCTTAAATTATAATTATGTTCTATATTTCCTGGATTATTATTCTTATTTTCCCAAAAAAGATTTAAAATTCGAATGGTTCGCCTAAAGCATTGTGGAATCACCTCACAACATGTATGCAACATCTTTGTGTTTATATTATTATTAGCACCTCTACTTCTCACATTCTGTATCAACCTCAGACATTTATTTTGCACTAGTTGTATTCTTTTAAATTGTTTCTTAGATGACAGATCAACTAGCATCGATCCAAAATCTAGTACAGGTAGAATATATGTTTTAAAAATCAACAATGCTATTTTTTTTAGTAATTTGGTTTCTAATTTTTCTTAATCTATTGTACATAATATTGGCTCTCATACAGGTTCCTGTAATATGTTGGGACATATTTAGATTACAGTCCAATACAAAACCTAAATACCTGAAACTAACCACTTCATCAATCTTCTCACCCTCAATATACAAATCTTGAATATTTTGTCTCTTTTTTTTCCTTCCATAAAATATCTGACTTTTTGTTTTGCTGTTATTTATTCTTAAACCATTCACATCGACCCAATTCTTGAACATATTGATGTCAAGCTGAACCTCCATCCAGTCGTTCTCTCTATTTATTTCATGTACAACCACACAATCATCTGCGTACATAATGATATTACTCTTAAATTCCAATAAACTCACATCATTTATATATATAATAAAATGTATACCAAATTTACAAATTATGACCCATAGGTCTGGATTTATCAATATTCTGCTGCTGTTTTATGTTGATACAAGAATTCTAAGTACTGATTAGATGTCCTAATGTTTACTATTGTTGAAATCGGTTTGATCTCATCTTTTCAAATATGATGGTATCTGAAAATCCATTTTTCGCGACTTGTGACACATTTTCCTGAGATACATCACATATATATTTTTTTTATAAGAGACATATTATATTAGCACAATCCAAAAAATCTGCAGCAATAATCCACAGATGTATTTATAGATATATCGGTAGAAGCCAGAGGAGTCGCACGAGAACTTCTTCGCCCCATACAAGTATACATTTATTCAGAGCATGGCAAAACCTCCAGCAAATAAAAAATCCATTGGACAGCTCTAGTAAACTACATTTGCTGTCAGCCCATCCCTCCGTCGCTTGCCTTAACACGGAGAGAAAATCCAAATTCAACACACCCATAGGCAACCCACGCCCATGGTCGGTGTCGAATCATCAGGAATCGCGCAGCTGCCTCTTTGACTGATTGGCCACTTTTGCTGAGGCGCGCATGTTGAGCAATTGGCGGGGCTTGTGGCGGCCCCCTGGCGTGAGTTCTAGGAACTGGAGATCAATAGGGGGCGCTGCTTGTTTACTGACTGATAAAATGGCCGCTCATCAGCGCGCATGCGCGAATCTTGATCATCAACTAGTTCTATTTGTATAGATGACAATCATGGGTGGGAAGAGGTGGTATGGCGAGGCAGGTTGCATGAAACATGATTGGTTCTCTAATGTACAGGAGCGAGGTGATACCTCAAGTTTATCAGATCACTCAGATGTGATGTGTCACAGACAAATCAGTCACAAGTGGCAAAATTGATATTTTGTTAAAAGTGTTTTATTTACAAGATCTCTTTGTAGGAATGTTCTCATCTTTGGGGTATCTAGCACTTTGAACCATATGAATATATGTACCAAATTTGGAGACAGTGTATTTAACATATTCAAAGTTATAATGAAAAACACCAAAACTGTAATAAGGACAAGTGGATGATAATATAGTGCTTTGAGGTGGTTTATTCAATAAGATGTATACGACGTTTCGAAGTTTACATTACTCCTTCTCTTCAGGGTATTTAACATATTCTTGTTTCTAAGGTCATCCTATGGTCTACTTTACTTGTAATTGGCCACCCAAAAGTTCCTCCGACATTTCCTTTGCTCTATTTCTACAAGAATATAACAGGATGAACGTATTCAAGTCTAACATAGTAAAGTAACACATCAAGTTATAATAAAATAAAACATATATGTAGTAGGCATTCTAAAGGGTAGGTTTAGATTGTTTTGATCCCTTTTGACCAGGGCCTTGAGAGCGAAATGATCTAAAAACAGATAAAATACGTCATATAAGTATTCAGCTCTGACTATGATTCAAGGAAGGCAATCTCTAAGTGAACAGTAGAAGAGTGAGAACAAAAATCGTTCAAATCTGAGTTCAATAAAGCTACACCTAGCTTTATGTTTAAATCAATGGCGTGGTTGGGAGTATGGTGAACAAGGTGCAAATCAATGTGCTTGTGGCTTGGTTCATTCTAAGCAAGTCTCCTAGCTGGGTGAGATTTACAGAAAATGTACAATTCAACTTTGCCAATCTTCTCAAATAACCCAAGTTTCAGACGAATATAAACTTCAAAATACTGTTCAACCTAACCAAACAGATTGCTAGAATCAATGCAATGCCGAATATACCCGAATTTAGTTAGTATTGGCCAATTTGCAGCCTATTTTAGCAGAATTGACAAAATGTGCACAGCTGCCAATTGTACTTTTTCTGAAAAAGCTGACCTAGCTATGTTCCCCTGTCTATGTGTTCTCAGGTTTCAAGACAGGGGAGATCATAAAGGCAGAAGGGAGCCTTTGTATGCAATGTCTCAAAACGGGATATTTATTGGGTCAGATTGCCAGAGATTTTACAATCGGCAGCTTTAAAAATGTAGTCAATTATGGTGAAAAAATTTAAGACTATGAAATTCCGGGAGTACTTTGTATTGCATCGATTAATAGAGTTTATTCAGTCATGTTCATTTGTATTTTCAAGCTTTTTTGCCTTGAATTAGGGGCATTTGAGAGGATTGTTGAAGGCAAATTGTACATTTTCTGACGAGTTCACCCATATGTAAGAAAGATGGGCAGTGCCAACACAACAGGTATTGACATCAAATATATATACAAATACTGAATACATGTATTGTTGCAGTTGGTCAAATGAATATCGAGGAAAAATCGAATTACATGTAAACATATTTGAGATCAATTGTATTTAAGGGTTGTATTCAGCTAAGACATTAAGACATTATACATTATTATCAGTCGAAGCTGATAGTACAATATATTGTTCTTATGTTTAGAAAAATTTAACTCTTTTAAAAGTTACTTCATGCATAATTACTTTAGGATTATTTCTATTCCTCCCTTTCCATCCAATTAGTCCCGAAAATTATTGAATCGTTATATTAGATACGTACACAAAACAGAACCGTCTAATCCCCCACCAAAAATCACAGATTGATACACAAAAAAAACACAATATAATCAGGAAATATATGTATCTTCATGTCGTTTTTTCTCATTCTGCTAGGAACCTTTTAACGTGTAACATCTTGCAGAGATCAGACGTAGAGTGACCTTGACGCCGGTGAAAGACACTGGTTGGCCTTGATAGTGACAGTATAGTACAAACAGACTACATTGAAGCAAAGATGAACGTCACATATGTGATGTGTCACAGGAAGAAAATGAGTCACAAGTGGCCAACTTGTTTATTCACAAGATCTCTTTGATGAAGTGCTGCCATTTTAGGGCTGCCTAGCGCTGCTAGTGACATAAATACATGGACAAAATTTCAAGAATCTGTATTGAATATATCTATGCATATATGGGGTTATCCTATAGAGTATATTTGATTATTTTACTATCATGAGTTACTATCAAGCAATATGTCTGAATATTTTTTCATGCATAAACGAACATAGAAGTACTAATCAGATGTCCTAATGTTTACTATCATTGGAATCGGCTTGATCTCATCTTTTCACATATAATGATATCTCAAAATCTCATTTTTGCAACTCGTAACACATCACACATATTCCCGGCAGTTTCAAACGGTAATTAATTGGGATGAATACATTAATTACTGTAGCCCCATCAGAGGGGAGTGTCCAAACTCCAAAAGGAAAGAGCAGTGACTACGCTGTGTTTGGCTTTAGTGTAGGTCCCTCCAAACTGAGGGAATGTCTCCGAGTATCTCCGAGTATCTCTTATAATTCCATTAGGTCGCCTACTTCAGGGCCGAGAGAGCCATTAGCGCAGTAGGCGTCCGATCACTGACATACCATTTTCATCTGATCTGAAAGGATTAGATAAGCCTAGACTGTGTTCGGTAAAGTATCCAAATAAGGAAAAGAGGCTCTGAGCCAAGACTGTTTGGTTTATCTATTTTAAAGCTAATTCTAAGCTGACTTTGACCTAAGCCTGCTCTGCTTTTTATTATCATCGACATTATTAATGTCAAGAGATGGTATGATTACTACTATTTTTTTTTAAAGTATTATGTAAAACTGTCTTTAAAAAGGTGACAACTTTTGTAATGTCTCTAAGGGTTCAACGATATTAATATTTCTCATCTTTCTAATATTGTGTATTATCAGGATTATCTAAGAAAAGCAGCAGAAACGATTTACTTATTTTTGCTGAATCTTGCTGAATAAATATATCTTAAACTTAAAGCATGTTTTCTTCCGAACCTTTCCAACTCATCTAAAAGTCATATGACCAAAATTGCGTAGGCTTTTACCTTGTTGTTTTTGCTGCAGGGCTTCATCAAAGTCAACGTTTATATTTGGGTATTTCAGTTGCCCACTCAAAAGCCGTGGACACACACAGCCGATTTGGCTCCCGATTGTCCCCCGATTTTGGTCTTCCAATGAATCCTAAGATTTAATTTCCAATCCTGGTTGATGTTATTTCAAAAACATAAACCAGCACTTGAAATGAAACCATAGGATTTATCGGGAGACCAAAATCGGGGGGCAATCGGGAGACCAAAATCGGCTGCGTGTGTCCACGGCTAAATACTGCACTGCAGTGCTACCCCTTATTATTACTCATGCTATGCCGACTAATTCGACTAGGAACCCTTGTATAAACATTTGACAACCGCAATTGATAACGTCAGCCCTATAGATTAAACTATGAGTAAATGTGATAATATATGGTTTATTCATAAATAATATCTTGAATTGAATCTTTAACCCAAACGAAGTCCTATTTGCCTATTAAAGTGAGCGCAGGCAGAAATCTCTTCTACCCCAGGGACGAGGGCTTGATTCGTAACATGCCTTTTACCCAGGTTTTAATGAGGCGGAGGGCAAACCCCCTGATTTTGCGGCTTTCAATAAGTTTGTTTTCTAATCTGCACGGCCCGGAGACAGCCAGACACGTGCGTACCTCGCGTTATCTGGTCGCTTTTTGCCGGGGGTTTAATCACATTAAAGAAGTCATCTCCTTAAAAACTTCACTTGTTTTGACTGCGTGATCATTTTTGTCATCATTGACAATAGACCACAGAGGTGAAAGCAGGTGATTTTCTGACTTGAATGATTTTCGGATTTGTAAAAATATGGAATATGGGCTTCGGGGCATGTTGAAATGGCCTCATAGTAATGGAGCATGCATTCTCGGCGTTTTCAACAAACAAAATTATTGCTTGACTCATAGGAATGAATGTATATATGGGTCAAGCTATCAGAAAATGTACAATTCACCTTCACCAATCCTCTCAAATAACCCACATTTAAGACAAAAATGAGCTTCAAAATGCAGTTTAACATAACAGAACTGATACTTTAAATCAATGCGATACCAAATATACTCAGATATACCCGGTATTCTTCATCTCTGAGCCTAATTTAGCAGAATTTCCTAAATGTGTAGAGCTGCCAATTGTGCATTTTCTGAAAATCTTACATATATTTTCTGTGGGTTAAGTATGAAACGTGTACACATGCATGATTTAACTGGAGATGTTTTATTCACGAGTTTGTGATGTATAAGCTTGTTTCCTGGCGATTTTTTCTTACTTATTTTGTTACATGTTAATTTAACGAGAACGAATAATTACGAGAACAAAAAGAGAAACAAAACTAGCTCCGCTATTTTGATGTTATTTGATCCCAAGTTTATTTGTCTTTATTATGTACGAACAAGGGTTTATTTATAATGAGTTTTACCTAATCGTTTGTTGGATATAATTTCAAAGAGATTTTAATATGTAAAAATAAGGACAGAGCAGTATAAGGGTTAATAGTGTCATGGCTACATTCCAGATAGCTCGATCCCATATATACATTCTGCTGCTGTGGCTGATTTGATTTGAAAATATGTTTATTCAGGTACAACGATACATTTCAGCGCCGGACGTTGATATTCTCAGTGTTGCCTGATTGCAAAAGGCATAGAGCATTCATTGAAAATAATCATTCAAATAATCAAGACATTTAGACAAATACTCATATTATACTTATACAAATCAGATCAAGCGGATTTCAAATAAATTAAAGTTGGATTTTTTCTAATAAGTGCTTATATAATATTGTTTATGAACATGCTCAAAAGCTAGTTGGAGAACCCGGGCATCGATCCCGGTACCTCTCACATGCTAAGCGAGCGCTCTACCATCTGAGCTAGCTCCCCACCATACCCACAGTTATAGGAGACCAAGACAGGTTTGAAATACTCCCTTATATATGCGCATATTGCATATATTTTATTTATTGTAAAACACAATAGGGGACTTGCATAGCCGCCATTTTGAATCATGATTCGCATGGAATTGTGGGACTAATGGTACAGTGTAAAATCTATAGAAATCATCCCATGTTCAGCATCTCTATTCAGAATATCTATCAATGCTCTAATGTCAATATCCATGTGTTATACATGTTTCCATAACACAAGTCCCCATCTTTCCCATCATGCATTTGTTTTTCATAGGTCATTTATAAAAGCTGTGATATTCGTGAAAACATTCTTGCAATTTTTTATAGAAATGTTCCCAAATTTGTGTATGTAAGATTTCATCAAAATCCATCCCATGATGCACTGTACCAGACATGCGCAGTGGCAGATGCAAATCCCTTATTGGAACCTTTTTAACCTGGACCTTTCAACCCTAGGCATCCCCCTCCCATGTCATTTTAAACCCTGGTCGTTGCAAACCCAGCGTAATGTGTCACAAGTCACAAATTTGATACTTTTCAAAACAAGATCGCTTTGGTGGAGTGTTCTCGGTTTTTAGGTGCTTAGCGCTGCTAGGACATGAATACATGGACCAGATTTCAGGAATCTGCATTGAATATATCTATGCATATCTGAGGTTATAAATCCTGTAAGGAGTATTTTATTATACTAAGTATATATGTATGTAATTACTTTACTATAGTGAGCGACCATCAAGAAATATGGCTAACTATTTTGTTCATGCATAAACACAAACATAGAAATACTTATTAGATGGCCTAATGTTTACTATCATTGGAATCCGCTTGATCTCATCTTTACAAATATGATGATATCTCAAAATCGTATCTTTACGAATTTCTTTCACATCACATATATGGGCCAGATTTTCAGAAAATGTACAATTCACCTTCACCAATCCTCTCAAATATTCCACATTTAGGACAAAATTGAACTCCAAAAAGCAGTTCAACATAACAGAACTGATAATTAAAATCAATGCGATCCCAAAATATACTCAGATATACCCCCTATATTCATTATTTTTCAGCCAAACTTAGCAGAATTTCCTAAATGTGTGGAGCTGCCAATCGTAAATTTTCAGAAAATCTGACCCATATATATTTGCAACAACTGATGACAAAAATCTACTTGTTAATTCCATACCACTCTATATTATAGCTATTATAGCCAATAGTGAACCACGCTCTCAGCACAGGGGAAGGATAAATATCAATTAAACAATAAGCAAACATCCTAATGGCTCATTCATACCTACAGTGTTTATGTTCCCTTGAGTGCTATTAACACGGGAACAAAACTGTTGAAACAATGGCCCCACCGCCACCACCACCACCACCACCACCACCGCCACCGCCACCACCACCGCCGCCACCGCCACCGCCACCACCACCGCCTCTATTCACCATATTCCCTGGTGTCCCTATGATCAATAACACAAGAAAGTGTTTATCACCATCATCATCATTCGCTTCCACTGCTAGAAAACAATCTTTATGTCCTTTTTCTTTGTTGTCACATACACTCATCTGTTGACAGTGATTAGTGGTAGTCCTTTATACACTGTCAATAACGATGTACCTCCCTGTCCATTCCCCCTATCATCGCTCATTTCTCTTACTTCCTTGAGTTTCTTTCATCTTCCTGGGTGCATGCGGACATTACCCCATATCTGTCCGGACGGATTGCTTTGTTTTTTGCCGTTCTGTCAATACCTATTTCGACTGTGGCTCGGGCAGCATATATAAATTATCATTTTGATGGAGCGACTGGAGACATGAATGCCCCCCTTATCGTATTGTTTGCTATGTGTAAGGGCATAATGGATTTCTTCTTCTCAAGGAGCGCCGAATACATACAGCAGCCAAATAAGGCAATATTGATGGTAAATGCAAGTTGAAGAGATTAGCTCTGGGAAACTGGACGGATTCCTATATTCGTGCTTTTAGAGTCATATATGGGTCAGATTTTCGGAAAATGTACAATTCAACTTCGCCATTCTTCTCAAATAACGCAAATTTCAGACGGAAATAAAGTTCAAAACACAGTTCAACTTAACCAAACAGATTGCTAGAATCAATGCAATGCCGAATATTCTCAAATTGACCAAATCACAGCCTGATTTAGCAGAATTTACTTAATGTGTACCGCTGTCAATTGTACATTTTCTGAAAATCTGACCCATATAGGGAAGATACTTCTCTGAATATCCCCGCTTCTTTGAGTATATATTCTATATGTATGATGTGTTACAGGAAAATGAGTCACGGGTCGAGGAAAATTATATTTTTAAATGAATTCTCCAGAATAACCCTTGCTCAGGATCTGTTCATCTTTAGGCTGTTTAACGCTGACGGTAGCGTGAGTCTATGTACCAAAGTTCAAGACTATATTGAATATATTTATGAATATCTGAGGTTATTCTAAGGAGTATATTTAACTACATTAGACTATTATTAGAGTGATTGACCATCAAGAAGTATCGAAAACTCTTTTTTTTCTTGCATAAAGCCTATAAAAGTTAAAACTATTCACTACATGTTCTTATGTTTACCATCATTGGAATCCCCTTGATCACTAGTTTTCTTATATCACATATTTGGAATCTTACCGTTCAAAATGTAACAAGAGATTAAAAATATCATTAAAACAGTTGAGAAGTCTCAGCTGGGATACCTAATGCTACACTCTTAGTTAACGTCGGTGAGAAACAAAAGATTTTCTACTTTTTGTACCAATGTTTTCCAACCCATTGAGAAGTCATTTAAGAAAAGTTTTGGAGGGATTTGCCCGGTTGTTTTTGTTGCAGGGTTTCATAAAATTCCACATTTCAATTTCGGGGACCCACCGAAATCACTTCCGGTGGTGGTTTCCCTTAATATCGCAGACAGAAGAAGGACAGGGATAAGAGAGTGAGAGGTGTGAGACCGAAAGGAAGAGAGGGGGGATGATCAAGAGATATATCAAGGGAGAGGGAGGCTAGGGAGAAGGGTGAGAGGGAAAGGAAGAGCGAAAGGGAGGGAAAGATGGGCAGGGAGACGGAGTGTGAGAGATGCGGATAGGCTTTGACATACAGGTATTTAAAGATTAATATTACTGTCCACCATGGCCCTGATAATGGAGAATTATAGATGATAGATATGTGTACATAAGAGATGATTGAACTATAAGTTGTAAACATTGCAGGGATCAGGTTTACCTTATCTTCCAAGTCCTTTTACCTTGCACATCACATTACCTGCATTATTATGGTGTTAGGGCAGAACACCTGGTGTTAGGGCAGAACCCCGCCGGACAAAACCCCGCCGGGCAGATTCCCTGGTCACTATACCCTCCCATCTGGGTAAACGAATCAATATAGGGTAAAGCTCCGCTACCTCAGAAATGACATCATCATTTAACAAGCAATTTCTTATTTGCAAACCTTACAGTCGTCTCAAACTTATATTTAATATATTCAAGACTTTTTTAAGACTGTTTCAATCTAATCGCTACCGTAAGGGATTACTAGACCAACAAGTGAACATTACCTTCATCACTGAGATTGATTCATGTTAACGTTTGGAGAGAGAGGGGGGAGGAGAGAGGAGAGAGAGAAAGGAAGAAAGAGGGGAGGGAGGGAGAGAGAGAGGAGGAAGAGAGAGGAAGAAAGAGGGGAGGGAGGGAGAGAGAGAGGAAGAAAGAGGGGGGAGGAAGAGGGAGAGAGGAGAGAGAGAGAAGAAGAAAGAGGGGAGGGAGGGAGAGGGAGAGAGGAGAGAGAGAAGAAGAAAGAGGGGAGGGAGGGAGAGAGAGAGAGGAGAGAGAGAGGAGAGAGAGAGGAGAGAGAGAAGAGAGAGATAGACACACACAGAGAGGCATGCATGAGAGAGAGGGAAGAAATAAAGTGGGAGGAGAGAGAGGGGAGAGAGAGGAGAGAGAGGGAGAGGAGAGAGAGGGGAGAGAGAGGAGAGAAAGAGGGAGGAGAGGAGGAGAGAGGAGAGAAAAAGGAGGGAGAGAGGAATGAGAGGAGAGAGAGGAGAGAGAGATGGGAGAGAGAGGAGAGAGAAAGGAAGAGAGAGGGAGAGAGAGGAGAGAGGAATGAGAGAGGAGAGACAGGAAGAGAAAAAGGAAGAGAGAGAGAGAGGGAAAGAGGAGAAAGGAAGAGAGAGAGGGAGAGTGGAGAAAGGAAGAGAGAGAGGGAGGGGAGAGAGAGGACAGAGAGAGGAGAGAGAGAGGAATGAGAGAGAGAGACAGAAGAGAGATAGAGAAGAGAGAGAGAGAGAGCCTCCTCCTGCATCGATTACCTAATGAATGCTTGGGCCTATCATGACGTTACAGCAGGGTTAGGAAGCCCGGAATAATGTCAATAATCCGCCCGACAGGAACATATCGTCTTCATGTCGATAGTCTGTGAATTATTCACCAGGTGTGCCCATAACCTTCAGGCTCCCATGTTAACCCTAAAATGACTCCATCTGTTATATATGTGATGCATCATAGGAAAATGAGACATAAGTCGCAAAAAAAATGATATATTTCAAATGGTTTTCCACTAGAAGCCTTGCTTCATTTTTTAAGTGTTTAGCGCTGTTAGTAGCATAAGGGGCCTCCAGTGGAGGCCTATAGTGACTATAGGCTCTGTAGTGCTCCAACCAGAGCTTATAGTGACTATAGGCTCTGGGGTGCTCCAGTGGAGGCTTATAGTGACTATAGGCTCTGTGGTGCTCCAGTGGAGGCCTATAGTGACCATAGGTTCTGTGGTGCTCCAGTGGAGGCCTATAGTAACTATAGGCTCTGTGGTGCTCCAGTGGAGGCCAATAGTGACTATAGGCTCTGTGGTGCTCCAGTGGAGGCCTATAGTGACTATAGGCTCTGTAGTGCTCCAACCGGAGCTTATAGTGACTATAGGCTCTGTGGTGCTCCAGTGGAGTCCTATAGTGACTATAGGCTCTGTGGTGCTCCAGTGGGGGCTTATAGTGACTATAGGCTCTGTAGTGCTCCAGTAGGGGCTTATAGTGAATATAGGCTCTGTGGTGCTCCAATGGAGACCTATAGTGACTATAGGCTCTGTGGTGCTCCAGTGGTGGTCTATATTGACTAGAGGCTCATTGGTGCTCCAATGGGGGCTTATAGTGACTATAAATAAGACTGAAAAATGGTCAGTCCTAGGTTTATCTCAATATATTTTGTACTGCCTTGTTTCGAACAATCTGTATGGTCATGTTGAATGGAATTTCTAATCTAATTATTGTCTTAAATTCGAATTATTTAAGACTATTTGTGGAGACGAATTGTACATTTTCTGACGATTTGGCCCATGTTGTGGGTTTTCAACAGGTGTGTAAGTACAATTTCACCTCCCCTCCCAGGACTAGGGAAAGACCACCATTCTTGTGATCTAGTCCTTTTATTCCTGATGAGACTGCATACAAATTACATATCATTTCCCCTTTTTTCACCTTAATAATACAATTATTTCACATTAACAATTATACAAATATATACCTATAATTATGAAAAGGGTTTTGATAAAAGGGGGAATTACTTTTAAATGATACCAATTGAACCATTCCCTGAGAATGGATCCACACTCTTATTTAATTTGGGGAGGGGATGAAAACATCTGAGGTTCCTCCTTGTGGTGACCTTTGACCACATAGGCGGGCTCAATTAAACATGGTTTATGGCTGAAGTCAAGAATGTGGTATTGTGTGGAAGGAGGAGGGGGAGGTATGGAGACAGCTGATGAGGAGGATGTTGTAAAGGAATTATTTTGTAACTTTATTAAATGTGAACCTTTAAGGAATATCAAACAGATGTGTTTAAGTTAGTTAGACATTTTCAGTAGTCTTAATATGGGCAGCCAAACAAGTTAAAGGTGAGGAGAAAAAGGAGGGGGAGGAAAGAGAAAGAGAGGGATAGGGTAGAGAAAGTGAGAATAGAGGGGGATGCTGTAGAGGATAAATGGTCCTTAAGTGTAATAGGACTTCACAGGGAGAGAGTGTGTGCTTCTAGTACAGGGCACAGGGCCCCAGTGCAGCCATAGGTCCTAGAGCGCTCCAAAACGTCTCCCCGTCTAGGTAAGGACAGGTGGGTCACAGAGCGCTCCCATGGAGGTATAGCCAACTGGAGGGTACAATTGGCAGCTGTACACATTTGGTAAATCATGCTAAAATAGGCTGAAATTTGGTCAACACTAGGTAAATTCGAGCATATTCGGCATTGCATTGATTCAAGCAATCTGTTTGGTTAGGTTGAACTGTATTTTGAGGTTTACTTTGGTCTGAAATTTGGGTTATTTGAGAAGATTGGCAAAGTTGAATTGTACATTTTTATGAAATTCTGACCCATTTATCTACCTAATAAACATTCACCACGAGGTATGTCACTCCCCTGATGAATACCAACCTACGCAGTCGAAACGCGTAGGGACTGCCCTACTATACCTTATTACAATATAAACTGCAATCCTACGGACAACTACAGGAGTTATTTATTCTATCGGAGGTTACACTATTCAAATATCTGTTGCAACTTTGGTCATGCATGGCCATGATCAAGTTTACTCTCACGACTAAACACACACAAGAGAATGCCGGTAACTATAACATTGGTGATTTATTTTATTGGTTTAAAGGGTCAGTAAACGGGTTCATAGTCACTTTTAGGACAACAAACTTCATGGATCCATAAATACAACATCCAAGTATCAATTTTTTTACCTCCATTTATGTCTAACTTATAGTCACTTACAGGCCCGAATTGAGAAAGCTTACTTGAAAAGGTCTGTTTAGCACAAGAGGGCACTGAGAGTGCTGTGTGACGTCATAGAGGCGCGCCAGAAATGAACATAATATCCCTACCTTCCCCCCCAATCTCACAGCAATTGAAGCAGTTATGCAATACAGCTAATACCTATTCAAGAACCAGTCATGAGAGGTCAATAATTGGGTTGGTACACCCTCCTTCTTTCTAGCAGCAATTATGAGAGTTGTTTATTATGTTCATTGCATGTACATTTCTAGATTGGTGCACCTTTATGACGTAGGCAAACAGTGGTGCCTTGAATGAAGTGTTAAACTGTGGAACTACTTTTTCACTCCTTTAAATGGGTAAAACTCAATAAATGATAACTTGAATTAAGTAAAACCGGGGTGGTAACATTTCAATAATAGTAAGGAAATGGATTTGCTCATAATATTTGGGGGTTTACTGACACTTTAATAACTGGGAATGCCTCGGCTTCCCGCATAAGGATATCATATGGCAGGCATTATGCAAAGTCTAAAGCCAATCTTTGGGTCGGTAATGATGTAACTCAGTCTCTACTTATCAAATAAACAGTATTTGCAGTGTATTATCCTAATAAAGTAATGGCGAGAATGTGTCGGATTGTACTTTCCTGACTTACTGCTAATCCATATACATGTATGTATACTAGAACTTCTGCACTATATTCCCAATCACTCACACAATTAGAATCACTCTGAAGATCAGCTCACGAGCACGAGGTCTAGCTCACATACAGGATACAGTCTAGGCCCAAAGTTGAGAGAGTCCCTTCAAACAAAGGGAAAGCCTCTCGCCTCAAACTGCAAAGTGTCATTATAATTCGATTAAGACCGGAAAAAGGCATTATATTCCCATTAAAACGACGAGTGCCTGGCCAGGAAACCGATTAGTGGAGTAGGCCGACATAACATTCTGATCTGATCCGAGGGTTTGGACCTAGAGTGAATATAACAGGATGATGGCTACAGTATGGGATCCACTCACTATTGTAGTGCTCGGAGCAGCTCTGTCCTGTTATAGGACAACAACTGCAGCATACAATTCAGTGTATATGAACAGGTCTGAACTTCTATTTAATTTCCTTTGTTTTCCACAGGTATTTTTATTCAGGTAAATCTGGTTAAAACTGAGGCTCAATTCCTACCAATTATACACATGTCATTGTACTCTGCAAGAATAGATTGTATATTGTCATATTATTTAGTGTATCGATTAATAAACGTTTCTAAAAAAAAAAAAAAAAAAAAAAAAAATCATCAGATACAATCTCACAAATGCTTGTGATTTTCGTTATGTCCTGATACGCATTTCATCTAAACATTGTATCGCAGGGAAATATTATTGGAACATTACAATGGTAACATATATTATTTTAACAATTTAAAGAACAGTTTGAGAAATCAGTTCGGATCAATTTATGTATAATCCTAGTATGTCTAGGTACTTATTTAATGCTGTTTTGTTGAACTTGTGTTGCGTTACGTAATAATGAAATGAGATGAAGGTATGATGGCTCCTGACTATTATTTTAAATCTTTCTATATGAAGAGTATGGTGGGGGGGGTTTTATTTGCCACATGAATATTCCTTATAGGTATTTATTATATGCGCATTCCATATGAGAGGTGCAATAAGTGGGGTGCTATAAACATTTTGATATAGTACACAATGTCATACTATATGAATTACTGCGTAACCAAGTCAGCTACTTTTTTCATATTTCATTATTATTACCTTTTTACAAGAGAATACTTCTTGCCATACAAGTGCAGTGAACACTGAGTTTGTGTGAGATTAAGTGAGTTTTAACGGCACTCAAAAGAAAACGAGCTTTAATAATGTATTTGATAGCAGTGTATTAAATATATCCATGCATTTATAAGCTTATCCTATGGACCATATTTAGCTGCTTTACTAGTGAGTGTCCACCCAGAAATATTGCACACTTTTTTTTCAAAAATATAAATATCAAACTTAAAACATAGAAGTACTTGTTAAATGTCCTAATGTTTACTATCATTAGAATCGGCCTGATCTCATCTTTTCAAATATGATGTTATCTCAAAATGTGTTGCGACATGTAACATATCACACTTGTTATCAGGGGAAATCAATGCTATAACAGGGATCACCTACTGTATGGTAGGCACTTAAAACCAGTATCAGCTGCAGGTCTTGATCCTCTGGATCCTGTGAGAGTGGGAGGTCTGCCTTACCATGTATGTGGGTCAGATTTTCAGAAAATGTACAATTCGCCTTCACCAATCCTCTCAAACAATCCCCATTTAAGACAAAAATGAGCTTCAAAATGCAGTTTAACATATAATACCAGAACTGGTACTTTAAATCAATGCGATACCAAATTTACTTAGATATACCCAATATTCATCATTTTTCAGCCTAATTTGGGAGAATTTCATAAATGTGTAGTGCTGCCAATTGTACATTTTCTGAAAATCTGACCCATATACAGGTTAACTAACGAGTTGGTTAAAGCAGCATGAATATTGCACGAGTGAAATATTGTAGGCGACTGAAACCAACGAATTGCGAAAAAAACAGATTTATTATATATATGCTTTCAATCATGAGCCTAATTTAGCAGAATTTACTGAATATGTACAGCTGCCAATTGTACTTTTTCTGAACATCTGACCCATATATTATTTATTGGCAGGGGACCATTGACTGGGTGCTGTACTAAGAGATGTGACACAGGATCATCTGCCCTGTCATGTATGCTAAAGATAGCCCAGGAGGAAACAGTGAAGGTATTCACCCACCCGACTAAACCTGCATGTGTTAGCACTGACTCACATCAGTGGACACCAGATGGTAAGTCATAACTAGACATGATGTGTTACAGAAATTTGATATATTTTTATTTCTTGATGGTCACTAACTATACTACAGTTATTAGATATTCCAAAATTATTAGAGAGACTTTTTTAAAAAAATCTTCATTAATACCTATCCTGCCATCTTGGCTTCTAGGAGGACTTGTTGCTAAGATGAATAAAGTTCTGATGCTCAAAAAAACCCTGTGCTCATTTGTTTTTGCGGATACACTCTCCAAAAATATCACATATTCTAAAATTTAGCAGCTGAATTGACCTGGAATTGGGCATGACTGATTTTAATATATATTTTCTGATAATCAAGTGTATACAAATCAAGCCCTTGGAAAACCTGCCTACCTGTATCCCATCTATCCTGGCTTCCCGGCTGCTGGAGTGGCTGTCGATGGGATAACCAGCACCGACTTCCATCTCAATTCTTGCATTCATAGCAATCACATTGAAGCCAGACCTTGGTGGAAAGTGGATCTGTGTGGAAGCTACAGGGTAAAGACTGTCCGGATCCTTAACAGGGGAGACTGCTGTCGTGAGTGGATTGCCTATAATTATTTACGCATAATTTAATACTACAAATTAAATAAAGTGTTATATTTTTCACTACTGGTTCAGAGTGAGATGGCAGTAATAGTTATGCTTTAGTAATTATTTGTTTTTACACTTTAAGCCTTGGCCAGACACATATAGTGCTTATTCAAATTAAATTAAATATTAAATAATTTAAAAATTTTAATTTAAAAATGACTAAACAGATTAGTCACCTCCGTTTGTGAAAGATTGGCTAAAGGATTGTTGGAATAATCTCTCTCGTGTATCATTCATGATAGGCTATTCACACAATCATTTTCAGTATGATTTTCAGCTTTCAATATTTACAATCTAATTGAAACTAATCGACCTACACTATGTGGGTCAGATTTTCAGAAAATGTACAATTCAAATTCGCCAATCTTTTCAAATAACCCAAACTTCAGACGAAAATAAAGTTCAAAATAGAGTTAAACCTAACCTAACAGATTGCTAAAATCAATGCAATGCCAAATATACTCGAATTTACCTAGTATTGGCCAAATTGCAGCCTAATTTCACTAAATATATACAGTTGCCAAATGTATATTTTCTGAAAATCTGACCCATGTACATTGTTTGTTTCAGCGGAAAGATTGCACAACTTTAACGTCTATGTTGGGTTTGATAATGAATCCAACTCGAACAATGCATTGTGCTACCATCATCCTTCAGCAGTAGGACCTGGATGGCTAGATGCAACCTGTCCCCAGCCGCTTGTTGGTAGATTTGTCATCATTCAGATCATGAACGACAGCACAGGGGCTGTCTTATCCGTGTGTGAAGTGGAGGTATTAGCAGCGCCTACATGCACCTAGTATGGATATATATCTGGGTCGGATTTTCAGAAAATGCCAATCTTCTCAAATAACCCAAATTTCAGACGAAAATAAACTTCAAAATACAGTTTAACCTAACCAAACAGATTGCTAGAATCCATGCAATGCCAAATATACTCGAATTTACTTAGTATTGACCATTTCTCAGCCTAATTTAGCAGAATTTACTAAATGTGTGCAGCTGCCAATTGTACATTTTCTGAAAATCTGACCCATATATTGTTTTTAACAGGCCACAAAAAAAATTCAAAAAATATGGTACTGTTTGTATTATAGTGTATCGTATTGTTTTGA